>CM076264.1:64517222-64827222 GCA_038380795.1 Pyrocephalus nanus
TTTTTAACTTGTTTACTCTGAAACACCCACATCATGGAAATAATTAAAAACACATCAAACTGAGCTCAGATTTGGCTGTGCTGTAGTCAGAAGGGTTGCCAACTTGTACAAAATCCAAAATTCACCTAAACTGCCTGACCAAAGCCAGACTATCTTTAAAGGAGGAGATGGAGATTCTCACAATTTATGAACAAACATGAATATGTTTAGAGCAGCAGATAATCTCAGTTAGTTATAAACACATTATCTTTGTTGGTGGAGGCAGTCTAGCTGAAAAAGTGTAAGAGACCTTTCCTTGACATGTGAAATTAATTTGCTTTGCACTCTCATGCTCTTGTCGACCAAAGCTGGCCATTTCCAACATCCAGGATACTTTACCTTACTTTTACAGAGCTACCTTCGCACTTTGCTGCAGCTTAAATATATCCAACATCTTAAATTTAGGTCAGCCAATCCTATTTTAGTGATGTCACATACAAAGACCAAGCACAGCTCCAATAATTTCAATAATCTTGAAGGAGTAACAATATTTGAAGAGGCAACACAATGTACTGACGTATAACATTGACTTACCTCTTTTTTATCATGTGCAGGTACATGGTTAAAATATTCACAGGCCTGCCAAAATAAAATATTTTCTTCACTAAATTCTTTCCGGAGAAACTCCTAGGGGAAAAAAAATAAACAAATAAATAAATATCTCAAAGAAAAGTTACTTGCCAATTCGAACAACTTATCTATAGTGCTTAGTAAGTTTGCATAACAGTAACTTTTCAATCAGTCTCACACTCCAGTTCTCTTCTAAAGTAAAAATCAAGGCATGTCCAATACACACCCAGTGCTTCTCCTCTCTCTCATTTCTTTTTAAGGGTGTATGACTAAGAAGAATCCACCAAGTTACAATCAAATCATTTGCAAGTACAAAGACGAACTTTGAGATGTCATGTTAATTAGTGTATAAACTAGTGCATAAACTAGTGAATAAACTTTTAGTACAAATGTAAATAATTTATAAACTACATTTAAAAGTTACGCTGTAAACTGTCTTTAATTGCAGTTCTACTGATATAACTGAGTAGATGTTTATCAAGCAGTGCCCACAATCAATTCTGTATTCATTACAGTATCTTTCTGCATCACCTGGCAACTACAAAACAATCTTTTATCTCTGCTTGCTAATGTGGTTAGATGGGTTCTCCCTGGAAAATACTTATTTAGAGAAAAAAAATAAATAAGTCTCCCATACAATAATCACAACTTCTATGTTATAGCCTCCTAAAGTCCAAATGAAGACTGGTATTGATTCAGCTGGAAACCCGTACAACCACAAACTGTTCCACATTCAAATCTGCATTTTCTCTGAGCATCTTAAAATGAAAGCATTTTAACCATCTGGGGGGAAAAAGTTACAAAAATATTAACTTCATCCTCTAAAAAATTATCTAGGCACTTATGTAATTGGAACCATGCTTGTTTATACTTTAGAGCTTTTAGGTATCTGTGGTTAATTGGAAATCTTATTCTAAGTCAGCCGCAAGCCATAATCTTCAATCAACTCACACTGGTATCACTGAAGCTTCCTTATCATACAAGGCAGCCTCAGAAAGCAATGTAAGAAGAATCTCCACAGAAGAAAAACATAAAACTTGAGTTAATTTGCGCTTTTCAGGTTTATACAGAGTTTAGGGATTCCAACTGTAAGAAAGCAATTGAGATAAACTATAATACAGGGAATCTAAATCCCCTAGCCAACTCTCTTTAAAAGTTCTTCAGATACATAACCTGTGACACCAGATGTATAAAAGACAATTAGATATGTATCAAAGAGAATAGTATAAATGTATAAAAGAGAATAGTCAGGAGACATTTCTGCATTTTACATGTAATTACACACTGAAAGAGAATCAAATTACTGAGCAGGAACTGGAACACAACTACCTACTTCCCCACTCAGCACATTCACTCTGAATCTACAGTCCACCTCCCACTTGCTCGCTTTGTGGCCACACGATTTGGGCACAGCTGGCTGTACCATTCAGCTTCACAAGGAAGACCAAGCACTGCCCCAGCTGGAAGATGAGGCAGCCCAGCAGTTGTCACACATGGCTGGGAAGCTGGAGGTGCTGGTTTGAACCCCTTGAGGACAGAACCTGCAAAGGAGGTCTCTCACTTCCTGGCTGACTGCTCTGATCAGCAGGCTATTATGCAAAGTGCAAGTATTTGCAAAACATGCAAAATCTCTCCTTCTTAGAGAGTAATTAATTCCTGCTCTGTGACAAAGCTGTCCTCAGGAAAGGCAGATGCATGCTGGATCCCCAGCACACCAAGATGCTTACTGGGTAACCTTGAATTAAATGCTGATGCTTCAGTGTTCTTGAATACTGGTAGAAATCTGTAATTGCACAGTGTTATGACACCCATTTTGCAAATGAACCTAAGCAATAGCTCTGGACATCTCCTGGGCCTCAAGAAAATAGTGGTGCACACAACAAACTTGAACGTTCCCTTACTTATTCTTTAAATTGGGCGTTTCTTCAACACACACAATTTTGCAGTGTTTATAAAAATAAGTTCTAATTAGAATAAAATGGGGGGTAAAAAAGCAAAACTTCCAAAGTATCTGAGGTTGCTTTCTGGTGAAATGAAATGTATCTTTAACCTTTTAATCTGAATATTTATTAAAACTACATAAGCTACTTTTTAAGTTTTTAATATAAGTTTTGAACATTTGCAGTAGTGAGAGATAAATGCAGCAATTTCCTAAGTGTACATAAGTTTAGTGATGGCTTACAAGTCATTAGAAAAATCAACTAAACTTACAGAAGCATCCTCACAAATTACATCATTTACCAGGTGGACTCTAACATCAGATCAGAATCGTAATTTTTCTTCCAGTCTGAGGAGAAGTCTCACTATCTAAGCAGAAACGTTGATAACTCTTAGGCTATTCTGCTAAACCAGGGAACATAATATACAGGATATATTATTTTGCTTTCATCTTCTCTGTTTCCTCAAACAGATGTTCACTGTTAATGTGGGTTTTGGGTCCCCACACCAGTTCACATGCAAGTCTGCTTAATAACCATTTTGATACTCAATACTTTTATATCAAGTAAAGAAGTCTGAGCTACTGCAGATTCCAGTAATCTACCATAAATTTCTTCATATTCTCTTTGAGAAAATTATTTGGGCAGCACAAACTGTCCTTGTGTAGTATACTCATAATCAGTAACATGCTCTCAGTGCAAGAAAAGTGTAATACACTCAATTTGCATGCAAAATAGAGATGATGTTATTTACAACTTCATAAATGGGCTGTGAAGCAGCTCAGTTTATACTTTGCAAATAGTCAACAGTATTCCTGCAAGTTGTAGCTTTATCAAGTGTTCTTAGGTACCACAATTACTTCCAAGAAGTATTTCTAAAAGCCTTTTGCAGGAAAAAAAGCCACTGTATTATTGAAAAAATCTTATACATGGCTTTCAACATTTCAGGGGATAAATGGGAATAGATTACCCACTCTTAGGAAACTACCAAAATTTCTTCCTCCTTCTTGTACAGAGGCTACAGATACAAAAATAACATGTTTTAGAAAATGGGGAAGTTTGCTAAAAGTTCACAGACAAAACAAAGTATTGCTTCCATATGAAACCTTTGCTATGCAGAAATGCATGGCAATACGTGCATTACCAGGAATTCTTACTCAACTGTGAACCAATTTAAACTCAGAAAGGTGCTCAGATAACAACTGAGCATGAATGAACTCCTGCCTCTTGTCCTGTGTAAGGACAGTGTCAAGAAAGATAAAAGAATATAGAATAACTACTGCAGCAGTTATGACCTGCTTTGAAAGGCCTGTTATCATCTCTCACAACTCACCGAAAAATATTTAACACCAACAGGATCCTGAAGAAGACGCTCGAATGAAACAGCCCAACTTGCAACTCTTCTTTCTCGAAGTCGTCGACAGCTCTGTACACTGGGAAGACTGGCATTGCTACTGAGGCTGTTCTCACTGATGCAGTCTTTTAATTCAGTGCTATTCAGCTCTGTTAATAAAAGAAATTAACAAAACTGTCAATAAAGTGCTATTCACTTTTACTCTTCAATACTATTTACTTGATTTATCACACCTCCTGCTCAAGCTCACAGTAGTGCTGACTTCAAAATATCCTTCTCCATTTTTGCATTGAAAAAATAACCACAAACATCTCTCAAGTTTCTTCTCTTCCACTGCAAAGCAAATGAAATGAGTGTCTTAAAAGCAGTTCCCTGCCAGAAGCAGAAGAGGCAGGCACAAAATAAAATACCTCCACAAAATAAAATACCTTGGGCAAATTTTCCTGCTTACATTCCTCACCCCATGGACTGCACTCCTTCATAAGATTATTCACCAAAGGTAGACCTTCAAGAACCCCCCATTCACCAGAATGGCAAAAATCTATTTGGTGATAGGAGATAGCAAAATTTCATATACACCTAAATCAATAGAAACAGGGAATCTGTGAAATTTTACATGGAAATATAAGATGCCTATTAAATACTGAAAATTTAGGAAAGGATTTGATTGAGGAAAAGAACACTAAGGAAAATGAGCTAGTAATGGATGCCTTCCTCATCCACAGCAGGTAGAGGTATCAAAACACAGATTCTCAATTTATTATGGTTTCTAATAAAAACAGGGATCTTTTACTCCCTTCCAGACCCCAGCCAACAGACTAGAATAACCTAGGGTACCCAAGATGAGAAATGATTCTTTAGATCTTGAAAAAACAGAAGTGCTTTTTGTATTCTGAAAAACAAATTAACAAGAACCCATAAAGAATTCAGGAAAACCTAAATCTATGTAGCAGCCTAACTAATAATTCAAGTATTACCCCAGACCATCTTTGTTACATATCAGTAAACAGAACACACAAAATCTTAAAGTGACCATTTGTTCACAGAAGTGGAAAAGTGAAAGAAATGACTGCTCTAAGCAAGAGAGGGAACTGCTTACAACAGGGTCCTAATCACAAATTTGTCATTTACTTGTCGCATGCCCTTTTACAGAACCCTCTATCTCCCAATGCACACAAAGGACAGGTTGCACTAGAGATGCCAAACTGAAGGAGATCTGTGATGAAGGGATGAAAAAAAACCCAGACATTCAATTATTTGAAAAATTTGAAGTAAAAGATGTGATAAAATAACATCCTCAAATTAAATAGCTGGTATAATCAATAATTTTAAGCCAAACGGAAAAGCAAGTATGCAGCGCACTAAAAATGTAATCTGTTTGAGACAACTGAATTCACAACCAATTAGAGATGGACTATTCTTCTCAGGGACATTTTTATTATTTTCCTCAGTTATTCACTTGGATTAACTAAAGCAAGAAGTAATTTCACCAAAAATACTACTTCGTAAGATCTCCCGAGGTCTCTTTTTCTTTTATAGATATTTGAAAGCACTTCGCATATCCAAACTTTATGTTACAAAACATTACTGTTCCTCCCTGGAAGTATCAACTTTGGAAAAAAAAGCACTACTCAGTGACAGCTACAAGCACTGGAAGAAGTTATAAAGATAGTCACAAAGAAAAAAAGTTTAAAAAAGTTCTAAAACCTCATTTTAGATGTGTTCTGGAGCTCAGAAATATTCACTAAGATCTAAGTTAACTACAGTGAGTTTCTGTATGCAAAGCTATTTTTCAAGACAAAAAAAATCAAAGATACAGAATTAGCTAACAGAAGAATGAAATTTAACTTTACATTTTCAACAAGGATAATATTTAAGGGCAATAGTAACACATCGGGTATTTAAACATTTTTCTTTGCCTAATCACCTTATTAATCAAAGCTAATTACAAACATTCAACAAATAATGCCAAATTTTCTTAAAGAAATATTTATTCACTTTTTCCTTTAAGGCATATGAAAGAGCATAACCAAGTCAACTGTTAGCTTCATTAGAGAATACCTGTCATCACAGTGAAACTATTGTGAAAGCAGCTAATGTGAATCTGAAGAGAATGATATCTAAATTTATTATCTGAAGTATTTTGCTTTAACTCTGCAGGTGGATATGTTTTATTTTACAGTCCAGGATATAAATAGACACCCACTTCTTGATAGACCTGGAACAGTTTCAGATACTGCCTCACTCCTAGCGGGTTCAATCCCCAGTGTTCTTCAGTGACAAATGATGAAAATTTCCTTGCTCCTTTCAGGGAAAGTCAGAAAGGTAAACTCATCCCACATACCAAACCCTTGAAACCTACTTGGCTGAAGGAGGGAAATTAGGGAGCGGCCACACAAAGTGCTCAACTCTCAATCGAGGAGTCACAGTGCCTTAGGACTGGGGAGGGACTGCGAAGAGGCAGCAGAGCAGTCATCAGCCTGTCAGCCTCACTCACCTCCCTCCCCATGGCAGCCTTTCCATTTCCCCCCGGCAGCGGAGACCAAACTGCAATTACAACCTCCGTGTGTTTACACCAGGGGGTAACTGCTAACTACCTTTAATTGCTACCAGCTGCTCACTCTCTCCAGCTCCTCAGAGTTTCACTCGCTCTGAATTGCGCTGGACTCTCCTCCCTCTCATACGCTGCCGACTCCGGAGGTCCCACGAATACAAATGACTCGAAATAAGACTGTATTTCCAACAACCGTGGAGCTACTGGCACAAGTCCTCCAACGTGTTAACACAGCATTAAGGGATTACTCATTCCCAGTAAACTGTCTCTGTTCTGGTGGATTTTATTTAGCTAATTCAGACCTTTTTCAGAAAGAACTGTTTGATTTTATACTTAACCCTGACATTGCTGTGGTTTCCCTTGAAGCAAAAATGCAGTCAGTTTGCTTTTAAAATCTCTACAGCTTTCTGCTGGGGTAGCTGTCAACCTGAAAACAATGCAGAACAAGGTTGTTTCCCAGAAAAGGCTTGGTTATTGTAGTTTGTTTTACCACACAGATAAAGAGTTGCAATTAAGACACTTACAGCCTGGTGCAGATATACCATTTAGAACTGGAGAAAAAGAAAGATCAGATGGAAAGAAAAAAATCTTCCCGACTCTAACACTAGTACACAAAGTATCCAAATCACGCTTAAATGAAGACTGTATAAACCATAACTCCTTTTCCACTCCTCTTGCAGAGGAATGTTTCCAATGTAAGACTGCAGCATCAGGTTTCCTGACTCTCACAGCTCATGCATTCCTAGGTACCACACAGCCCACCTTGGAAAGTGGGAATGGAGAAGCTTTCCAGCCAGGTCACATATTTTGTCTAATGAGCACTCTGTGATGATCATCAGAGGAAACACAGAGCCCTGATTCCCACCCTCAAACGTTCTAATCACAAGGCTGATGTGCAAAGTGGACTCCTCCTCCTCGTAAAGTATTATGAAAAAAAAAAAAAATTGACAGTGAGCTACTGGGAACCTCAGGATGCCAGAGGAGTTTAATGTGAAAAACCCCAACTCTGCATGGACAGATGGACAACAGCAGTGCTGTGAAATTTCCAAATGTCTGCCCTCCTTTGTCCTGACTGTCGGAAGCACCGACTCATCTTGTGTTACCTGTAAAAGAGGCTCCTTGCTCAAACATCCCAAATCCCAGGGGCCTAACTGATTTCTGTTCTGTTTGAAATCAACCATACCTAATAAAGAAAAACTACTTTTGGTGCAAACTCATTCAGTTTCATTTATTAGCTTTTTCAAATACAGAATTAACACAGAACACTATCTAAAAAATCCTCAAAACCCAGTATTTTACACATTTTGCAATTATACATTCTGTGGAGGGTCTTGGTTTTATATTTTACAAAACCAGCATTATGTAAGAAAATGTAGACACTTAACTAAATCTTGAAAGTATTCAGGATAAGATGGCTTCAAAAGTTTTGATTTAAATAATGCAAAGCCATAATAAGCCTGAATACAATTAACAAGGGATATTTTTGTACGCATTTTTATTTATTTTGTATATATTTTTCAACCTACAAATACTTAATATTGTGAGAAGCTAAACATATTCCCTGTAATCATCAGAACACGCACATTCACATAATTAAAATATTCTAGTTAATCACTAAATACATTACCTGGGTAAAGCTGATAAGAACCACTGTGGTGCCACTTAATCAAATACTTCAAGCCCTTCACTGAAAGCCATCCTTCTGAATCCATACCAGGTTCAGCTGTAACGTCCCGGAACCCATTGGGTGTAGATTAGCCTTACAGCACAGCACATTGTTCCTCGGAAATTCTGGGATGAGGGAAGCTAAAGCACTTTCCCCCAGCAATTCCTGGGAGCCTCCAACACCATTCTAAGCAAATTGATTCTTTACCCTCATGGCTTCAAGCAGAGGAAAGCAATAGCATGCTTACCACAAAGCATTATAAAATGCTACATAAATAATTTAAAGAAAAGACCTTTGGCCACTGCTGCTAAAGGAACTTAATTATTTATGTTACAGTGGAACACAGCTACAGTAAGCATGCACCACCAGCGGAACTGACAAATAAGTCATATACCTGCTGAGGAAATAATCCATCTGTATTTTGAGCGTAAAAACCAAAAAACATGAGTTTGTTTTATTTTGTACTTAGTTGCAAATTTTTTGCTCTAGCTTCTTGAGTTACTTTTTAAAATAGGGTTTTACATTATTTATTCTTGTAAACATCAGATGCCTTTCAAAAAGGTCTTTAAGAACACTTTTCCTTATGGAAATGCTTTCCAAGAGATGAACACTAAAAGCCAAAATCAGCTGAAACTACAGCAAAGTAGTATCTTGGGAAAAAGATATGCATGTAGTATCTGCTATGCTGCAGTATTTGGAAATAACAGACTTTAGTTTTGTGGAACTGATCTCAGTTGGGAATAGCAGGTAAGAACTCAGACATTCTCACTAACTCACATACCTCTTTGTCTGGGAGATGAACAATGATGTACTTCTGTCATATGTCCTTTGACCTTAAGGTTTTCCCTTTGTAAAGTGCCATCCAGGTATAAATAGCAAAGTCACACATTACCTGGGGACTACAGATCATCCCTGTGATGATTCAGATGGCACAGTGCTCAAAACATCAGCCGCAGCCTGCGTGCTGTGTACACGTCTCACTGTTCCTACAGTCAGCAGGAAAGGACAGTTTCTGACATGGGAAGGAAGAGAGACCTGCTAATTACAGGTGGTTGTAGGAACATAAAATGGTTTCTGCTATTCCTAGAGCATAGGTGCTGCAGATTAGATGATCTATAGCAGCGATCTTGCATCTAAGCAGTATTACAGTTTGCATTCTGATTGTCTGCAATTCATTAAGCAAATCAATTACACTTAAGAGTTGCTACTGGTCACCATCTCTGGAAACAACACTAATTTAAGTACTTTGAACTCCTACACATTACCTATCCTGCAAAGCTCAAGTGCATCATTTTGGCTGGTAAGAACATCCCAGCCTTGCACAAACTGAGAACCGTGTAAAATAAACTCAACGAGGGGTAGATGGTTTTCAGTGCCTGGCTCTAATGTAATAAAAGCCATATGACATGAGGCTTCACTAACCTTGGAAAGAAAATGTACAGAGAGCTGTTGTGCCTCCTGTTACACTGAAGGGATGTACATAAACATTTAATAATTACTTTTTACACATGAATTTCCTTCCCAGACTGAAAGCTTAACAATAGTATTTATAGTACCTAGTTATAAGTAAAATACTAATATTAGTTAGTAATAAAATGCAGAAAAGAAGGCTCTGGAGAGACCAAAGAGCAGCCATCCAATACCTAAAGGGGGCTACAAGAGAGCCACAAAGGGACTTTTGACAAGGGCATGGTGTGACAAAAGGAATAATGGCTTTAAACTGGAAAAGGGTAGATTTAGATTAGATATAAGAAATTTTTCACTGTGATAGTGGTGAGATACTGGCACAGGCTGCCAAGAGAAATAGCGGATGTCCCTTCCCTGGAAGGATCAAGACCAGGGCTTTGAGAAACCCGATCTAGTGCAAAGTGTCCCTGTCCATGGCAGGGGGTTGGAACGAGATGGTCTTTAAGGTCTCTTCCAACCCAAACTCTGTGATTCTGTGATGATAAAGATTTAGTCTAGGAAGGGAAGTATGCAACGCTGTACTCATGCTTACACTAGTTAAAATTGCTATAAACTAGAAATGCCCTAAAATGCGTAAATCTGTGGAACTTAATGCATTAGTGAGATTAAGGAAGACTGGAAAAATTTCAGTGCTGCGACATACTCCATAAAAGTAAAAGCTGGAAAATGTAATTCACACATGAATCAGAGCTTTTTACTCAATGCAACTAATGCAACTCCAAATAAAATTAATTAGGAATTCATTTAATTTCACTTTTTCTGGTTACAGTCTCTCTGGTTCCTATTTTTCCAATCTATTTTCTGAGTAGTTAAACATTGATTCAATATTATTCGGTACAGTTCAACTACCATTTCCTACACAAATTACACCCCCCTTCTTAAGCATTTAACAGTGTTAAGCATTTAACAATGAAGAGACCATTCACATTAAATATTCTGAGCTAGATGAGACGATAAGTAATACAACTCAGAAGAAAATTGCATATAACTTCTTGGCTTTTCTTTCACTTCTGCAACCTTACATGGCCCTCAGATTTCATGACTTCACAAAATTGTATAGAATTAATTGTATAAACAGTTACCTACTGATTTGGAATGCGATTAAAAAGTCGTATTGGAAGGACTGAAAATAAGTGGGATTTTTAAAATAAATTTTCAGCTGGAAGCATAAAAATCTTGAAATTACTATCATATGAGTACTATCATAGGAATCTCCAAGTCTGGATAAGCAACAGAAGAAAAATAATTTTCATTAACATAGAGCAATAACCCTCCTGGAGACAAGACACAAGTACTTTCCATTTTAACTAAAAAGGTCAATCAAATTTTTAGCCCTCACCGCAGGGCTACACACAGAAACAAAAAGTCTGTGCTTCGTTTTTGATTTTTATATCAAGCAGGTAGCATGTGGGGGGAAAAATACACATTTTTCCCACAAAAACACATGCTACATTTTAGAAATAGAAAACAGAATAAACACTATTATTTTCTGTTTTGTTCTTTTTTCACAGATACAACACAGAGTGTATTTCCTCATCCAGACACAAGTACTGTACACCACTAGACTGTGTACAGCAGTAGGGGAGGAAAATACCCAACTAAGTCAGCCAACCACTGGAAAATGGCTCTGGAAAAAGGACCAAAACAATAATGTTTCTCTCAAGTGTAGTTTTAGTGCTTCAAGGAATTAGAAATTAGGCCATGATAAAGTTTTGTGAATAGTATTGTTAATTTTGCATTTATATTTGCATATAATATTAAAAAAATTATCCTTGCCATTCAAAATATTTCTGCCATTTCACTGCACTAGTTAGAGCAACACAGCTTGTTCCCTCCTTTTATTTAATACAATTGTCTTGTACTGTTGTCAAAGAATAGCAAATGTAATAATATGTATGTGAGTTTCTCTGCAGGATGGAGTGAACTAATTCCTGCCCAGAAAGACAAGGAGAAAAGCCATCCCCTGTATACTCCAACTATACAAATTCCTTTATTCATTAAGGAAGCATACTTAAACTGTTTCAATTAACTTCAAAGCTTCAGAGAAATCATCTTCTAACATTTAACAAAGAGTGGACATCCTTTAAAACATTAAAGGCATGTTAAAATTAAAACAAACAAGCAATTAAGAAGAGTTTACTTAGAAGTATTCTAGAAGTGCAAAAGCTCCATGCTGGGATTTTACAAATATCAAATTACTTACCCCTTTCTCAAAGTGCATCACACTTAAGAAATTTCAACCTCAACAAATGTGCCAACACAGCTTACAACTTCGAAGCTAGAACATCTCTTCAAAAGCATACAAGGTATGTAAAGGACAATAAAATCGAGAATGAAATTTTATCTACCAACCAATTACAAAAAAGTCTACCAGCTCTGCCTCTTTATTATCATGAATGAAGAAGCCTAGTTATAATAAAAATGTGCATATATAAACATGCCATAAAAATATGATGCAAATAAACCAGTGAAAGTATGTGAACACAATCCTGCAATGTTTTCACTGGCACAGCTCCCAAAGCAGTCACAGAGTTCTGTGCCACTTTGGACTTACATCTTGTAATATATCACATTATTTACCACATATTATGTTGCCTAATGTGGAAAATTGATTATTTTTCATTATAAAAGTAAAAACAAGCTTCAGCTTACCTCCATCAGAAACAGTTGCTGACTGCAATAAGAAAGAGAAAAAGAAGTATTACTTAAGTTTCATGGCAAGTATTAGAAATCTTTGAGCTTCACATAATATTTGAAGTCTTGGCTACTTTTATCACCTTACTAATAACAGATAACATTAGAGAGGAAAATCTAAAGAAACCAGCTGTTACTTTCACACAGGTTTTTTCTCCCCACAATGAAATCCACCCTAGGCCTTTTAACCACTACTGTCCAGGAATTTGATCCCACTAGTATTTACTGGACCAAGTACTTCCTGCTGTGGTAGCTACACTGTTTGCAAAAGTCCTTCTTAGGAGAGCAGAGAAAATTGGTTGGTACATGTGACAAAGCAGACACTTAAACCTGACCTGCAAAGACCTGAAATGGAAACGACACCTCATATATTATATTTTGCTGCACTATCTGGAGATATCTGGAATTAAAATTAAAATTCGGTATTTTGTCAGTCAGATGACTCTGACAACTTCCTGTTGATCACTTCTGACTGCTACACAGAGAAAAGGTTGTTCAAAGTGTTTCCAATAACCTAGAGATAGGAACTCGTCACCATCTCTACCAGTATTGTACATTTTCAAGGACAGTCTTCTGGCGAAACTTTGAACTTTATGTGCTTATCTACCCTAAACTTCTCACCTTTGATCACAAATTATCTCCAGGCAGCTAACACCTCTGTAAATCCAAGTACTGAACATTTCCCAAACATGTACTCAAATGCTTGTACGTTGACACTCAGCTGAGTGAAGTCTGGAGGACAGATGATTTTTAGATTTAAGTTTGTGTTGATTCGTTAATGACTATTAAAAAAATTTTTGTTTTATTTTGGGGAATCTTTTCTTGGTCATTGAAAGTGTCCTTGAACCTTTAAGTAACTTTCTAAATAGTTAAAAAGAAATTCTCTTTTGTACTGCTCTTTAAAAAGCTGGGAAAGAATGCTCTATAATATCTACAATTTCTTCAAGATGGAAAACACACAGAATATATATATATATATATACATATGTACATATACACAACTCAAGCAAACGTGTCTCGTCTCAGTTTGTCTGTATTTTCTAGCCTTGGGAACAAACATTACCACTCTTCAAAATCCACAAACCCCTTGGTAATCCTTAAAAGACTAATATCTTCTCCTTCCACTATTTCACTGCAGGATCTCACTCTGCTGTTACCACTGTCGGAAGAACATCCCTTGTTATAAACTGCTGTGGCCTCAGCATCCACCCCTCCAGGAGAGGATCTGATCTGGTCTTTGACACAATTGTGCTGGAACTTTCAAAGTCTGAACTCATCTCCACTGACATCACTCCTCTGGTGCTACTTCAGATAAACACAAATACACCTCTCATGAGAAATGGCTGAAAAGTTATGGCACTTCTTACTTACCTACACAAAAATAAATGCTTCTGGATCTGTGAAGCATAATAATATAATCAAAAGTGTATCCAGGCATCTCACTTTAATAGCTTTGTTTCAGATATGAGAAAAAGTATTTCTGCTTTTGTTACAGATCTTCAGTGAAGCTTAGGACATCTTTCCTTCTTATATTTTGCACATAGGTCTAGCAAGCATATTATGCATTCAGAGGCTGTAACTTAATTCATGTTTGTAATTCAGAAAATTTAATTTACATTACTGAAATCTGGTTTATAAATATGATTGCTTCTAATTTCTTAGTCACATCACAGCTAATGAACAAACAACTTCAATGTCATTTGTCAAAGAATGAAGAAAAGGATGACTCAAAGTAAAGTAATAGTATCAGTTTACACAGTAGGTATAAAAAAAAAAAAGTAATTTCGAAATACATATGTTTTAGGAATGATCATTTACTTTGGCAGCTTGCATGAATCTAGATTCCAACAGCAAGTACCTTCATTTTTTTTGAAAGGTATGAAGTAAAATTAATAGGCTTCTCATGATAGAAAAAAGAATATTCGCAGTACTTTTGGCAAAAACTGGGAAGTTAACAGTTGTAAAATATTATTTTACAAGGAAAATGAGGTAATTTCATAGAAAAGCTCGATCATTAATGGACAATGACATACAGTTTTACCTCAGTTCCTTTACCATAATGCAGTGAACTTTCTACACACCTTTTTTGGATTGGTTTTGTGTGATTATTTTTAATGCTTTGGCTAATGCGTGTTAACGTTACATACATCAACATCTTAAAAGCTCCCCAAGCAAGGCCTTAATAATTGTTATGTTTATAAACAAGCACCTACAGGAGAAACTATATTTTACATTACAGTGTTGCTAAATGTACCTATCATGTTCCAAGCATTATCCTTTTACTTCTAGAGATCATAGAACAAAATTTATTTTAAGAAGATTTCTTTGAATTCATCTGTGTAACTGAACTAAACCCACCTAATTCAATAAAACCAGCTCAAAACTTAAACTTGTAATTATTGTGTAAGAACTCACAGTAATATGTTCACTCACTAAGTCTGTGAGTACTTAGACATCTCAATATAAACCTTTCAGAAATTGCATACAGCACTTCTAGACAAAGAAGTTTCTCTTCTAAACTGTTCAGCTGAAACTTGTCTAGATTTGTCTAAAGGTATAAGTTGCAAGACCAGATTTTTTTAAATACTGTGATGATCTCATTTCAAAAATACACTATATGTTGGGGGCTGTTTTTCATTCTTCAGCACTCATGTTTACCACCACTGGAGGCTCTTCAGGACAAAATTTGATCTACTACAAAGTTCGATCATTTGATGCAAATTAACACTACATACATATGTGTATTAGAAAGCTATAAAATTGAACAGTAAATGTTAAGTAGCCATTTGTGAAAGATGAGGAAGGACAGAGATGACTTTGTGCCAATTAGTGCTAATGTGAAGGTTTTTGAAACGTACTTAAGCATTTAATTCCAAATGACAGAACATATACATTGTGAATGGATATATGAACTATCACCCAGAGATAAAATCTAATTGCATGCAACCCTCAAATCTTTCACAACCAGATAAGATCTGAAATCAGTTCTTCAAATTCCCCTGGTTTCCAAATTGGTTTAGGAAAAAGCCCATGGTGTATGCCAGGAGTCTGATGGTAACAAATCACGAGAATTTAAAAAATAAATCTAATTTAGGAAAACTAAAATGTCTTCCAGTATATCTCTTCATGGGAACTTTGCTTGCTCATCTAACTGGATTAGCTGCTGAGTTATACAGACACACACTCCCCACACACACCAAGTTAGGGGATGCAATTCTCTCCCCGATACTTCAGGGCGGGATCTTCATCCCTGTGATTCAAGTGAGAAGCTCAGTGCCAGGGCCAGCAAGCTGAACAGTGGCTTCCCAGTTATCATAAATCATAAAAGACAGTCTAGGTCTCTGTAAACTGGCAAATGCCTCAGCATACATTTGACAGCATAACGTTCTGAATAAGAGAAAACATGTTAAATTTCTCTTTGTATCATCTCTCTTTGCTAGGTGGAAAAACCGGAAGGGCCCAGGAGGCTTTTGATGTCATGTTCATGATCTGCTTGCAGCAAATCTAAAAGAGTTTTAGTTTACAATAATTATCAGGGAGAAAACTACTTTGTGAGTACATAATTTTTTTTTTCCCAGAATAGGAGACGATGACATCGTGTCTTGCACCAACAACAGGGTACAAAGGGAAAGAGGGCATAAAGGAGAATAATGCATGAACCCCTGCATGAAGCTAGTCTGATGACAACTTTCAGGTGACAGAAACTCTTACCCAGAAAATTCACTTATTTCCATCTTACACGTTCCGTTTCACATAGATCAGGTCCCAGGGAAGTAACTAGACACTGTCAAATTCTGCCATAGCACCATCATGCAGAAAACCAAAAATTACCCTACCCATATCCCAGACGTTATATTGAGAAAATAAATCCTCGTCTGCAGACTACCCAGGTAACACAATACAAAAATGTCCTTTTTCTCCAACCCAAGATTTGTTATTCAGGTCGAAGTTATGCTTAAGTAATGGAGTAGAACAGAGGGAAAGATGGGGATACCGGGAGCAGTGATACATACTGGGAAATGCCAGGCCTTAGTAATAAAACGGAGCAACATGAAATCATCTCTGTTATCAGAGTGGGAGTGAGTGCCTTCCTGAGTCAAAAAAGACATCTCTGTTTCCCACTCCTCCTGAGATGCAGAGGGTAAAAATCCTTAAGGAGAGAGATTCTCTCTCCTACTCTAACAATCTAATAAGGACAAAATCACAGACTAAACAGAAACGTCTATTCCTTCCAGGGCACCCAGAAGGATTCAGAATAAAAGTGATTTAAAATGACCTCTCTGTGTCTCCTTTCTAAAGCACACTTTCTTCCAACAGAGGCGTCTTGCAGCATCCAAAGAGTTCTCTGACTGCTGCCTCCAGCATCTGTTACTTACCCCGTACAGTGCCATACCACGCACTGTTTTACAAAAGCCCCCCTCTAATTCTTTCAGGTTGCAATAGCACACTTAGCTCCACCAACCTTCTAAACTGATTTTCTCATATGATTTCAGTATACAAAACAACTTTGGAAATCCTGTTGTGTTCTTTAAGAGAGATGAAAGCACTGAGTATTTACAGAGAGAATACAAAGAGCCAACTTTCAAACATTCTGTCGCTTAGCTCAGGGAAAGCCTGTCACTCAGCTGACCGTCTGCTGGCATCCAGCTTTGTTCAAACTACTTCTTAAATCACCTGAAGGAACTCCTCCTTTTGCCAAGGTAGGAATTATGAGTAGATCCCAAGGTCTTCAGTCACATTTCTCCAGGATTTACACTACATACACATATTTTTATCCTTTTAAATACATTACAGCATCAGCACTGCTTATGCCATGAACTCCAATGATCTGTGGAATGAAGATTATGTCTCAAAATATAGTATATACTATTCTAACATTTTTAAACAAAAAAAAAAAAGCCTTAATACTTATAAATTATTGCTAGATTTTCCTTCTAATAAACAATCTCAAGTGTACTTCTCACCTAAAAATTAGAGTAATACTACAGGGTTTTTTATTCTCATTTCAAAATATTATTGCAATTTATTTAATGATTTAGAATTCTTTGAGAAGGGTGCCCTTTCAGAATGCCACTTAAAGGAGGACTATTACACAATTTCCCTTTTCAATTCTCTATCACCAAATTGCATTTATAATAGTTAATACAAAAGCATTCTGTATGCAAGACTTCTGAAGAAAAAAATACTGTAAAATTAGAGTAGAATACTGAATATGTTCAGATATATTTTAGTCAAATATCTGAATCTATAAAAACAGCATAAGAATAAATGATGTGAAATTTGGAATTCCTTTAAGAAATAAATGTTCAACTTTTTACCCCAAACAAAACCAATCTTATCACATATAAACACAGTGCCTTACAAGCCAAATTCATTCCTAAAATTATTTTTATAAAGATATATACAAAATATATACAGTTTTACATCAAGATATAATATTGATATAATGGCACAGAAAGCATACACAAAAAACATTGCACAGAATTAAAAATTAGGCACACATTATAAACATACTGATTTTTTAGCTTTATACATATTGGTCACGGTTCATAAATACATATAGAAATCTCAGTGTTAGTTGGTATCTTAAGATTACTTTGATAACAAAATCCAATGTTTGCTTTAGCAAAGGAATTTTAACTTAAATACTTTAAAGTAAAAAGCTTAAAGGCTAAGCAAAAAGCATTCTGAAGCTGATACCAGTCTTTAATTTCTTGCCAGTAACAATAGCCTCTTCTAATTTCTCACCGCAACGATGCCTTGCTTTAGCTAAATATAATTCATGTCACTTACCCGCTCTTCGTAAGAAACAGCAGTTATTTTTCCTAACAGTACTCTTCCTAAATTCATCTTCACTTAATATGGAAAAAGCATTTCCTTAACACATCGGCTTCTCAAAGATTAAACTAAAAAATTCAACCCTGTTCCATGCCTGTACACGCCAGTAAAGTTTAAAGGCATTTCGTATGAAGTTCTATTTTACTCCCTTTGTGTTACCAATAGCAACAGGCCAATGCAGGAAGCTGTGGTTCGTCAGGGATTCAGATTAGATCTCAATTATCTCTCACCAGAAAAGCTTGATCATTTTATATAAAGCGCGCTGATTGTATTTTAAAACATTTCCGATAACAAATCAAGAAAACAAAATGACGCTGAATCCTGTGATAGTCCTGTATTCAATAAAACAGATTTCCAGGACAGTTTTTAGAGAAACACTACTTAATCACCCTAACATTAGTTACAGAAACATTTACATAGTAAACCACTATTTTCAGAGGTTTACATAATGCAAGCCAGAATAAAGTAGGACCTCAAATGGTCCATTCTGTTTAACTTTTCAGTGGTTAGCAATATAAATTGCACATAAAAATCCGCACTGTAAGGAGACTTGGCAGAATTCATTAAAATTAGGAGTAGCCTGTTGTCACTAAAGACAAAAATTCTCCTTTCAGAAACCAACTGCTATTCTGCCCTTCCTTCCTCACTACCTGAGCCTGTCCTCAGCTGATGTCAAGAGAGTTCTGTGCACAGCGCCTCAGGAACAGAGAGCAAAACAGGCTCCTTGTAATGTAAGAGGGAAGTGCTATTCACTTGCCTGTGACAGCAGTGTCTTCAAGAGACTCTATATGGAAAGTATAGGATTTCAGGAAGTTTGCTGCTGTCCACACATAAACAGTGATCATATCTAAACCATTCACTGCCGTTATTTTTAAAGCGATCCGAATACAATTTTCTGCTAAGAATAAACACCAGAACTGCAAACTGGGAATGGATTAGTGGGCATTTTTATGCTAGTGGGATGTCCTTAAACCCCAGGTGGACTTACTAACAGTCATTTAGGAAAGAGGAACCTTCTTTCTCCCTTGTTCAATGCAGCATGTGGAATCCATACAGTTCCTAGGTTGAGCCCCTAATATAAAAACAATCCTATGAAGAAGGCAAAATATTACTCTGAACTTATGAAGAGAGAAAATGAGACAAGAACAGGAACCTTCACTCGATATCTCATGTTATGATTGACTTGCAAGAACCTGCACATCTTCCCATTTTTGGATTTAGAATGAAGAAACTTGGCTAACAGAAAAACTTCATCTTCTCTAATTTAGAGTGATCAGAGAAGAAATTTTAAGTTAATTGCAAGTGAAAATGGAAGAAGCATATTTTAAGAAGCATTTCAGAGACATAAGCCAATTTCTGCAATGGACAAACTTAATTTTGTGATTGATTACTTCTTTGAATAGGCACACCACTGCAGCTTTGAATGGTTCTACAAGTATTTAATACCATGACAAAATGCAATAGAAAAAAATGGGGTGTGTTGACAGGAAGAAACGTGTTTTACAAATTACACCCTCCATTATTTTAGGATTTCAGAAGCAAATGCCCTGTGATACCTGCACGGCAGAACAGTTTTACTGTGTATGGATAAGTATTAGAATGTACAATTTTATAAAGAAAAAATGCCAGAGCTGTTTAAATACTACAATTTGTTTGGCACTGAACGAAGTGGGATGCAGAATGTATTTTCACTGTCAATACCTTAACCAAGCATTGTACGTGGCCAGGGGCATAATAATCCTTAGAGTGGATAAGAAAAAACCACAAATGGATCAGAAATGCCCGAAGAACGTTCCTGTGAACACCCCTTCAGGGTAACATAAAACAGGACTTTTATCCTGAGCGTTTACTTAACGCTCAGCCTGAAACCTCTAGGAATCACCTCGAAAGACCTAAAGTAAAAAACAAAAACAACAAAATTTTAACAGGTGAGGATGTTACCCAAAAGGACAAGTAAGAGAAAAATACCCTCCCCATGGAATGGGATGTAGCTGCAAGACCAGAAGCTCCCTGGAGCAACTGCCTTGAATGTTGTTCAGAACACTGTGGGTGGGCAATGTTTTACACATTCTGGGCACTCACACTTGGCGTTACAAACCTAATAATCCCTTAGTTTAAACAGACCTTAGAATTGTTGATTTTACTTCATTGCACGTCCACATTTTTTCCACGCAGTGACTCTGCTAACACTGAAAATAAACTCTACCAATTAGACAGTATCAGTTAATGATCATGGCTATGAAGTGTCACGAGACTCTGAAAGCCCTTTAAAAAATTCATATCCCTCTACATTTTCACAGGTTATTTCAGCAGCTGCAGATACAAAATCTTGTGATTTTCTGTAGCATATTTGTAAACCAGGCAGGCAACTCAAAGGTCAAAGGTTAAAAGCACAAGGAATGTTAATTTGCAAAGCTAATAATGGAAAGTGTTAAAATATGGTAGAACAGCTTTAAAAGCCTTATTCAGATACACTGAAGACGACATTTGTAAACCCACATCCATCTGCTTAGAAGCTAAACTGTGGGAAGGGGTAAAGACCCCATATAAAGTTTTTCTCTTCTACCCTTCCTCCACTTCCTGCTAATATTTTCTCTTGTACATTTGTTTTCAGAGCAGAAAAAAATTAAGAGAAAGACAGAATGACAGGAAGCCTTCATATGTTTTAACTTGTCAAAAGATGAATAGGATTTAATACAGCCCTGACTCCAAAAAGAAAAAAACACATGCAAAAACCACCAGGCAACTAGAAAGAGGCAATCCCCTGGACCAGCTCCTCGTCACACAGTTCTAAAGTAAATGTGACATTGGCAGAATACACTATCAAAAACCTTAAATCTCATCAAGTATTGACTTTTTATGTCATATTAAAGTAACAACTACTTGCATGACAGCCAGAGAAAAAATATGTTAAGAATACGATTTAGCTCACTGACTCTAGTTACTGAAATAAAGAGCAGGAGTATGAAAAAGTTTACACATAAATGAAGAAAACTCTGCTATAGAATAAAAGGGTTTTTTCCCCTAATTCTCCAATTTTTCTGTAATCTGCCTAGATATATTTCTGTCAATCATTTGTCACCTCCTCAACAATAAACAGACCCCATATGTGCTACTGATCAAAAGAGGAAAGGATTCTCTCATTTATAACATTGTAGATTCCCTCTACCAATTTTAAAAAGTCTTTCCTATTCCAATGCAATATTAACGATAATATTTTCAAGCCAAGCTACTTGGAATTTGTTCATGTATAAATAACTGAAATACAAGCTGCCTTGTCAAACTAAGACTTCCCCTACAGCAGATTGAGGGAAGCAGAGAATGATGCAAACTACTGTTCCGAGTGCCCTCTGCTGTCTGCTGACGCTGCTGAGACTCATGGACACATTTTTAAGTGTTAAGTTCAGGATCTGCCGTCCAGAAATCTGCTCCAAAAACTAGTATTTGGTTTTAAAAGCCATATTGTAAACTCTGAAAAATAATTGTATAGCGCCTGACTGTAAAGTGAAAATAAAAACACCCTTTTTCAAAAATGTTTGTAAATAATTACTATTTCCTCCCCTTCACTGATGAACATTTTAAGACAAACTCTCTCCACTAAATAAAAATATGCAGAAACAGCATAACTTGCACATCCAGATGGAAGGTGACTTGCAATCCAATAATAAACTAAAATTAAAGTACATATTAAAGAGGATATAAGTGACAGACCCCAGAAACACATTAAGCCATTTCTGAATTTTCCACTAGTGCAGATGGAGCCTCTAAGAATCAATAGATTTTGAGGAAATCAAGGTAACACTGAACATGAAAACTACTAAATTTTAAGCAAATAATGGATATATGTCTTCCTAAGCTTTGCAACTGTTTCTTTCTCTCCTCATTTTAAAATATGAGAATTTTGTTGCCATACTTTTATTATTTAAGACAATTTTACTCTGAGCTATATAAACATAAAGAGTAAGACTATAATTTCAATATCTGATAATACAGCTAGGATGCTTACTTGCAAAATATGTGTTTTCTAAGCAAAAAAGAAACTAAAGCCAATCTGAAGTCTCTACACCTCAGAAATGTTGTATTCTAGAAATACTTTTCATTTATTTTCAGTTATTTTAATAACTCATACCATCTGGATTCTGTTTTATTAGATAAAAATCCAGCTGGAAGAAGAAAAATAACTATTGCTGCACAACTTTTTAAAAAAGCTGTAACAATTTAAGGTAACTTATATCTGTAACAAGACATCCTTGCTTTGGAGGAACACGTGCAAGAATAATGAAAATTAAGTGAAAGATTTGTAAAAAACTTTAAGAAGTATTTGTATATCTAATACACTCACTCTACATTTTAAAAGTAATACAATGCTGCAAAGAGAAATTTAAAACGTCTATAAAAATGGTATATTCTTAATATCATAACAGAACTTATCTATAAAGTCATCTTAAATACTTATACTTACAAACTTTGCCTCTTTAAAACCTCATTGAATCCTTAGAAGCATAATTTATCATATTTCACTGCAAGATTTCTTAGCTCAGAAGGCTACTCATTAAAACATATTCCTGTTTTCTGTTCGCTTTAGACAAACAAAACTTCATACTTACAGACACTTGACTATCAGTAAAAGTTTTCTCCATGTATAAATGGTTTAATATCTCATTGTTAAGAAACAGCCCCTTCAACTCTATTAATACGCTCTTTCTGAACACATATTTACTTCTTCCAGAGTCCAGTGAAAAAATGAGGCTTCTCTGCCTGTTGCCCTATCAACACCTCTCCCATTCTCCTCCCTCCCCAGCACATTCTCCGCCCTCAAATACTGGTTCTGTATCTTCTCATCAAAAGGGAACAGGCAGCTTTCAAAATGGTGTTTAGGCAGGTCCTGTGTAACAATAAAGCCTCTGTAAAGACAACAGCACTGCTGAGGAATCTGCTAATGTAAAATACATTCAGCAAGGGCCTACAGGACTCTGTTGTAAAGGTTTGTCCAAACTTGTTTAAGCATTGAGTCAACAGCATTTTCTCACCCAAAGTATTCTCTTTTTTTAATGCATTCCCCTTTGATGAGTTTATTACCTGAGTGAACTAGGTCATCAATCCCTACTAAAAATACTTAAAATATTACCTAAAAACACTTTTTAAAAAAATATTGTTAAAACTTTTAAGACTCACGGCAAATTTCTTGCACTTCCTGGCATGTAGGTACGTGCCTCAGTATGATTACAATCACATGTATGCATATTGTGCAACCTATCCCATCCTACCAAAATGCTCTGTGTTCTTTTAAGTAAGCAGGGCTTTGACATTTACAAGGATCATGTTCCAAGTGAAAAGCATTACTCTCATAATTTTCAATACCACACCTACTCTCCGGACAGACCAGCAATATCTGTGTATTTTCAGAAAGAAATGTATGCCCAATAGTAATCCTTAAATAACATCCTTTAGCAATTCCTCGGTCCAGAGGGAATTAGAGGATGGGCTTTTTACTGTATTTTTTAAGTATCAGAAGTACTTATGAAATGTTTTGATGATTTAATAGTGAATAAAAAGCAATAGCTCATCTAATAGAAGCTCCACAGGTGACAAGGTTTTTTTAAAACTGAACTCATAAATGCATGAAGACAGTGAAAATTAAATGGCACCAAGTCCTAGCCAAAATCCCAGCAGTTTAAGCATGGAGACAGAGGCAGAAACAATTCACGGACAGCTGCAGTGCTATCAGTTGTGCCGTATGTATTCTGTGACTACACTCTAGAAATGCCAATGCAGTTCATTCAGTAAAGCCTTAATTCATTTCCTAACATTAACCAGGTCTCAGAGGGCAAAAATCCCTCCTCATCCCCATTAGCAGCATGAGACATGACAAGAAGACATACCAGGTAACAGGAAGAGCAGCCAAGGGAGGGCAGGGGTGGAGAGGCACGAAACCAGCCGCCCAGTTCCTCATTCCCACCCAGGAACTGCATGGGCAATCTGTTTGGCAGCAGCAGCTGTCGGCAGGGAAGCGGCCGGGGCCCTCTCTCCCAGGGAGCTGCAGCACCAACAGGGAATGCTCCCAGCGCCCGGGGCAGTGACCCAGCGCCAGGAGATACCACAGCCAGCGAGCCCTTGACTTTACAAACAAACAAGCCTACGCCAAGTGAAAGGTAATGCAGCTTCCTGTGCCACGGGTACTCCCACAGTACCCCAGCCAAGGAGGAGCGATGTCCACCCTCGAGTCTGTGAACATAATCAGTTCCAACCCGGCTTTATCAAACCCAATATTAAGTTTCCAGAGGTGGCCACATACGGAAGTCTGCCGACGAGCAGCACAGGGCAACATGTAGGACACTTCCCTGATTACATTCTCCCAGACTCCAGGTATTTTTAGTTTAGGAAATTTCCTGAACCTGGTGTGGCTTGTCTCCTTAATAATCCCCAATGGCTGTCTTTTCCAAATACTTGTCCACTTTCCCTCCAGGACATGCAAATTTCTTGCATCCACAGCACTCAGTGGTGAGGCATCCCACAGACCGACTCACCTCCTACATGAACAATCGTGTTCTCCTGTTTGTTTTGCTCCTGGCTCCAGCTACCTTTAATTAATGGTGCCGACTTCTTGTCCCGAAGGAGAGGGTGAGCAGTCAATTCCACCTACTTCTTCTATGCCACCCATGATTTTGCACTTTTTTTACACCTTTCTGAATCTTTTCTTCTTCTAATATATCAGAACATTTTAAAATAAAGAGACCAGGTATGGACAAACCACAAATGTATACAATGGACTCATCTATTCCTTCCCTAACAATTAATAATATAGGATTTTGCTTCATTGCTGCTGTACTGAGCTAATGTTTCCATGCAACTCTCCCTTATAATTCAAAGGCCTCACTTCTGAGAGGAAACAGTCATTTCAGAGGCATATATATCATTTGATATATGAAGCTAGGGCTATTTTGCCTCATTTGCATTGCTTTACATTTATCTGCATACATTTTCATCTGCAATTTTGTTGTCCAGTCATTCAGTCTTATAAAAGCAGCTTGCTCTCATATTCAGAGACTGCTCTTGTCCTTATTACCTACAGTAACTTCACCTCACTGCTCACCTTCTTGAGAGAAGCCTTAAAAAGATGTCCTTGAATTAACAAATGGAACTTAAGAAACTGAGGCAAGGGCCAGCCTTAAGCAGAAAATAATTCTGCATTTCAGAAACAGACTCCAGTGCAGTAAGCTGTTATTTTGCCTTAATGTCACATGCCTCATGAATTAGACCCAGAAGAGGGAAGTTTCAGTTCAAAGAGAGTAAGCCCAATTTTAAAAGGAGGTACCAAAGGTCTGGGAGAAAGACAGCCCTGAGAGATTGCCACCTACCAAGAGCTCCACTTGTGTGAACACTGACTGTTTTGTTGCTACTCACGGAAACCAGAACCAAAAGAACAAAGCCAAAACCAAAGTCCAATACCTTATATTGCTGAACTAAGGAATGTGACTCCTCTGTAGCTTCAAGTGGTTACTTTAACTTGTTCACCCTGGCTGGTCCTTGTAGTTCCACAAACGTGACAGCATCAGAGGTGTTGACAGCATATGAATTCACCTGTGTCCATTTAATTACATGTCTTAAAAACGGTGGTACTGGATACTACAAGGTTTATTTATAAAGAATATAAGATCATAGCTAGTCCCTGAAAGCATATCGTGTGTCTCTGGTTCTGTGACAGAAACTGGCTTGTGTTGGAGAGCCAAGCCCAGAGGCAATAAGGCTTGGACAGCACTTGAATGGCAGAGTCAAACAATGTACCGATTGCTTCCTCAGGGAGAAATTTCTCCATACAATGCCAAGTGCTTTAGCACATATGGGGACCAAATTCCCTAAGGAATCTGTCCTAGGCAACACTGTTGGTTTCTTCTCAAGCACCAAAGCATGGGATGAGCACTGCCATAGGCACCTCACTACCCTGCTTTTTACATGCAAATTTACATGGCAAATTTCTCCTGATTCTGAAGTAAAGGAAATAACCCAAAAGCAGGAGAAAACAGTAAAATTACTGAAGGATGGCAATTTTACCAATTACAATAACAGAAAATAGATCCCATTATTCTCAGTGTCATCTGGAGGAAAAAAAAAATCACACAATTTACCATTCTAGATTGTATCTAGAAGTAAGTATTTCAAATTCATGATAAAGAGGTTACACACAACTGTATTCATCTGTTGACCAACCCACTCTCATCAGATACTTTATGAAACAGTGTGAGGAGCACAAGAACTTTCCAGGAAAAAGTCTATAAATGTGAACTGAGGAGCAGATAGTGGCAATCTTTTAAAAATTACACCATAGTATAAAATACCAGGAAAAGCTTAACAGTAGTGCCAGTGCACAACCTGTGAAGAAAAATAAAATGTATACTACTAGCATGATGTTTCCTTCTTCAGAGAGTAACAACAGATATCACTAAAGTACCTGACAAGATCCCACATGCCAAAGTAAAAGCCTGAAAATGATCCTCCAGAATATGCTTGAGAGTCTGAAATTCTTACTAGAGCAGTCTAGAGAACTAAACGTGTAACCAAATTATGGTGTTGAACATTGTTAAGACATACAGAGAATGGTGACAGCAAGGAAGAAAACATCTAAGGGATAACACAAGCAACATCCAGAGTGAGATGATGGTAACCTGGCTGTATTTGTACCAGCCAAATAAACAGCACCATAACCTATTGCGTAGTTGCAAAGACAGATGGTGCTTTCTGGCTGTGCCACCAAGCTCTCCCCATCTCCTATCCATCAAGCTGCTTGTATCCAAACTGCTGGGCACAGTGATGCTGGCTAGTAAGGCTAACTTCCAAACCACGTCCAAAATCATTTGAGCAAGTACATTAGTTGGCCCAGGATGAAGCCACATAAATGACAGCTCCAACAGTGTGACAGTACAAACACTGCAATCCCCTGCCTGCCCCTGTGTCCTGGCAGAGTTCCACTTACCAGCACAGGTGTAAATCCACTATTCTGCCCAGCAGGTAAACAACTCCAGCCAGGACTGTAACAGCCAAAGGCCCGAACAGAGCAGAAGAATGCCTGGCAGAAATCACAGGATGCTTTCAAAGTCTTACTGATCAGCTCCATGACCACATATGTTACAGTAATTCAAGGCAAAGAAACCAGTGAGTAATGTCATGACTAACTTACACTAAAGTTGTATATCGTAGTTTAGCAAGAGGGTTTGTGCCAGTGCAGCACAGGACCGTGGAATCACTTTGCACCGTTTCCAAAGCTGACCCCTGGTGCTAGCAAAGGGAAAAGAGAAGCAAGAGCCTAAGCTGTGGGCACAAATCCATGAGGCTTCCAAAACAGCAGTGTCAGTGGCTGGTCTGTGTTAACACTCAGACTTCAGAATATCCATATACAAGACTGGAATAACCCTTTATGGACTCTTATTATTACCATGCTAAAAATGCACATATTGTACATACAAAAATGGAGATTTTCTCATGCATGCACTGTTATTTCACACCTTCCCTTTCACACCTTTCCCCTACCTTCATTAAAGTTGACTGCAAAACTGTCCATTGGTTGGTTTTATCTCAGATTAAAAGTAGGACAAAATGATGCCAAAAACGCAATACTTAAAGGTGGTACACAGCAGCCCACGGTAACTGGCAGCCCATGGTAAGTTATCATAGCTTTAAAAAATTTATGAAATCTAAGACAAAAACACACATTCTTGTCAAATTTTAAATTCACTATTATAAGCTGAGGCTGAAGAGGCCCCTTGATTTAAATCATGCAGTTATACTGGCCACAGTGGTGGCATTGTGGCCGTGGTGATGATCTCAGAATGTCAGTAAAGCACCCTCTGCAGGGAGAGTTAATACTTTTTATTAGATTATCTGACAGGGTGGGAAAAGTTTGGGGCATGTTTTGCTCTTCTTGTCTGATTTTCCTAGCATACTAGTTGGTGTAATATAAGCTATTATCTCCCTGTGTAAGCTTTGTCTGATTATTTAAATCAGTCAACCAAAGACAGGTATCCACTTAAAAACTTCTTATTAAGTCAAATGAGCATTTAGGGGGTTTTGCCACCCACAGATGCCAAAGCTAATATCCAGCAGAGACATGTCATTCATTAGTATAAAAACCTCAAATCAAAGAGATGTGTTGTATGCTTTCAATTAGCAGATGAAATGCAAAATATAGTTGATTCAGTGGAATTAACAAAACAGGGGAAAAAAATCAAGCATTATTATCTATAATAACACCTAATAATACTACATTATTAATGGTTATAATTAAGATGGAACATTCTAACAAATGTCCTCACACTGATTTTTAAAAGGAATACATGACATATTCCAACTTTGAAAACATTACTAAACTCTACAAATGTTCTTTTTCATATAGGATATAACTTTAAGGTTTCCAAAACAGGATGAGAACAAGAAGAAAAGTTGCAACAGCCATTTCTTTTTTGTCCTGGTATTTGATTAAAAAAATTAAATTGTCTTTAATTTTAAAAATATCTCTACATTAAATGATTATTTAACAATACTCCAAGAGCCTGAAACTTGTTTCCCTATGAGATTACATCTCTCATTATAATACTCTGCCCTATTTTTAACCACAGAGAAACACCAAAAGTACAAGTAACAAAATTATTTTCAGGGAAAAACAGCTTTGAATGTTTTCCTCCTTTCTCCTCCTCCTTTGTGAGGAGGAACCCAAATTGACTTCAAGACAATACTGCAAGATTCCCCCATTTTTACAAACTTCAAGAAAAATCAAAAAGATCAATGGAACGAGCTGCAGTGGAAAGTGTTATGGAATCTGTTTCCAAAACATGAATTAAAGAATTAATCTGTTAATGTAAATTTTTACATAGATAGTGTTCTACTCTCACAGAGTCACCTTTAATGTGTTTATAAATTATAAACAACATCTCTCTCAGGACAGAATTGTGCAAGAGGATGAGAGCAGTGGCATTTACCTACAGGGAAGAAAAGTGGGAATGAAGATAGGATCATGCCCTCTCATTAATCCAAATACTAAATAATTATAAGGTCCCCTTAGCTTAAGTTACACCTTGAAAATATGAACCAAAATGTGCTAGAAAGTAAAATTACTGCAAACCCTAGAATTTTACCATGGTTGTTAATGGACACTATTTCATAACAACAAATTAATCACATTGGAAAATTCCTTGTTACATAAAAGAGAAATCTGTTCTTAACAAAACCAGATTTCTTATAATTTAGTAATCTAAATGCATTTCTTGTGAAAACAACATAACTAAGCCATATATTAGACACGCTCATTTTCTGAATTCAGTTCCAACTTCCAGGACAATCATAATCAGCCCTGGTGTGAACTAGCACAATTTCCATAGTTCAGAAATAAAATTGTGTATTTTATATTTTGTGAGACATTTTTCCTACAAAAGTTGTACCATAACTGCACCATTAATTTTGCAGTCTCATCCTATTCTGATCCCTGCAGATTTAAAAGAATCTTGAATATAGGTTTTATTAGTAAAAGCAGCACCTAGAGGTTAATCCTACGAAATTGTCTGTTTTCTTCTATGTAAAATACAGCTTCTGAATGTAAGAGGAAAATGCTTAAGGACGGGCAACTACATGATTAACTAATTCTAACTTTATACAAATATTGTCTGTGCATGCATAGCCAGCCGTGTTACAACAATTTAAAAGAAAAAGGGAAATGTTCTTTTGCAATCATGTTTTTATTTATTAAAACATCTATGAATATGCTCTGTGCTTGGACAGATCTTCTGGAAAATAAATAAATAAATAACACATTTCAAAGAAATCACGCCACCTTATGGCAGCAGACAGCAACACTCACGGCTGGTATTTCACACACATGGCAGCTCCAACAACAAAAGATGCAAGTTCATACTTAAATAAAAAAAAATCCAAATACAGCATTCTTTAGACCTGTAAGCAATAAAGAGTGTTCAGCAAATGCCCATAAAAGAAACTCCGTGGAACCTACTCACACTGCTCAATTTAGTAGATTAAGCTGGATGCCAGCAGCAATCAGAGCCACAAGCTCAGAGAAGCAAATTAACTTCCTAAATTCATGTTTGGATTAGTACCTTATCCATTCTGCTAATTGGGAAGAACACAAAAGCAAGCAAGTAGCCTATACAATATGTTCATGGTCATTATTCCAAAGGTGGAGTCTCTAAGAATTTCCTGGTATTGTTATTTCCTCTTCCAGCAACTCTAAATAGATGGCCCAAAATAAACTAAACATGCACTTAACAACATTGTGTTTTACTACACTTAGTGTAAGAGTACCTGGGACAAGTGCTGCAGTAGCAATGTCAAAGTCTGAACCAAAATTAAAATACCTCAACACTGTATTACTTTGACTGGTGAAGTTTTTGATATTCTTCTCTGGGTTGCTATTTCTCCTGGTGGCAGGGATGTCGTTCTTTTGAGGCATGCAGAGCAAGAAAAGTAATGGGCAGAGAACAGTCCACACCCAAAGAGCTACATGTGGTAAGGGCATTCATCCAAATAGATTTTAATACAGATTATTCCTTTGTCCAATTCACATTGTGACCTAGACTGTAAGTTTCTCCATCCAAAGTAACTGCTGTAACAATTAGGATGCTGGGACGCAGATAGATTCTTAATCCCTCCTGTTGGTGCTGCTCAATTTACATACACTAATGAATACCAACTAAGACATAATGAGAGAAAAATGGACTTTTTAGACCAGTAACTATGACATCTTTCTGAAATTAACAGGAAGTCCCAAGTCCCTAGTTTAATGAATATTAATGTAATGTAAAACAGCTCCAAAAACAGAAATTAAATTTTATTTTTGGTGTTTATAACACTCAAAATATGAGATGTGCACATAAACCTGGATAAAATTTCACTGTGGAAGAACGTGGAATGAACTGTTTTTCCTGTTGCATGTGAATAACTAGACTCTTTGATATTCTGAGAGGATTCTCTCTTACTGCAACCAGAAATTCTGTCAAAACTGGTAATATATAGCAGCAAGCTTTTTCAATTTAGAAGAATCACCATTTTCTGATTAAGAAAGATGTAGCTGGATGGTTCCCAAACCCTTTTATCCAGAGGATCTTGCTGTGTTTAAGTTATGCACTTACAGTATTAAAGTTATGAGTGCAAAGAAATGAAAAAGCATTTTCCATGACAAGAAAAAAAAAAAAACAAAACACCAAGACATTTAAAACAAGACACTTCAGACAAGATAGAAATAGACCATAACAAAAGAAAACTTTAAAACAACGGAGAAATAAGTAATTACAGTTCCTACCTGCATTCCCTAAGCACACCAGAAGCTTCTCCATATATTCTGCTCCCTAAAAATCCAGTGCACTGAGCTCCCCTCTCCTTTAGTCTCCTGACTCTCCTTTAGAGTCAGTGAAATGCCTTTCTTCCTACATTTTCCTAAAGCAGAAAACTCAGTGTCTCCTTCCCTCCTCCCATCTCAAATGCTTTTTAAACACCTCCTTCCCATTTAGAGGACTCAGTGTGCCACATTCCCTCCTGTGATGAAGAGTGGTATAATGTGTATTCCATGGTTCTTATGCCAAGAGCTCTGCACATATTTTTGTTTCTCCCCAACCCCCAACCTTCTTCCAGATCAGCATTATAAAGGGGTAAGGAAAAAATCTCTCCAGGTCAGGTTTTCTTGAGGAGGCAGACTAGAAGATATAATGAAGCCATATTCCTACAGGTGGCTCCTACAGCAAAGCAGGATGGGGCTTTTCATTCCTTGTTTTCACCAAAATCGATATGGTTTGGCCACTGAGACCAGGCATTAGGCATCAGCCATGTTATACCAGATGTGAAACAGCATTATATTACACTTAGAAAGACCAAAATCACCACGGTAATTATGACTTCCCTTTTCTCAACTGCTGCCAAAATTCATCAGCTAAACAAAAAACAGAATATGATGAACGTTTGATTCTTTTATATGTCATGATACATCCATTTCTAAGGTATTACGATCATTTTGATCAGCAAAACTATATTGTTTTGCTTGACACAGATCCAACTGTGATAGGAAAAATAAAGTCAAAATTCCCCACAAAAAGAATGGCCACTGCTGGCATCAATGTAACCTGTTAAAGATATATTGAAAAAAGACAGGTTGATAACCTGAAATCTCCATTCCCCTCAGAAAAATATCATATGATGATTAGTAACTTCACTACACTAATACATTACTTACTTTCAGCAATGATCAGCATTATCTACTGTAAGCTCTCTAAGACTCACTTCTAAGTTTTAAGTGAAAGTTATTTACCTCAAGGTCATCCAGAGAGCGAGTAATACTAAATCGCTTGGATCTTCCAAATGATCTTCGAGCAGAAGAACGTGGGGGAGGAGCCTGATTTAATCCCATTGAATGTCCAAATTTTGCAGCCTAAACGAAACAGAAAACATATTATTATTTTACTTCTTTAATTTTAATAGACTGCTGATCATAGTGACAGCATCTGAATTTTAAGGAGATAGATTTGAAAATCTGTAACAAGACCACAATTTCAATACAATTTGTTCACTTGTCATGCCCCTGTACAATCACATACTAAAATTCATTAAAGTTGACTTTTCCAGTCTCAATTCAAATATCCTAAACATTCAGCATTAAGTTACTGTCTAAACATCAGTTAGGTTGCTTAAGTGTACACATTCTAGATGTCAGTATTAAAAGCAAGACAATCCTAGGTCTTCACTGTCTTTAACTGGAAACTATTTACAATTACAAGATATTTGGCTTTTCTGCAAGAAATTACCATCCTAGAAATCATGTCACCCAGCTTCTGTTGGAATCTTTCTCCACATTTTTAAAAATATTACTTTCATTACACTTTTTTTTTTTTTTAAAACCTTGCTACTGTGAAGTCCAACTTCTTAAATCACACAGCACCACATGCAGGAACTTTTGTTCTAAGGAAAGAGACTACCTCACTTGGATGATCCATTACTACCATTAGTGCTGCAGTAATTAAATCTAATGGTTTTCTCTTGTCCACATAATCATACTCTTTCTCCTTAAAAAGTCACCAGATGTCAGTTAAGCTACTCAGCATGTACATATCAAGTTTATGCCAAACGGCAGAGTGTAAGCTTAAACCTAAAATTAGGCAGGCAGTCAGTGACTGGTGCTAAGCAGATGTACATAAACTCACTACATTATGAAAACTTGTGATTATGTGCCTGAAATTTTGGATTCCTTTCACTGTAACATCCAACATGGGGAAAATTCCTCCCTGTCTTTTTTGCTGATGCTTTTTTGCTTTAGAAAATAATAGACTTTAAATCAGAGTAAATTTTTTTCTCTTTCATTTCAGCAACTTTCTTCATTCTAGTAAGCTTAAAAATGTATATATTAGTACTTTTATAATTGCTTATTTGGCAGATTTGTAATATTTATAAAATTTTCTATTCGTGTTCATTTCTTCCTTTGGGCAAGTTTCTGTGCTCTCAATTCTGAAATATTTTGGTATCCCTTTGATCGGTCATTGGAAAGTCTACATACATAACATTAATCAAAACAACAATCAAAAATTTCACATCCTCATGATCTCATGCTAACAACCCCTCATACAAAGCAGAGAAAGGCAGCAGGAGTATTATACAGCCTCCTCACTGCAATAAAAGGTATCCACCAGAAGATGTCTGCCTGTTTGCTAATTCCCATGGAGACAACAATTATTCTATAGTATCAGGGCTTGGACCATCACCAGTATTCACAACGGTTTCTGTTTACAAGCTCATAGAAATGTCAAGACATAACACAACATACAGGAATCTGGATCCAAGTATGTAGCAGAGTTCATCCCTTCAACAGGCTTGAGAGTCCAACTTTCTTCAGTATTAAGTGATCAATTTTTCTACAAAATCTCTTTCCCTCCCAATTTTCAATATACTAAGGTTGATTGTTTTGGTTTGGGTTTTGGGGACTTTTTTGGCTGAGAAAAAAATTGGGCAGGTCTGCCAAAGAAAATTGGAAATCTGGTAACTGGAGATTAGCTTCTAAGGTTATTAAGAGAAGATTTAAAAGTGCAGTATAAACAAGCTAAGATGGCTTTTGCTAAAATGATCAGCTAAATGCAAAGACAGGAAAGGAGCACTCACTGGAATGAGGACAGTTTCTGTTAAAATAACATGAATATATGTGTACAACTACTAGGTTTCACCATTAGTCCAGTATGACCACATTAGTTCTGCAATTTTTAAATTTTTAATCTGAAAATTAGTGATGAAACTCTCAGACTACAAACAGCTCAGCAAATTAAAAATGGTATTTTGAAACTAATGAAATAGTTACATGTATGGATTCTCCTTAATGGTCTTTCATGTGCTTCTCAAATGAGAGCACGTGCATTCTCGGACATGCAACCCTTAAAGAACTTCATCTTTCATAAAATAAAAGTGGTGAAAGGGAAAAAAGGAAAAAACTATCAATAGCAGGCATATCTATTTTGAATAACTAATACATTTTCACTTTTCATTCTATTTCACCCCAAAAAAGAACATAAACTGTCCAGTACATGTTGAAATAGTAGACTGCCATGTCTGATTCGGGGAGATTAAGGCAGGCATTTAGAGAACATACACTCAAAAAATTTTGAAACAGTAACATTACAGATTGAAGGAAGAGCAACAAACTGCCTAATGACAAATCTAATTAGATTCCGCTGAAAAGCAGATTCTAGACAAGATTAATTATCACCAGATGCCCCATTATGGAAGTAAGCACTGCTTACCTATTTGTGGTCAGAAGCATAACAAAGAGAAAGAGGGAGAGTGGACAAAAACCACTTGCAAATGGTGTGGTAATAGAAAAGAGAAAGTAAATTAGTATCCAATCAAAGTTTTTGTTTATGGTTTTTGATACTCACATAGAAAACTCACTACTGAGCCCTGGATGGAACAGTAAAGATAAGAGCAGGAGAAAAAAAAGAGGCCCTCAGAATAAAAGAGTGCTTAAACAATGATTACAAAATATAAAAATTCACTAAGCTAACCATTTCCTCAAATCTGGATAACAACTGCAATTAAGAAAATGTTTTCAACTGACAAAAATATCTTCCTTGCTCTGAAGAATCAACTTAATAATCTAGGAAATTAAGGAAGGCATTACTGAAAAAAAGAGACTCCAATTCACAAGTATTTAATTTCCTGGGAAGTCTCCCTTTTCATCTTTTCTTGACTCTATTCCAGACATTCAGACTATGAAGGCAGACCTCCTTCTGCAAATCAATTTAAAAAAATGCTGTGCATACACATATGCACACAAATAAATAAAGAATCACGTAACTTAAGCAAAGAGCACCATTTTGGCAAATGTTTTTCATGGGACTCTGAAGAGCTGGAAATAATAGCATCCATAACTTGAAGAGAAAACAGCCATTGAAACTAGAATGTACTAATCAGCACGGCTAAAGAAATCTGCAGTATTTGAGCCAAGAGAGATTGCTAATGCAGTGACTGATGTTAATGTAAATTTTGCAGTCTGTTAGCCATAAAGAAATTATCATACTTCTAAAAGCCTTTATTGCACTATTAAACAGATACTAAAAAATGCTAAATGAACTAAAAACATTTCAGAACAATACACTGTATGGCCAACAAAATGGCCAGGTTGGATGGGGCTTTAAGCAACCTGGTCTAGTGGAAGGTGTTCCTGCCCATGGCAGGGGGGTTGGAACTGGATGATAATTTTAAGGTCCCTTTCAACCCAAACCATTCTATGAAAAAAATGCTGTTTCATTCTCTGTTAGCTGCCAGACTAAACCACTGAAATTTGCTACACGAACACTAGGCTGTAGGGTTGGGGTTTTTTAAGTACAGATTGCCTATAAGCTCTAGAACTGTTTATTATCCTACCTTAGAGATTCTCTTCCAGAACCACCATGTTGCTAAATCTATAAAAGAAAACTACAAATATCTAGATATTAAAGAAAATCTTAAGAAATCTTATCACAGGACAGAATTAGAAACTGAAGTCCACCTGACACCTCACTGTCTTTATTTTAGGAATTTCAGGAATCCAGAAGCCAAAAGAAAATGCACAAGAATTAGTGAAAACAAGTTGATTAGTGAAAAGCATGTGCTACACCAACACATCCTCTCCTATTTACAATACAGATAATTGCAACTCTACTACTGCTATCTATCATGGTGAAAGTATAAAAGAACATCTCTCTAAAAGCCTTTATCCTGTTATGCTTTGGCAGATGGAGAGGAAAAACAACAAAGGATTAAAGGAATTAAAGCACTAATGCCCTAAAAAAATCCATTATTTTTCTACTCTTATAAAAAAGTAAAAATTATGAACTAGTATGGACTGGAATACCAGTTAAATGTATAATCTTAGGACAATGAATGGAGCTTGTGCAATTTTTTTTTTAATATATGACTAGATCACCCCTTTTCCTTAGGCTAACAGGAAATGGCAGGTGCAAATACAGTCATCAGAAATAACAATCACTGACCAAACTATAGCCTTTCTTTCCCTTTAAATACTTTTTTTTTTTTTTAATTTAATGCTTAACCTGCTTATTTGGCATTATGGATGAGCTACCTCTTAATCTACTTGACAAGAAAAGCACTGAAAACTAGAGGAGGACTGATATAGCAGTCTGTGAATGTGTCCAAGTGAGAAGAGTTTCTGTCTGATAACAAGAAAGGTGTACAAGAAAAGTACAAATGTGAAAGTGGAAAATGTTGTACTTTATGTATTAGCAAGACAGAAGGAGTGAAGAAGCACGACTCATGTTAGACTGCACACAGATGGAGAGAAAGAACAAAAGTGATCCAGTATAAGGTGACTTGCAGAACTCTAATTATTTAAAGATAGAAAGAGAAAGGATGAGCACTTAAAAGTAATTTTAAGGGATAAACAAGGTAGGCAGTAGTTCCATGTAAGATTTGCAGTGGCTATGCTCGCTTAAGGTCTTGGCATGTACCTCTGACCACTCGTGCAAGCTCACAAATTGCAGCAGGCTGTCCCCTCATCTCCACTAACAATAAACTACAGTTTACCAAATGAAATAATCCTATTTCTAAGGCAGATCCACAGATAGTCATGCCAACACAACTGATGATATTCACTGCCAACTCCAGCCTGAGCACGGCAGGAATTCTTTTAAGCTGGTACTACCAAAGAAAGGCAACGTGAAACTATGTTAGCCAATGTGATACTCTAACCTGGAGCCTGAGTGCACAGAAGCGAGTTGATGAAACTTCATCAATTATTCAGAACCCAAAGAAACCAAACACCTTTAGAAAACATCTTTAATCCTCTTAAAGAAATTCCCAGCTATGGCATGAGCTGTATCACCCTCTTTCACGTTCTAGCAAATGCACTCATCGACTGTTATCATGTTGTAACAAGTTGTCATAGGTAACAACCTGAAATTTCCATTTTCTATTAAATAGCCTTTGTGTCTCTCTACAGTTATTGTCTGGGTATTACTAATAAATATCTGGATATTACTCATAAAACAATGACATTCCTCTCCTCTGGAACAAGTTTTAAAGCTAAAGGTGCAGGAAGGGAGTAGCGAGGAGAGGGCACTGGCAGCCTTCGGAGTACAGGAGGTTAAGGAAGGGGGAGATTTTTGTTAGGAGTTCAGGCATCCCTGACAACGACAGAATACAGTAAGCTGGCAACAGGAATCCAGAAAGAGGGAAAAAGGAGAAAGAAAAACTGTAAGGCTTTAGGCCAGCTTCTAGCAAATTGAGTATTTTCACTGAAAACACATTACAGTTTGTGATCTTGAGAGGAAACTAAAGGGGCTAAATCTTACGGGATGGAGATTTTGGCTGCTCTGTGGAAGAGCAGCAAGAAGAAAAGGTAAAATATAAGAAGGGAAGCTAATCTAAAAAGTTAAAAAAGCACTCACAAGCCTGATCATCTACGTTTACAAAGTATGATTTCAAATGCTTTCAAAACCACAACAAAAGTTAATCTCACAAGATACACAGTTTTATATTTTTAAATGTTTGACCACAAAATTGTAAGAAAGGAATTGAATGTCATGGGCAAAGTTCTAAGAGCTCAAAGACAAAAATATTGTTACTGGTATGTGCTAATTTTGACAGAAAATGTTTCTCCTCTTGTTCAGGTGGAGTAAGTGTACTATCCTCTGTCCTGACCATTTAAGAGAATACAAAAGGACCATGCACATGCAAGAAGGGTCACACAGAACTGCTTGCCTTTTGGATTAGAAAAGTTCACCACCACAACAGCTTGGGGAGTTTTATACAATCCATCTAAACCATACTTGCAACAGAAACAACCATCACTACCAGCAGCTGGCCATCCTGCTCCAGAGAGGCAACTCCCCAGGTAAGCATCTCCCTACACTAAAAAGTCGAGTGAATTAAATTTTTAACAAAAACTCTCTGAGTCTCTGAGCATCTGTACAAGTTTCAGTTGAGTTCTGATTTCTGCTAAATGCCTCTAAAAGCACATAGCAAAAGGAGGGTGCTTATCTTCACAGATGAGATGCTATTGCCAAAAAAAAAAAAAAAAAAAAAAGGAAAACCAGCAGTTAAAATGTCTCAATTTAAGGAGCTCAACTAATATAGAATTTGGTACATTCTATGTGTCACAGAACTTAATCATACTAACTATAAAATCATCAAATCTTAATTTGTCCTACTCCTATTTCCAGCTGTTGAAGCTTAGGTTTGACTGTATGACTTTGTATGGTAAAGTGCTTAACAGTTTGGAACCCAGATACACTGATCACATAATTTGAAACTTCTGCAGATATTCAAAAGTTGCCAAACTTAATCTCGCCTGTTAAGCAGCAGAAGGGTCAGTCTGGATCAGCAGCTCATCTTTATAAAAAATGCAGGTTGAGACTTCAGAAAGTTTCTAATTTAGAACTTTTTTGAAACAAAATCTCAAAAAGTGAAAGGTGAATCCTAGTGAAAGGATCACATACACACACACACACAAAAAAGTAGTTGATGCAAATATTATTCTGCTGTCAATATTAGTCTCAAATCCTGCTCTGGACCATGTCACTGTATTTCCCTCTCCTGTCCACTACCATCCCTAAAGCTTCCATTCTCCTGACTGAGTCCTGTTAGCTGAGGGACCACCCCACTACACCAGTGCAGAGCAGTGTGCAGGCCATGACCCCTCTTTTTTACCCATCCCATCAGCGTCACCTGCTCCCCACCCAAAACTGACAGTGAAACTTGCAGGACTCATCAAATGAGGGTCTGTGGGACCTGAGAACAGGATGGACTGAAATATGGGATATGTTTGGTCAGGACCACTTGTATCCTGAAAGAGATAAAGGAATGTGGGAGTGAGCTGGGAAAAGAACTGGCTGTGGTCCAGATCCCTGGACCTTAACAAGAACAGAAGCAGAAAGTCCTGGAGTACAAGCTGATAGAGAGGGCTCCGTGGGCTATGGGCAAAACCATAACAAAGTAACAGCCTTCAGGCTGCCCTGCCTGCTGCCATCACCACGGACACGCATCACCTCACAAAACCAGATTAAGTTAAGGGAGGCTTAATTAAAAAGGTCTAGCATGATTCAAACTTTACTGTCAGCTTTTCCACAGGCTTTAATACAATGCAAATCCTGTAGTGGTTTTAGGTCTGGTCTTTGTTTTGTTGTGGGTTTTTTTGGGGGGGTGGGGGAAGGGGGTGGCTGGGGGACACCAGTATGACAAAGAATTCAAATGCTGTTATTCACTATTACTGGTCAATAGATTTGATCACTTCTAAGAATACTTCTTTACTAATCAGATGATAATGACACATTTCAATGCCTTCTAATCATTACAGTAGCATTTTCAATGGCAGTTTGACCCATAATACAGTCAAGAATGATGTAAAATTTCATGTAAGATCTCTATGCACTCCCAGAAGACATAGAAAAGAGACTGTCCTGTCATGCTGAACATCCAAGTAAATGAAATTTATTGCTTTTCTCCCATCCTCAGGATACTAGGCATAAAACACTGACCATCTACACTTCAGTACTATCCTAATCCCTTTTCAAGAAAAAAATCCAAACACATAAATGTTGATGTTATTAATGCAGATTAAATAGTAAGATCATTTTCTTAATATAACTACATAATAGTATCTTATATGAGTTGGAAACTGTGAGTTGGAAACTGCAGAGGAACAGAAAGACCACAGTACACTAGGGGAAAATATGGAGAAAATTACAATTACAGACAACATAACAACTGGCTCCAAATCATCTTGAACATTAGGAAGGCATTAGCTGGGAACATTAAATCAATATAGACCAATAATCAGTAGCAATCAAAATTCTGACCAGGAATCATTAGAAAAGCAAAAAGAAATCAAGAAATAAGCTTTCTGAATACATTGCCTGCCCACACATTTTTAAAACTGCTTATAGCTCTGGTCAACCCATCTCAAAAAAATAACATTAAAAAATTATATTGTAATTATGAAAAAAATTTTGGACAGTAGAAGACTAAGCTGATTTCTGACCGGAAAGTGAGTTATTGGCGGTTGCGGTTAAAAAAAATAAAATCACTAAGAGAATATAAAAAGAGAGTAATACTGTTAGTATTTTTCATGACAAATATTAGCAGGTATGAAATGAAACTATATGGAAAGTACAATGATGTGGTGTTCTCTTTCCACACTATTAAACTGTGGAATGTATAAATCAAGTGATATTAGGAATGCCAAAAGTATCACTTCAGGTAAGTTTTAGAAATTCCATATTTATTTTTTGTTAATTAAAGACCTTTACTCCATATGGATCTATTTCTCCAGTGAAGAACTGGTATTTTACAGCTCCTTTTCTTCTCTAAATCTTCTCAACTGCAAGGAATTCAGATCTATCTTTGTACAGACAATAACTTTATAATCTCTTATCTCAAAGCTTTTATGTTTAAATTGCAAAAATTAAACCATTTTTCATTATTTCAATTAATTCTGTGCTATTTCCTCCACACTATTTTCTTTCTAGCACACAAATTATTTTAACTTTTCATACACTTTAAAGATCCTAGAACTGACCATTTTTAAAAATAATTTTAGAAGACTACAATACACATGAAAAGGCTGAATAAAATTACTAAACAAGTAATTGCTTTTCATTTTCTCATAGCAAAATGTATCAGAGGACCTATTTCCTATAAATGCCTCTTTGCAGATTAACTCACATTAACACATTCTCAGATCTACCCTGGTGTCTGGGATTTCAGCTGAGTTCTCTTTAAGGTATATACGTACATCTCAAACCAGATCAAAGCCTATAATTCCAAAGGATAATAATAAATTGTACTGCATAAGAATAGCAATCCAGCTGCCATTAATTCTACTTTTTAAACAGCTGTGGTAGAACAATTTAAGCTAGTGAGCAAACAGAATTGTAAAGGAAAGGGAAAAAAACATGTAATTATACAACAAAAAATAAATATGGGATCCACACAGCTTTGCCAACATTGTTTTTGCATCTAAAATATCTATTTTGCAGTTAGTTTACCATCTAGTTACCAACATTAAAAAACTGCAATTCTTGGATCTGAAGCAAATTACAAACTTTCACTCAAAAAAAAAATCCATTTTTAGATTAACAGCATTTCTTCTTCCATTACACTTGTTCTGGAAACAAAGACAACTCTGAAGTAGCTACAGATAAACTTCTGATCAAAACAGAATAACAATAATATATAATAGTTACCCAGGAAATATATTAGCAAGGAAAGATGTATTAGTGAACCCCGCAGTACTGCTTACCTGTCTTCTCTCTTCTACATTTTTAAAGTATTTTCAGTAGCTTAAGTTATGAGGGTTCAAAGCAGTTGATACATTCTATAGTGTAGTATATATGTGTGTATATATATATATATATATATATATGTTTGGAGTACTACTGTCCAGTGAGTCTCAGATAATGAGATTATCTCTTTAGATCATATATTTTGTCTTCCTTTAAGATCTAAAAATATGATCCAGTTACAAATTCATACTTTTCATTAGCACAAGCAATGATGTGGTCAAGAAGTCTTGGAACAAATGTGAAACAGAAAGGGTTTCTAAAAATCAATCCTCAAATTTTTGAAAAGCTTTTTAATTACATTTTAATGTAATTTGTCCTATTTGTCACATTCACTTGGAATAAACCAAATGTTAGTTATCAGGCTTAGGTTGTAAAACCTCTTTTGATCTTCAATATTATACTCACTGCCACAATATCAAAACAAACTTTTTTTTTTTTTTTTAAAGAACGGTGAGAGGTCAATGCCTAGGGTTCTGTCCTCATGGAGAGAGAACTCAAAGACTAAACTGACTGTTATGGAGTTTTCCAGTGGAAAAAGGAGTATTTTACCAGTAAAACTTAATTTAAAACAGTAATGGGTAGACATATTTTTGGCCAGGCACTAGCCTGAAAACAGAGAGCGAGGGTTGAACAAAATCAAACGTATTATATTAATTTAGTCTAGAGGGAAAGGAATGCTTCCCTTTTCAGCAATTTCTCAAGTCCCCTGCCAATCCTAACATCCCCTGATGTTTTCATATTGCTTATGGTGCTTTTCATTTGCGTCACCCAAAAATCATGCAAAAAGAGCGAGTAGGTAAGTGGCTGGAACTCAGCGGGATGCTAAAAAAGGTGAAAATAGCAATGCAACAGCAAAGGCAGCACAGTGCAAATGGAATAACAAACAGAAAAGCAGGAATTATTCTATCCCCACTGAAACAATAACCAGGCTCTTCATCTGTTAGGCTTATAGACCTCACAAGACTACACACCCCTGCCCAGCATCAGTCTTAAAACAATTCAGAAGCTTCTTGTCACCAGAAATCTTCCTTGGTCATTCTCAGATTGAAAGGCACCTTGCCTTCCATGATCTGCCTTTTCAGTGAATTTCAGCAACATCATCAAGCCTCCCATTAATTTTTCAGTCTAACACCTACAGAAGTGAAGAAGACTCCAAAAAATTCCCATTAGATGCTTTAATAGAAATCTGTTCACGTGACACTTTTAAGAAACACCAGAAATGTGAAGTTTAGCACAGGAAATAATTTCAGAGGTGCACAGGGCCAGAGAGATTCCAGTAAATCTCAGTCAGGGGACATTAAAAACTAAAATTTCTCCTCTTCCCACATTTAAAAAAAAAAAAAAAATAAAAAAAAATTTTCAAAAGAAACCATTTAAAAACCATTTAAGAGTTAAAAATAGATATACAGCTTTTGTGAAAATATGATTTCAGTAATTTAGGGATATTTCCTTAGAACATTGTAAAGTAAAACAAAAAACCTCATGCTATTCACTAGCAACCAAATTATGCATTTTTAACCAGTTTCAACTATTCACACTTTTACTGAATTTTAAAATGCTTTACAGTAGTGTAAAGAAAATTAATATTTTAAAAGTGGGTTTGCCAATTATTACAGAAATAACCATAATTCCATTTTTTAAGCTGAAAACATCATCACCACTAAAGCAAAAACAAAGCTCAGAAAATGTGTTTCCTTCCTCATGAAGTCTGAAACGCCATACCTATTCCTACCCATAAGAAACACTTCCCAGTCTCAGTTCTGAAAGTGCAATTTTAAATAGATATGTGCACTAACGCTTTCTCACATCTGCTCCTGTGTGCTGTACAATTCACAAATGTTTTGTAAGTGCAGCTATAAAATCTGGAAATAGTTTAGACCCATCTTACCCCCCACTAGCATTGTATGATACAATGTATTTTTCAGAATTACATGCTGTGATCATCACTGTTTAGCTGCACAGCAGTTGTGCTAGTGCAGAAGTGCATCCAGGAACTCGTGTAATGAAAGCTCCAAGGCAGACAAGTATGTAATATGGAAGTACAGAGTCCATCACAAAAAATTCCAGCTTTGGTAACCTTTTCTCCCTCTAGTGGCTTCCTAACAGTCTCACTCACAGGGTATATTACCTTCAATATTGACGTAAAAGACAAAAAAATCACCTTAATCAAAAGCAATTTAAAGACTGCTCTACCAAGTGAAGCCTTAGACTAAGCTACTAGGTTGCAAAAATATGAATGTAGTCCCACGTGGCCACTTCATATACTTTATTCCATGACTGGAATGAGTCTGAGCATGCTGTGTAAAATAACTCCTTAGCACTTAAAAAGGTCACAGGAAGCTGAGTACGTGTAGTTTTCTAGAGGATCTAACAGGCAAACCCAAACAGGATCTAACTCACCTGAACAGAGTTTGAAATAGGCACTCTTAACTCTTCTCTTCACACAAAGTAAAAAGAGAGCCTGAATTTCTGAATATCCCTCTCTTACAAAAGTGAACTAATGCTCTAAGATCCAAAACCAGATTTTTCCCTATTTCTGCAGTACCTAAGGTACAGAGGTACACTCACCAATAAAGTACATCCCCAGATTATTTTCATTAAAAATTCAAGATGAGAACATTGTACAACTTCATCTATAAGCCTTACTCCAAATAACCTTCATGACCTTTTTTCATCAGTTTCAACAGCCTTCAATAATACTGGAAAACAACACTAAAATGCAAAAGATATTCTGTAGCCTTAATGAAAAGGCTAAATGCTAAAGCCACGTAGGAACATTTTAAATGTGTTCTTGCAAACAAATTTGTTATTAATCAAACAACAGAATGCCTATTTTACTAGTAAATAGATTTAAAAGGGAAGATTGAGATACTTAGTGTTGGTTTATGCTGATCTGAGTGATACAGTAGGTGAAATATTGTTACTCTTTGCCCACATATAGAACATCTTTCATCTTAAATTGTAACATTTTCTATGAGATTTTCATTAGTATATTTGTGATTTCCACAAAATGTTTTTTTCTGGAAAAAAATGCAATCCATGTTACTATCATGGACAACACTGCAGACACAAACTTGTTACAGAGACCCTGAAGGAATTTCAGCAGCATCCAATGAAGCTGGCCCAGTTTCCAAAGGGCACTTGGGACCAATGCATCTGTACCAGGTCCTGCCTATAAGGAGGTCTTCTCCTTGGTCCATCAGCAGAGATCATGAAGCATGTAATCTTCAGGGGAGCAGACAGAATTCATTCTTAGCTGGTTTGGGTGGGCAGTGTTTACAAATTTTGTGATTCTGTTTGGATAGTTTCTATTTGGCTTTTGAAAGTGTGAGTCACCTTGTATTTAAGATCACTTGAAATTTAATACATTATTGTGTGTCTAGAAAACTGCTGCCTGTAGCAGTCACTTCACCTTAACAATACACTAGTGTATAACTATTATATATACTGGTTTACTTTTTTTATTTTCAGCACAAAAAGCATACAAAAGAATATATGTGCAAGTTTTTGGCTTCACACTGCAGAAAAAGCAACATAAAATAACTTCTCTTTTCACACCAAAACATTCTGAAGTTCTGCAATCTAATACCCAAAATGTCTATGACTGACTGTCACAGCACTGCAAAGATTTTCTTTGTAACAGTATGAAACAACTAATGAACCTCTACTGCCATCAACTTGAGTAGCAGTTGTATATTTTTAATCAGGTGAAAAAAGCCACATTTTTTCAAAACACATTTGGATAGCATGATGGACATTTGAATCAATCACATAAGCAAAACTTCCTGCCATGGAATGACAAAGCCTCTTGAAGACTAATTTGGAGTATAAGGTTCTGTCTTTCCCCAGAGTCAGCAAATGTTTCAGATACAACATTGCTACTAATTCTGTTCATGTTGGACAAATGACCTCCACATTACTAAAATCCCAGTTATCAACAACAGACTCCCCTGAGATTAGTTCCTTCAACAGCAAAACGTGTATGTCACAAAGGGAACAGCATGTAATCGTGTTGGGTACTTGGATACTCCTCCCATACCTTTTTTTTTCTTTTTTTAATCTCCTCACGTAGTCTAATAGTAGACAAAACAAGTAGATGAAGCAGTAATTTGGAATAAAATTTGAACTACAGGTTTACTGGCAGAACGTTAGATTTGTCACCTACCACTAAGGAATAGTTTTTGATGGCAGTTTTTAATGCTACTTGTATCGAGAGATTTGCTGGAGTCAATTTTGGTAATAAAATAGTCTTATTCAGTTAAAACTAAAAGTCTATATCCCAGGTTTTTGACTAATGATTAGACTACACCTCTATAAAAATAGATACTATAGATTAGATAGATAAAATAACAACATTTGCAAGCCAGTCTTCTACAAAAAAGAACCAGACTAAAGATCCAGACTGTTTCCATTCTTTTGCTGCTGGAGGTTAAAAGAAACTGAAGTTGCTAAATTGTCGTCTCCTTTCATTGCAATGCCACTGCAACATTTGGAAACAATGAAGAGACAAGAAGAAATGTGAGAAAACACTAACAGACAACACTTCCAGCAGAAGTACAATTCCAGAGCTGCACTCAATTAAAGAGGAATATGCAACGCCTCTGCAAACAAGAAAGAACCATATTATTTCCTTCATCTGAAATTCTGTAAATTATATAATACATGTTTAAATTTTAGTATGCAAACATTATGGTGTAAAAGTACCATAGACTGATGGGTTTGGGTGGGGTTTTTTGGGGTATTTTTAGGAACCAATGTCAACATATTCTTACCTTTTTATCTTCTTTAGATTTCCTAATACTGTGTGGAGGGCCAAATTTGTTCTGAATGCAAAACATCTTCTTAGACCATTCATTTTTGTGAGATTTTAGCTGAGGCTGACCAAAGCTGCCATCGACTCTGTATCTGTCAGCTGGAATCTTACTCATTGGTGGGGGGAGCGTTCCACAGTTAACACTCGACCAGCCGTCCGTAGAATCCGTGTACGACTCCTGGTCGCTGGCATTTCCATGCTGCCACTCTTGTAACACATGCACAGGCAACCACCTCTGATTGCCTGTGCCTGCAGCATTTTTCTTTGATGGGGGTACTGAATTTCGGGAGGAAACCAATGGCACTTCAATACGAGCTGAAGGACTTAAGTGTTTGCTTACATTCTGGGACTTATCATTCTGAATTACCTCTAAAGGAATGCTTCCCTCTTGCTCGTGACAGAAGCCATTCCAATGGGAAGCAGGCTGATTTTGTCCCCTTCCTACTGGATTTTCCCAGAGGCTGTTAGGAATGTGTTTACTCGGATTGGTCCCTAAATCAACCACCAGAACCCTATTACTCTTTTCTTCTTGGTTGAAATTTCCAATTCCACTATCGCTGTTGCTGCTTGTACTATTATTTTGATGAGCATCAGCATCACCATCAAGAAAAGCCCTTGCACGCATTCCCTCAATCAGTTCCCCCATATCCCTGTACAGGACAGAAATAAACTGCAGAACAGGTAGAGATGATGTTGGAAACTCTAGACAGCCATTTGTATCTGGATCTGCTGTACATTCCAGTCCGAAACGTCTTGCTATACCCTGGTGAATTTTATGATGAAATAATTCAGGATCCACCATAAAAACATGGCAAGATGTCCTCAGAACCCCTTCATCTTCCTGAGCCAAGCTTGCATCATCGTTTGTCTGCATTGTAACTAGTCCAAAGAATCTTCTATCATCTGGGCAAACAGCGCTGAATGCCAGTTTCTCTGCAGGATATTCTGCCACAACACCCGATTTGTCACTGCAGAGCTGAATACAGTCATGCATTATCTTCATCATCACCAGGGAATGAATTTTCTGTTCCGCCCGCAGGCGTCTCATGCATCCACGGATAGCCTGCAAACTCTCGTTTTCCAAATTGGAGGTTGTTGAAGGAAGTTCTATCGAGCCCAGGTAACCTACGATCATGGCAACATTTAAAATGCTTGCGTCTAATCCGAAGTCTTCTGCACCCTCCAGTCCAAGTCTAAAAACTGAATCATCATTCAGGACTTTGGCTATTTCTTCCTTTGACATTAGGTTTGGATTGCTTACACTTTCATTGCCAGTTTCGAATTTCATAGCAGCAGAAACTGAAAATGATCTTTGTTTTGGTGCAGAATTATCTGAGTTACCAGCACAAAGAGCAGGATTCTCAAAGATCATGTTGAAGATGCCACCAGACTGCATTTCTTCAACAACCTTCTCTGCTCTGTTTATACCCAGAGCTTTAGAGTCAGGTTTGGGTTTCAGCCACCCCTTCCCATCATAAAAACCAACTTCTTCATCGCTCGAACATGAATCCAGATGACTAATCCCTTCAGCAATGACCATGTGCAGGACTCCAGAACATTTTCCTATAAGCTTCACTACATCTTCATGAGAGGCTTTCTTCACATTGATTTCGTTAACTGCATATATCTGATCTCCTGCTTTAAGTCCAACATAATCTGCAGGGCTTCCTTTCATCACACAACTAAGAACACAAGGAGCTTGTCCAGAAAGGGTAAACCCATAACCTGCTCTCCCTCTAGCAACTTCCACACTCCTTATCCGTGGAGGAGCATGCATGTTGAGTCGACGTTTGACCGTTTCCCCCGGCCTATACATTTTGGATTTTATTCCTGCAATAGGAAAACTTTTATTTAGTCCAGATTTTTGTCATGTTTCAAGAGTATCACTCCTTCACCTGATGAAGTCCTAAAGAAAGAAAGAAAGAAAAAAGACATTTTAATTCGCAATCACATCTCAGGGATTTTAGTATCCAGCATTCTATTTACTGCTCAGAAATATTACTAGTGAACTCTACCAAAACCTATTGCTAGAAAATTAACAAAACCCTCAAAACAACTTGAAAAGAACAGGTACCACAGTCTTAATTTTACTTATGAGAAAGGAGTAGCAAATGCAAATAAAGTGGCTGTCCAAAATGACAAAGTGACTGAATGCCAAAGAACATCTTTTGATGGCCAGTCAGCGTTTTTCTACTACAGCATGTTATGTCTTCCCCAAGGCCCCCACATTATCTGTTACTCAGTTAACTTCTGGCTTACTGCACCATTGCAATACTATTGCATTTTACAGCACAGTGAAAATCCTGGATGAAGCTCATCTATCCTTTCCTAGCAACATCAGAATGAGAGCTCGTGTCTATCTATTCAGCTACACCTCACCCCCTTAACGTCCAGTGTACAGAAACAGGTACCACATGTGTTCATGTAAAACAGATTAATTCCCCCTAGAGTTGCCTGTATCTCTCCAGTGCCTGACTGTAAAGGCAGCTTAAAGTAAGTATCTAAAACTTCAACATTCTTACACACATTTCAGCTACGTGTGCAACAACAAATAGGCATTCAGTCATGGATCAGACCTAAGGATCCAAGATCAGATTTGCTGTTACACCAACCAATTAATCTATTCAAAACCAATTTGTCAGAAAGCAAACACTGTAAAAATGCATTTCAATCAGTCATTCCAACATCCATGTGTTTTAGTTTAGCTTAAAAATTCAAAGAAAAAAAAAAAACAAGAGTAAGAAAGAAGGAACTCCACATGCTGCCAGTATTAATCTAGTCATGACTTTACAATTAATATAAAGCAGCCTTATATGAACAGCAAGAAATAGTAGATTTCATTACATTTTGGTGTTGACACTGAAGTCTGGATGTCTTGTTCTAAATATATTCCGGGTAAATTCCATTGTTTTAGAGTTATTTCTTCCACTAAGCAGGTTAAAATGCATAAAAATGTCTTAAATAAGAAAATTACAACCTTTTCTACTTTTGAAACTATCCCCTTGTTGTATGATATGAACTCTCACTTCCACAGGTCTGAAGGATGACTGACAGAAATAACCATAGGACTACAGCTACATAAAATCACAATAAACTCCATCTGAGCAAGTGAGAACTAATCTGAAAATAATTACTGCTCTGACTTGGTCCACATACTTATTCATAACTCAGTCACATTGTAACATACTTGATGTGTGTAAGTATAAAGCAAGTATCTTACATATGTGGGCAAAATGCAAGCAACATTTTAGATAAATACACACACATAAACATATATACACATATGCACACAGAGACAACACATTTTTTATCACACCTAAAGTGCTAAATTAGTAGTGTCCCACCCACTACTTGCATGGAAATAAAATGACCAAGAAATCCTTCTGACATTGTTCTCAGCTACAGAAATAACAAAAACCCCCACACTCAGAATGTGATTCAATCCACAACACACTACTTTCACAGTATTTTGCCTGGGTTAGAACAAATAAAAGGGCAATTATTTCGAAAGTGTCACCAATTAAAAGCCAAACCAAAAATAAAATAAAATTTAGGATCGAAGTCTTCACTACTTAACTACATATAAGCTCTTTGATTACCAAGTTTAAAAAAACCACTCTCGTTTCTTGAATATTCCACTAAATATTCTACTACAGAATGTAATTCCCTTAGGACCCTTTCAAACCCAGAAGAGGACAGCCTTCAAGATATTAGAAGACATCCAGTTGGCTTTACTTTTGGAGTTTAGTGTGTAATTTTTTTAACAAAGGGACATCAGGTTTTTGTCTCCACAGTGCAGCTGTGACTATTCAACCTAATACGTTTTTTGCAAATTGTTCTAATATAGCAATTATCTAGCTTCATTAGCAACAGTTTTCCTACAATTTTAGACAAAAAAAACCCCTTAACTGTATGAAGTAATGAAACTTCACACTTGACCTTTGAATGGAAATCCTAACACAAGAAATGCTTTGCAAATATTTAACCAAACTTAACTCTTACATTGCTGTGAGAGACCCCCCTCAACTTGCATCCATTCTCATGCCTTAAACACAGTTTGACCCTTTCCTGATGAGGCTAAACTTGGGAACTAAGATATCACTGTGCATTCAGCTATCTGGTACTTTTTGGGAATAATTATTAAACATTTCAAGAGATAGGTCTCCAACCAAAAAAATGAACCAATAAATGCCTATCAGTAAATAAGTACCTGCTGTCTAGGGGCATGATTATATACATGTTTTAGTTTGCCTTACAGTGAATATTTCTGTTCTCAACTGTCTGGAGAATAGCCTAATGTGTCCCCTGGGTACCCTCCAAAACTCTGCTGCTAACCTAACATAATGCCCTGTAGTATCTGGCACCTAAAATTGCACTACTAGCTTGCAGGAGGAGAGGAAACAATTAAAAGAGTATGAGATTATAAATAATCTCATTCTAAAGATATAATAAAAAGCAGTTGTTACTAGAAAAATTAAGATTCAATATGTACTGTTGAAGTGGTTGTTTAAAAAAAAACAAACAGATCTTTCCAGCTATCTTTCTATTCTATTAAAAAATACCCTAAATGCCATTATAAAAAAACATGCAATGAAAACGTAGTTAGCGTGCTCTTAGGAAGATGCAAACCCCAGTGCTGTCTTAAATCACAATTCCACATTTGCTAAGAGAGGGTTCCTTTTAATTCTATTCACAAGTCAACTTACCTGTTTGCCTTCCTAACCTATGCTCCTTTACACATCAAGAATTTATGTCAGATGATAACCACTGATAACGGAATGTCATTCAAAAACCTGACAATTATAAAAACAAAGCAGCAGGCTGCTAATATATAACTTTTCTCTAATGATGATGTTCCAGAGGTGTGAAGTCTTCCACCTATTAATATGTTTATGTACTTTTGTGAGTTTAAAGTTAGAAAGTAATGGAACATTAAAGGGGTTTTGCTATTAATGACTATATCCACTAAAATAAAAACAAAACAAAACCAAACAAAGAAAACCTAAATCAAAACAAAACCAAACAAAAAACCAACCAAACAAAAAAAAACCTGTGTTACCTCATGGGAAGAGTGAGGTACTTCCCTCCCCTCCCTCAGTACCTGAATATTACTGTGCATTTTTTGTGCCAAAGAACAGCTCACTAAATCTATCCAGGAAACCTCAAGACAAAGGACAAATGTATCTTTCTACAAGAACCTTCAGCATTCAAGTATGTTTCTCTGCAAAAATGGTGTGACAGGCAAATGGAAAAGGTATGAAAATAGTGTTTCTCATAAGCAGAGAGACTCGAGAGATTTGTTGAGTGACAAACTGTTAACAAAGTAGTTCAAAACTAAGTTAGCTAATTGCCCAAGTTTTCTTTTAATTTCTTTGCAGATTTGAAACCTGGAGCTAAAGAGATATGGCACAGAAGTGGCACAAACTTCCACAGTTTCAAAGTAATCATACGTCTGAAAAACCTTTTCCTGTAATAAATTACAAAACATGTAGTATCTCCAACGTGAAACAAAGTACAAATGTAGTAAAACAGACATCTTTTTACTTGCACTGAGATAAAGCTTTTAGTTTTATAACTACAAAATATTTCACAGAACATTTCAGACAAAAACACTATTATATTCATGTATGTGAAATAACATCATTTGCCCGTATCCATCAGCTTTGTCACAGAACTGCAAAACAAAATGAAACATCTGAGTTTTCTGCCAGCACACATTCTGGTCTACCATTTGAAGCAATTATTTGTGGGGTATAAACCAACAAAAATACCAGTTACAGTTGGATTGTACTTAAGCCCACAAACACTGCATTTCTGTATGTAATGTTTTTACATATCCGTGGCTGGCTTTTCATGTCATTTTCAAACCCTCCACTCCAAAGAAAATAACACTTATTTGCTTACTTTCAAGGGGGAGAGGCGGTTTGTTTCCTGCTTCTGCGCTTGTTATCTCATAGCAACAAAAAGAACAGAAACAGAAGGCACACTGTTGTTACAGTCGATGTTAAACTATAACCTTCACAGTTATGGAGGGCAGCAAGGGAACGTGAAGTTTAAGACTACCTGAGTGACCACCAGTTCCTTTCCAAAAGGCTTTGCAAATGAGCTGATATTCAGCACTACAGGATCCATATTAATGTGCAGAGAGACACAGCAAAGAACTGTCTGGCTTAATTTTGTTTTTCAATAGTGGGACTGTAAGAGGATAAAGTATGCAAAGTGGAAGTGCATAGAGGAGAGGGATTGTTCCCTCATCCCTCACACATGTCTTGAAGTAATGCAAAACACTCTTCAGCATGGATGCTACTCTTCAAGGCATCTCAAGGCATCGTGAGCTGACTTTCACAAATGATGCCAAGTCACTACAAAGCTCAAATGAAGTTATAAAATTTGAATTCCACTAACTATTCAAATGTGGAACATGTTTATAGACAAGTTACACGAGAAATGTAACAGCACAGCCTGTAGAAGACAGCTACCAGTTGTTTGAGAACTCGGTAGGACAATATTTTAATAAAAAAAAAAATTCTTATCAGCATTTCAGAATTGGCAAAACACACCATTGTGTTTCCTGTATCAGCAGCAACGGCTTTGCTAGAAAACAATTAGTTGTACAGAGCGTGGTCATTCAAAAAATACTGATTGTAATGAGTAAAAGTAGTTGTTAATAAAAACTTTTCTCACACCAAAGTCAATGTATGAAGTGTAAGGAACATAAATAGGAGATTTGCTGTTTTGTCTGACAAGAGCCATGCGACTAAGGACAAAGTTTTCAATAAAGCTGTTATATAGACAGTCGCGCGTTTACAGCTGAGTTTCATTTGTTGCATTTAAGAAGCTGAAAAGGTATTTTTTGGCAGTCAGGCATTTTTTTCCCCCTCTTCTTTTCTTGCAAACACGTTCCAGAACTGTTGGGGCGCCGCGCAAAGAAAGGGCAGCGCTTGGGGCGGGATCCGCTCAGGGACATGAGCGGCCGGGAAGGGCTCGGGGCGCTCTGCCGGGGCGAAGGCAGGAGGGGCACGGCTGGATGCGTCGCAGCTCCCAAAGCCTCGCTCCCGCGAGCCCCGGCTCCTGGCGGCGTCTGGGTGCATCCCGCGGGCACCGGGGGCATCCCGCGGGCACCGAGGGGGAGACCCGGGACTCCGCGGGGAGCGGGCGGCGGGTCCGCTCCCCGAGCAGCGCTCCGCGGGGTTACACATTAACCGGGGCAGCAGCTTCCCGGGGAGGGTGGAGCTGCGGGGAGGGGAGAAAGCGGCACCTGAGCCCGCAGGGACGGTTTGAAAAATCAAGCGGTAAAAGACGGGAGTTCAGGGAGCGCCCGCCAACCCCCCCCCGCTCCCGCGGGCGGACCGACCGCCCGCCCCTCCGCGCTGCCCGCCGGGGGTCGCGGGCAGCGCCGCAGCCCGAGGGGCGCGCACAGGGGCTGCCCTGGGCCGCCTTTTCTCCCCTCCCTCCCCTCGGCCCCCGCCGCCGCGCTCCCTTCCCCCTGGGCCCCCTCCCGCCGCCCATCTGCCACCCCCGCTCCTCCCGCCGCACCCCGGCGGGGTCCCGGGCCGGGCGCTCGGCGGCGCGGGGGATGGGAGAGCCGGGCGGGCAGCGGTGGGCGCTGCCCCGCTCGGACCCACTCACCTCCGTCCCCCGGGGCTGTGGCTGCTCCGCCGAGGCAGCGGCTCCGCCGGTCACCGGGGAGACGGCGCCGGGCTCGGCCCGAGGGCGCGGCGGACACTGGCTGCCCGGCGCTGTCAGTCACGGCGCCCGCCCGGCGGGGTGGCGGTCGGGTTCCCGGACAGAGAAAGGGGAGAGACAATACCCAGCGCCGCGGAACTACAGCTCCCGGCGTGCCCCGCGAGCGCTGCGCCCGGTCCGGCCGTGGGGAGCGAGCCGCGCGGGGCATGACGGGGCGCGTAGTTTTTTCGTCTCGCCGAGCAGCCTCGCCTCGTCCTGGGCTCCTGCGGGGCGCGCAGTGCGCAGGCGCGGGCTGGCGGCGGCCGTTCGAACGGGTACGGGAGCGATCCTGGGGCGGGACCGGGATCGGGGCAGGGATTCGGGGATCGCATCCCACAGCAGCCGCAGGCGTTCGGTCCCCTCGGAGTCGGGAGAACAGGCTGCACCTGTCCCCATCTGAGCGGCGGCCGGCGGCGGGGAGGGACTCAATAGCCCGCGGCTCCAGCGGCGAAGGGGCGGGCTGGTGAGGGAGGCGCTCGTAGGTGCCTCAGACAGGTGTGCCGGGTCTTTGAAGCCCGGGAACAAAGAGAGACCGACCCGACAAGGTAAAGGCAAAGGTGGGAAGGGAGCAGGGTGGCACTGGGTTCAGCCTTTAGGGCATCCAGTGAGGGTGAGGAGGTACTTAAGGGTTTCGTAGTAATTAGGGCAAGAGTTGTGGGTCCCTTCCAACTCAGTGTATTCCGTGATTTTATGAGTTTAAAAAGGGACATTTGTGCCGCTCAGGTCGAGCAGGGCACAGGCAGCAAGTTCTCAAAATAAATCGGGGACAGTTTCTTCATTTCCAAAGGGTAACTCTAGTAAATCTTATTTTAAATGGGAGAAATGGGAAGAGGGGAGGATGGCACACACAGAAGTGAAAGCTGGTTAAGAGATGCCTGAGGAGTATAATATTTAAAAAAAGGGAAGAATTAACCAAATCTATTGGACTTTCCTGCAGAACCTGAAAAGATTTTGTGATCTTTGCAGAAGATTTTGATCTTAAATTGTTAACACATACTTGTAGCAATCCTTTGTATGTGGGGTATTTCATTTCAGTGTCTATCTGTGGAGTGGAAACCTGAAATGGAATTGAACCTATCAGTCACAAGGTGCACAAGAATGCTTACTTTTTCCTGAGTTTTTTGTTTTGTTTTTTTTTTTCCAGTCTCCAGAACAGGATATGTATACCAGAATTCACTGTTGCTGTTATGTCCATAAGATAACTTCTAAATTTTAATATGGTTTAACTTCAGTAATTTTTCTCATTTTTATCCAGTCTATGAAATTGTTTCTTAATTGGTTCTTAATTTCAGCTCTCCTTCCCGAGCTGAAATGCTTACAGTGTACCAGAATCTTCAGGAGAAACAAAAACCCAGGGCAAAAGAAAAATCTCTTCGGAAAAATAGAGGATCCTGCTCCTTTACTCCGACATCCACCTTATTATTCTGCTGGTTTTTCCTTAGTCAATCTATCCCTATCAAGGAGATTTCTACCAACATGAGACAGTTGATGTAGATCCAAGTTTTGTTATCTCTCTCATCCAGTTTTATGGGAAAATCTTCTGAACTCAAGACTATGTGTTTCTGTCAATATTTCTGTTGCCTGTGTTACCTCCACAGATCTAGCACTGATTTACACTCTCTCCTTGTCACAGAACAGAAGATTGATCAGCCAGGTATGTCAAACAGTCTGACCCTGTAAATGACTGTAACAGAAGAAAATCTCTTTGCAAGTGAAAAGTAATAAAGCAGAGTTGTAACTGTTCCATAGAGGTATCCACAGGTCTCTCACTGAGTCTTTATGGAGTTAATACAAAGAAATTACACTTTATTTTGTTTCAAAGGGGAGGGATGCTAAAAAGTGGCATCAGCACCTACTAACTATAAACTCATTACTCAGTGTCAGTGTCAGATTGCCCCTTCCAAATATACTGAACCTTTTCTACTTGTAATAGCCAACTGAATTTCTTGTGTTTTTGTAGTAGCACAGGAGTATGTAACCAATCTTTCACAGAAGGCTATTTTGTAGTCCATCAGAATTTCCTATGTGAGTTTTACTCAGCAAGGAAGAAGTGAGCACTGAAGACTGACATGGCAACATCTCAGCTCACACACTCTACTTGCAGTCAGAAAAATCCAACTCATCATGAATGAATTTAGTGCTTTGCTTCAGTGCTTTTGGAAATGGTGATTAAGACTTTAGGTTAGAAACTGGAACAAGGTGATTAGTGGCCCCTCAAAAATCCATACTGGTCTCAGCTGTAACTTACTGTTTCCACTACTGTTGGAGACAATAAAGGAAGAAAGGGTGTGAAACAAAGTGATAAAGATTTGTGGCTTTGGGGCTGGAAAAGCTTTGGCTTGTAAGCCTAAGAAGCTTAATGTTGGGTGTACAGACATCTCAATCACGCCAAGCGTGGCTGTCACAGAACAGCCTCTCAGGTTTCATCTGGAGAGGTTTGCAATGCATCCTGTACTGAGTGTGATTATTGCTATCACAGACAACAGGGGAGAAGTCACAAGATAAACTTAGTCCAGTATCTGATGCAAAGTCTGTCGGTTTAATTACCATTGTTTAATTATGTTGGTTAAAGGAATGAAAGTGTTGATTGCTCCAAAAAGGTTTTTAGACATATGGAAGAATCATCACATAAATGTCAATTTTAGCATATAATGTTTTCAACCTGTTTAAAATCGTGAAATTGTATAAGATTGTCAGTATTAAATGCTTGTTCAGTATGCAAGCATGACTCCGAACTTTCCTCACTTTATTTTGTTCAAAACAGCAGGGAAGATTATGTATTATATACATTGTAGTTAGATTGTGTTGGTCAGTTAATATGTAGCTGGAAGCAAAATCCTAATTATTAAATGCCAAAAGCTCATTCTCCTTCTGTTAACCATCCAGTTCAAAGGGTCAGCAAGGATCAGGTTTTCCACACTGAGGACCGTGGATGAACACATAACCATCAGTATCTACCCTGGCTTACTAGTTAATCTAACATCTAGAAATACCTTTTCTTTATTTTAGGGCTAGTTTTACACTTAGTGAGAGACACTCTTGACAGAGGGAACAGGAAGAGAGTATTTTTGTATGAATGCATTTTGGTTTGGGTGATGGTGTTTCCCACCCTAGCACACACAAGGAGCTGTGAAGTAGTAGAACCAAAGGGGGACGGATACTGATCTTGTTAAATCTTGACTGGCCAATAGAGGACATATCCTCTCAAATCCTATTTAGACTTAAAAGCATTGATCTATGTATCTTGTGCAACTTCTTGGCTTTGTAATTGTGTCCTTACCTACTATGTTAATTAATTAAATATTAAAATATAGTTAACTAGTTTTTGTGTTGGAAGATTCTTGTGTGCACTTGAATATACCATTTACAAAATTGAAGGTTTAGATGGCAAACTGTCAGGAACATATTTTTCTGTGTGAAAAGAGGCATAGCTAAGCCATGCTCCTGACTGTGCTTAGCCATATAAATATAATTATGTAATATCCTAAGAAAATTTATTTCCATACAAAAGAATGTGCTATATTTATTTTCCCAAATTCCCTGCTAGAAACTAAATTAAGCATTTTGTTGTTGTAGGCAAAAACTGTTGTTGTAGGCAAAAACTGAAAACACAAATTATTGCTCATTGATGTCAATTTTTCCTCCCTTAACTGTGACTACATGTGGCCAAAGCTGGTGTCATGTTAAACCTTCAGTGCTGATGAGCAACCCTAACATGCAGAACCAAAATGTCTGCTAAAACATCTACTCCAAGGACACAAGCATACCTAATACACTTCTGCCAGGAACTGGAAACCCAAGAGTTTGGCCTTACTGGTGCCACTGGAAGCACAGAAACCTCTATTCCACCATTTCTTGTGGGCAAATAGTTTTTAGCCAAAGTGTCTCAGTTCCTGAGGAATGCTTTGCTGAGCCTGAATGAGTATCAACTTTTAATTTCATATTGTGCCATGGACACCTTCTAATATTGTTAAAACACATACACCAAAATGAAAAAAAAAAATTGTAGTGTATGTCTTTTTTTTTTTTCTCTAAAGAGGTTGTTGGTTTTGTTTTGTTGGTTGGTTTTTAAGCCTTGGAGCTTTAATTTTCTAATTCAGAATTGCCTGACTAATTAATCTGCCATGGCTTTACAGCTCCATTGAAGCTGTGTCTCCTGTCCCATTGGGCTCATTTAAACAGTGTCTTCTGTCCCATTGGACTTAAAAATGTGTATCATCTTGCAGCTGAATTTACATGTTCTGAAGAAGCACTTTGTATTTTTGGTGCTGTAAGGAAAAGGGATATCTCAGGTAGGTGTTCCCTGTGGCTCCAAGCACCATGCCAAAAAAGTCACTATCATCTTATTCTGCAATAGTTTCTCAGAGCAAGCAAGCTCTGTCGTTGCCATCTAAACAGTAAGGTAAATTAGAATCATGGATGATATCTTCCAGTGCCCTACTCCTGTCTCCCTCTTTTTTTCCTCTTTGAAGCCATTTCCAGTACACCTCTCAGGTCCACACACCATACAAGGGTGACATATCAGGACTCTTCTTGTTAAGTCTATGGCTAAACACGTCTAAGTGATGAGGTACAAATGTCAGACTAAGAATGTCACTCATATCCCTAAACCTCAGGAAAAACATGCTGAGAGTGCTCCATGTTCACATGGAAAAGAAGCTGAAAATGAGATCCCAAGGCACTGAAGGGTGATATGAGTAATAGAGAAATCAACTTGTAAATTCCTATTTAACCTAATTCCTCTGGTAAGAGACCCTGTCTCCAGGACAAACTGTGCAGCAATAAAGTGAGGAGGTGGGATCCTTTACTCTCAGTAGTTAACCCAACAATCAGAGAACACATTTTACCTTGCTCCACTCGGGATGTGACAAAGCCAAGTCCAAACATTTTCCCATTTTCTCGTCCAAACTTTTCATCTCCAAACTTCAAAGAAGACAGAAAGTCCTTCTGGACCAAGTTCAGTCTGTCTTTAGTTTATATGCCAGAAGCAGTGCTCTGCTTGTGCTAATCTCTTCTGAAGTTCAGCATGACCACAGTGACACTTGGGTCCACCTTGGCAAAGGTGTTTATAACACAGAATGACAGGATTCTGCCCTGGCTCTCAAATCTGATTTAGCTCAGGCTGACTTCATCTTCCTCCACCTCATAACTAGATTCTGAATGGCTTTTAAGATTAGAAGATACTTGCTCATTCTAGGTAAAAATCGCCATGATTATTAGTATAAATTAGTAAATTAAAACTCATATAAAACTCATTAAGATAGACTTACATAAAGTAGAATAATTTCTTGGTGCTCTACCAAAACTTCAGTTTCACTTAAGATTAGACTTGGAATTATTTTAAATGACCTTTTGAAATTAAAAGATATGGATTTCCCCATTAAGTGCATTAAGAGTCATTTTGGCCTTGACAGCATGTACCTTCACCATCACTTCCTAATTGTCTCTCAGAACTAGATTAAGGTCTTGCCTCCTACTCAAATTTCTGTTCTATGGTAAAAGTTGAATGCTGGATTATTTACTTGAGCCTGTGGCAGCCAACTTCCTCTTTCACCTTTCTAAGGATTCAACATTTGTGGTGACTGTTTCACAAGCCCAGTGATCCTGCTGAAATCGTGGTGATTATGGCTGATCCTCCATAAACATTCTTTCCTTGATAACTGGCTTACTCCAAGTTCTTGCCTAACATAACATCCTAATTTCATCTGAAATGGAAAATTAGCCTATGCTTTTTTCCATATTTTTCTCAATAGTGAACTTGAACTACATACCTTAGACATCAAATACATTTCCTTTTGATTTGGACTGAGCAAGAAAGATCACAAGACTTTGCTGTGTCTCCAGCTAAAAGATTCAGAGGCACAGCAATAGCTGCAGACAGGTGGCTGCCTATAAGAACTGTCAGAGAGGAATTTTCTTGTGCTGCTGTGGAACACTGCCCCAGTGTTCAAGCAATTTAAGCTTTCACTAGGCACCATGCTGCTCCTCATGTTTCAGCACAGGGCTGTCAAATGAAGGTGCTGGTACCCTTCTGTAAGCAAACCATCAGTATAAAGTTGTTCTTTACACAAATGAAAACGTACAGACAATCTTACAGCAGAAAGTCTGCTTAAGAATAAAGTCCTTCATTGTATATTATACCCTTTTTAACCACTGCCCTGAAAGGAGGCCATGGCTTATTCTCATCAGAATGCATAAACCAAATCACAAGAACTTGGCAGCAAGGAGGCACAAAACAAGTGCATAATTTCTGGTGTGATCTGTATTATGCCATTGCTACTCTAATGAAATTCAGTTTCATTTTTTACTGAATATTAACCAAATGTGAACCAGCTCTAAAGAGGCTTAAACCTTTGAATAGATGAGATGAAGATTTAAACCCTATATGGGCAGTTACTTTTGTGGAAGATTTAACAGTGGTGTATTTCATCTTCATCTAGTGAAGTTTCAAGATAAGCTAAATGAAAAGGAAGGATATAAAATCTTATTCATAAAAGTTTAAAGAAAGTGTAAGCATTATAGTTAACATCACCTAAGTTCATGTGGGCAAGGTTTTATACATTCATAAAGGAGTTTGCATTTAATCTGATTATATTGAATTAAAGATAAATTATAGTTAAACCTGTAGGGGGGAGAATGAGGATCATGAAGAGTTTTTTAAGTAGTTTTAATTAATTTTCTAAAAATGTTTACTTTGCAGTTCATAGAAAATTGATATTTCTGTAGCTTCCCTCAGTGAAACAAGCCTTCATCCAGCTGTGATAAGTACTTCTCAATATTTAAGTATGTAGGAAATTTTATACTTTTAATAGTATGCACCGATTTTTTTTTTTTTTTTTTTTTTTTTTTTTTTTTTTTTTTTTTTTTTTTGCAATGCATAGCAATCCAGAACTTACCCCTAAAATAACAACATGCAGTCAGGAATTTCAGCTTTCTCAAAGCTCAGTTGGGAGGGATTTCCTGGGAAGCAGTTCATGCCCTTTAACAGCAAAGGTGAAGCAAGAAACCCCTTTGGCTTAAATCTGAGCTTCTGAGTCTTCTCAAAACCAAAGAGAAGAGTACCAGAAATGGAAAAACCAGGGCATTGCCAGGGTGTGCAGATGCTGTTAGAAAAGCAAAAGCTCAGCTCGAATTAAAATTGGCCAGAGATGTCAAAAACCACAACAGGAACATAAACAACCACCAGACAAGGAAATGTTAAGCGGGAGAGGTGAATCAGTCACCTTCAATGCTGAAAAGGCAGATTCTCAACACTTTCTTCACCAGCTCTGTTCGGCCACAGGTCCAGGGAACAAAAATCCAGGTTTATGTAAGCACAGACCCAGTGTTAGCGAAAGAGAGCTGGTCTGCAAACTATTAAAAATTGATGGGTACCAACATTATGTACCCAAGGGTTTTAAGAGAGCTGGCTGATATCATTGCAAGGCCACTCTCCATAATCTTGGAGAAACTGTGAAGATCAGGACATCCCAGAAGACTGGAAGAAAAGCTAACAAGAAGGGCTTAAAGGAGGATCCAGGAAATTATAGGCCCATCGATCTTACTGCAGTCCCTGGGAAAGTTGTGGAAGGAATCCTCCTGGGGGCTATCACAAGTCAAATGAAGCACATGATTGGGAAAAGCCAGCAGGGATTCACCAAGGGCAAATTGTGCTTGACAAACCTGATCTCCTCGTACGACCTCCTTGGTTAATGTGGGGTAAGCAGTGGACATTGTCTACCTGGATTTCTCCAAGGCTTTCAATACAGTTTCCCAGAGCCCTCTCCTAAAGAAATGGATGTGTTAGGGTCTAGACAAATGGTCCATGCAGTGGGTGGGAACTGGCTGACCAGCCACACCCAAAGGATGGTGGTAAATATCTCTTTTTCAAACTGATGGCCTATCACAAGTGGGGTCCTCCAGAGGTCTATATTGGGCCCAAGGCTGTTCAATATCTTCATGAAAGATCTGGATGATGGGATCAAGTGTACTCTGATAAAGTTTGCTGATAACACCAAACTGAGTGGGAAAGTGGATGTTTTGGAAGACCCTGCAGGAAGATCTGGGTAGGCTGAAAGAGTGAGCTAACAAGAACCTTATGAAGCTCAGCAAGGGCAAGTATAAAGTTTTGCACCTGGGAAAACACAATCCAGAAATGCAGCACAGGCTGGGATCTATCTGGCTGAGGAGCAGGTCTGTGGCAAGGCACCCAGGGGTCCTGGTAGACAACAGCCTCAATATGATTGAACAGGGTGGTGCTGCTGCAGCAGAGAAAGCCAACAGGATGCTGAGCTTCACCAACAGGGGCATCACCAGCAGAGATCAAGATGGCATTATCCCACTCTACTCAGCACATGTCAGGCTATACCCAGAATTCAGTGTTCAGTTCTGGTCCCCACTTTGCAAAAAAGACGTGGACAGGCTTGAGAGGGTTCAGAGGAGGGCTACGAAGATGATCAGAGAGCTGGGAAGCCTGCCATAACAGGAAAGACTGAGAGAACTGGTTTTGTACAGCCTTGGGAAAAGAAGGCTTACGGGAGACCTCACTGCCACGTTCCAGTATTTAAAGGGTAGCTACAAAGAAGATGGAAATTTTGTCCTTGGATTGGACAAAAGAGGACATTTTTTCACAGTGAGAACAGTCAGACTGTGCTTTTGCCAAGAAAGGTTGGACCAGGGTCCCTTCCAGCCTGGTACTTTATGATTCTATGACATCACTTTTTACTAGGATCAAACTGAGATCTCATAGGTAGTAATTACTTGGTCCTAGATAATGATGTCATTCACCGCACATGACTGGTCTGTTTTTTAAAGAACATACCTGAAATTATTCTTCCTTATAGAAATATGGTTCAATAAAACACCTTAAAGTAAGCTGCAGTAGAATGAAAAATTTCCAACCAGAAAAATTATGTATAGGAAGAAAATTTCACACCCAAAATGGCAAAGTATTTTAAATGTTTCTGTTAAAACACTAAAAAAGATCAACATGAAAGTTTAATGATGTAGTCTCAAGCTTGCACACACAGGAAGTATGCTACCCATAAAATCAGGGGAAGTAGATTAGCAATCTAGAGACCAGATGGTTAGTATTTACTTGCTGACATAACACCACCAAATGTTCCTAAATTTCTTTTTCAAATTTGCCTTTCACATTACATTATCAGCATAGGAACTGATCTTGCAAACATGTATGCACAGAGTTCAATATCTTTATTCATTTGAGTGGTCCCATTGTCTTTAGAACATGAGACTGTTCACAGAACCAGGCTGTCAACTTTGGGTTACAGAGTTGTAAGCTATTTGCCTACACCAAATTGGGCAGATTGAGTTTGGAAAAATAATTTTTAAATCCTGTATACATTTTTTTCTGCTGGTTTTGTACTTTGCAAAAGAGACAGCAGTTTATGGAAAAAGTTATAAACAACATTCCCTGGTGGGTAACTGTTAAACTTGGCAAGGCCTGAAATAAATTGAAATCTTAAAATGCTACTCCAATTTGAAGTCAAGAAGTAAAAAAAAAAAAAAAACAAAACAGTTACAAACCATTTTAATCAAAAAATTGTTAATACCAACTTGAGAAAATGCTGTTTAATTATAATGGGATCCTCCTGCAAATTACTTAACCTCCCTAGTTTGTGAAACATATTTTTGCTTCCAAATATTTGTCCAGAGACTTATTTTTCTCTAGTGGGAAAAAAAATGTCATTTTTTGCTGTACACTATTTATAACCTCTCTAAGTCATCTGTAAGAGCTGTCTATTCAAAATATACAGAATTTCACTAGTTCACTAGTTTCACTAGTGTTAGTTCATCTCTGACTTTTCTCTATCAATATTACGCTTTTTCTTTATTTTCGCTTTCTTGTCTTCTAAAATGTTGTGTTCCTTCTCACCCATCATTACTAGTTTTGTTTGGAGGCATTTACATTGCCCCTTTGCCCAACACGTATTTTCCCATATTTCACCACAATCTGCTTCTCCTCCCTTGCTTGCATGTTTCTCATTTGCCTCCTCAGGCTCCTTTTCTTCTATTTTTGCATCACTTACAAAAGTCACCTGCCTCCAGGCAGTATATTTCCTCTGCTATTTAATTTTTCCATTTGCACCATCTGTGTGTGTAATACAGGCACTGCATTTAGTGAAAGCGGTATCATACCGACCTGACCCCGTTACTGCCCTGAAAATAAGAAATTTATTTTCCTATGCTACAGTTTATTTGTTGATCACACTTCTAGGAGCTATTAGGAAGTTCCTTTAATGTCATAGTTACCGTGATAAACTTGAATAACTCTTGATGTGCTCCCCTTGAACATTTATTACACTCAGCTCCCTACTCATACAGACACAAAAGCAGTGTCTGTTTTGCAAAACCAGGAATTCTACCAAGCATTTTAATTCTAGGCAGGTCTTTCAAGTTAGTCTGAATACCTCAAACATTCAAATATCTATACCTGCAGCTAACTGTCCCATAGAGATGAGGAAGCTGTGCCTACCTTAAATAAAAAAATCCCCCCCAAAAAAAAAACATTCAACTTTTTGTTCAAGTAAATGTTCCATCTTTACAGGTACAAATGAAACAGCAACAAAAAGAAACTATGGGTAGACAGGGAATTTTCAACCTGTTGTCAAAAAGCATTAGAAAAATTCTATCATACATGAAACTAATAATATTTGTCTACAGCAGGGCTGTGATCACTCTCTAGGCAAAACCAGGGCTAAAACACAGATAATCTGCATTGATGGGAATAAAGCCTTTTTTCAGAGACAAGGTTTTAAAACTGAACTTCTAAATTTAACTACTAAAAATGATGTTTTATATAGAAAAAAAATCTCACAACCTCCAGAAAACACCAATTCCTTTAATGCCATTATGTAAGACAACGCTCGGCGTCCCATCTAGAATGCTGTATGTCGTTCTGGTCATTCACCTTTAAAATGGATGAACTCGAAGAGCAAAATTAGCAAAACAGTCATCAAAATCCTACCTGATAAAAGAGTGTTATCCATCAGAAGAAGGGCTGCACAGGAGACAACATCCGGCTTTCAAGAGTGAACACCACATAAAGCGGCAAAACCAGTGCTGATACAAGAAGAAATTGGTATAAATTGATCAGGAATAATCCCAGAAGCAATCTTCTAAATGGCAGCTTACCCATCTGTAATGAATGTAATTCTGAGGACAAACCACCTAACTCATTTTAAGATACCGGTCCACACATTTACCAAAGGGATTATATGACATGGTTCCTTATGTTAGCAGGCAAGGAATACATGGATTTCCTCCATTCCTGTGTTCCTATAGCTCTGGAGCTGTAATAACATGCAAGGAGAGGGGCTACCTACTCTATGGTACAAGGTTCAAATATGCTGCCATTGTTACTGCTCATTAATTGGATTTAATTGCTATATGGTTCAAGTAGATAGCATCAGTAAATATTAATTCCTGTGGAGTCAGGGGAGAGTTTCTTTATATCTTACTCTAAACACGTTAAAGTGTCAGGAAGCACTATAACATAGATACATCAGCTCACCTGAATCTGTGACAGATCTACATTTGAAATGTATAAAACTATTTTACAGAATCAGAACAGACACTTCCCACTTTTCCAATCATGCAATTACTGCAGTAAAGGTGGAGTGAAGGAAAGTTATTTTGTTTATACTTCAGCAACCATCATTTTCTGCAATTTTACTTTTCTACTACATTTGCCTTATCCTGTTATCATTAATTAAACTCTGTAGGAATGGGCCACATTTAAATATTTAATAACTCTTAATCTTCATACCTGCAGGATCTTCTAAGAAATATCTCCACGTATTATTAATTTGCTTGGTGAGCATAACCTTTATCCTGTTCAGCAAGCACAATTAAGAGATTAATTTGTTGTGTCTGGATTTTAAAATAGTTTAGCTTACCTTAGCACAGGCAACAACACATTAAATTACATAGGAGAATGCAAACACCTTCAAAGGCAAAGTTTCAAGAGGGGGCATCGTTGAATAGCAAGAATGGAAAATGGCCTCAGTTCCTAGTACTAACTAATTCTATAGTTTCCATACCTGAATCCAACCTTCACACTTGCCTATACAATAAAAGCAGCAGAAATATGTTTTTCAAGGAGAACACAACAAAAAATGGTCTATAGGAAATTCAGCCGGTGAATTTTTGAATTTAAGGTTACGGGTATTTAAATGTCTTATTTCATTGAAGAGCCAAACACTTGCTGGTGCTTCGTCTCATCTCCCAAGGCACAATCCTTTATGCCTTCGGCTCCCTCGTGTGGTGCATCCCTGTCGATCTGCCTTACAGACCCCCTTCAAACATCTAAATGCACACAGGAGCCATGCCAGCAGCAAACACTGCTGCTGAGGTGTCGAATGTTCTTCTTGACATCCATCTCTATATTTTGGGCATCAGCACAGGAGATCTTTACACTGCAATTATTCATTGTAAACCTCTGACCATGGTTATTGCTCCCAGTATTTTTTGCTTTCCCAAAGCAAACTATCTGCCCAGCAATAATAGATAAATTTCTTCTTTTTTTTTTTTTTATTTCATTTGATAGACATTATATATGTATATACACACAGTACAATATTTTTTTCTTTTGTGATAGAGAATAAATGAGAGTTTTCATTGCTGGTTATTTAAGTCAACAGATTCCAGTTAATAATGAAAAAAATTAAATGTTTAATATCAAAAGCAACTTCAAGTATCTTCTATACATTTTAGTATTCAGTATATAGTAAGGTGGTTGGGGGGGAATTCTTTTCATATCAAAAAATGTATTTTAATAGATTATTTTTACCCTAATACTTTAGAGTACTATTCATATCAGGCATGGAGTTTAAAAGGATGTATCTCATGGTCCCAACTAGCTCTTCACAAAAACCATAGGTCACTTATACAATCAGGCATATGTTTCAAAACAGGGTTTAACCATCAGCAAAGTCAAGGTGCAATTACCATGTTTAGAAATGCACTGTTTCATTCTCCTAAAACAGATCAAGCTGTAGTCCTTGATGTGAAGCAATATACAACACCACTGTTTGCAAAACAATACCTGACCTAGGCATAAACAGTACTTCAGTTCCCCGAGCTATTCATCCCTTAACCTTTCCGTACAAAAATAATTCAACTTAGGCATATATTGCACTGATTTTATCATACTGGATAGCTCTCGCCCTGCATTATCTCTCCTTTTGCTTAACTAGGATTACACTAGGGTTTTAATTTCCATGGAAAACCTGGGAATAGAGCAACAGACACACATATGGTGTGCAATAAAGGGTTATCTATAGTAGCAATAGTAATCTCAGAGGCATTCACAAAGGAAACTACACATTAGATTTGGAGATCATTTTCTCCAGTAGATTCATCATTCTCTCCTGTAACTGTAAGCTTTGAACTTGAATGATGTTTTGCTGATCCAGAATCCTGCGCACTTCTCTGCAGGTTTCTTCCATAGCTCTACTCAACTTCTTTTGTTCTTCCAACATGGCTTCCATTAATTTTAGCTTCTTCTTTTGGAAGCTGCAGTTTTGCATTTTTCTTTTCTTAACTGGTCTTTCTTCAGCTCTGAAATGTGAATATTTGTTAACAATTAAACTCATATTTATATTTTAAAAAAAGTTAGAACCTAAAATTCTATAGCACATTCTTGGCCAAGCTACAGCCTAGTTGTATTTTTAAACTCCTGCGTTCTCCAATAAATTCCCTCTCAAGTTCATGCCAAAGCATAAGTATTTACTGTATTATTGCATGGTGTTACAGATTATAAAAAGTTTTTCCAGCTCATTGTTTTTAATAAGAACTTTCCCTGTGGAATACCAGACTTTTTTTTTTCTTTTTTTCATCTTGACATTTCTTACACATAGAATTTATACACTGTATTGAGAGAAACATTTGGCTTCTGTGGGCATTGAAACTTCAATTTTAAAGCTGCAGTAACCATCCCATTGAGAAAAAGTGCTACATGGTTACATGTGGTGGTAACTTACAGATTGTTTTTTAAAGCATTGCATCAGTAAGGCTGGTCCCAATACAGAATATTAGTCTTGGAATTTGCCCTTGCATTAAGATACAGCAGATGCTGTAGCAGAATACCTCTAACTCTCTCTCAGGAGGTAGAAGTCAGACAAGCTCGTATCAAACTGTATCGTATCTTCATCTGAAATATGTAGAACTGCCATGTTCAATTTGGGGCATATTTTAAGAATCTCATCTATGCTGTATCATTCTGAGTTTCTGTTTTGGAAGAGAGATGAACATGCAGTAAAGACAGGGCTTTCAAGGTGTATAGTTCACATGGCTGTCCTAACTCAGGATGACTGAACAATACATGGATTCAAAATCAGCCCACACTGCATACAAGTGAGAACACACACAGAGATCTGTTGCTCAACCTGTAATCTAAGAGTCGTGCTAAAACATGAAGGAGGAAGGAAGGCAAGTAGAAGGAATATGTGTAAGCAGAGCACACATCTGAGAAACTTCCAGTTAGAGAGGGATAACTTCAAGTGCTAGTCCATGTCTTCATTCAGGCTTTTTGTAACTCCAGACTGGAGTCCCCAACATCAAAGTTATCTGATGATGTGTCTTGAAGTTCCTTGACACAAACAGCAGTCCCAGTCATGTTCTGCCAAATGCAGTATCCTTTCTAGGTGAAATGCAATAATGAGATGGCACAGTTGTGACTAGTATGCCATGTCAACATCTTGCAGATTTTAAGACATCCTTGAATAAGGATAACTTGAACTCTTGAGGAATGTGTTTTTATTAATGTGAAGAAGGGTAGTGGAGGTGAGGTCACTCAGCCGTGGCAGATTTGTATCATAATTTCATTCATGTTCTTATCCTACTTGACAGGCTTTGTGCAACAGTGACTATGACATTCAGATCTCTCAGCAAGAGAAATAAACAATCCTAAGCCCCTGAAAGACTTAATGCAAATATAAGAAAAAGACACAAGCCCCTTGACAATGACCCAGAAAGGGTGAGGTCTGTAGAAAGAAACAAGTAATTAAGTTAAATGCTATTAAATTCTTTGAGAAAGAAAAATTAGAATTGGTCTTGAGGAAAACTGTTTTGAGTACTGTTTAGCCATTTGAATGTGCTGCCCCCCTCTGCACAGGCAGGAATGAGCAACAATCTCCCTTCATAAATGTGCACTAACAGGGTGAACAAAGACCACTGGCTTTAAGATTATCCAAGACTTTGAAGTTACCTGTACAACTCAAAGGACTTCATCAGAATTATATTACTACGGCAATGCTAAGAGAAAGGAGAAGCTATCATCTTTTTGCTAAACAAAACTTTGGAAGGTATGCAAAATAAACTCACCTTTGCAGGTTCTATATAGCATATAAAAAAAAAAGTGCCTAAAATAAATATATGCTGCTCTGCTCAAATTGTGAGTCAAGCTTATTGCTGATGACCAAAATTATCACAGCCAATCTTGTGAGAATAGGTCTTGGCTGACACCAAATTCTGTTTCTCCTCATTAATTCTAAGGGACTGAATTATTTCAAATGTAGTTCTCAAAGAGGTCAGGCAAGTGTCTAAGGACAGCACTGAATCTGTTATTCCAAGGTTCCCATCACTGAACTCACATTCACAAAGAGTTCATGCATTCCGGTATGCAGAGCAAGAACCTTTCTGAAATGATGATATTATTTTAGTCAAAGTCACATTTTGAATTTAAACTTGTCATCACAGAGGATTTAAATGTTGGAAACCTGATGAATCTCTATCCTCTTCCCTACACAGTAGTACAAAGTAGCTATGCCAAGATCTCTTGTCTTGAAACAAGTAGGAACTCACTCCTAGAGCCACAAGAGGGCTTGTGTGTTGCCCAAGTAAGCCCTGGTAAGAATGGTCCTTAATAAAGAATGAGAGAGAAAATCCGAGGCTTGTCACTGGTACTGAGATGCACTGAGTATTGTGTGGCTTTCTTGGCATTCCTGGCTGGTGTTTGGTTTTTAATTTCAATTGAAACCAACAAAAAAACCCAGAAAATAAAGATGGAGTGAGTTAGATTGAAAAAAACTAAAATAAGTCTTATTTTCAAGAGAAAAAAAAAATCTTTTAATCTTACTTTCCTAGAGTCTGCAAAGGATTTTACCTGTTTTTCAGTTAAATGTGATCCATCCAAAATCTGTGAGATGTAAAATTGTACATCCAAGACAGTAACTGTCCTGCACAGATCCAGAGAGAAAAGAGCAGCAAAATGTCTGGTGGAGATGGCAGCTACCTGGGGAACTGTGTCAGCAGTATCTGCAGTCTGTTAATAACTACGAAAGCATTCGCTGATGAGTGCTAAATCAAAATCGTCTTTCAGCACATAGAAGTGCCCCCAAAAGAACAAGGATTCTTATCAAGGTCTCCAAAGTACTCTCTTTGTTTACAATTAACAAACCAAACCCGGTAATTAGGCAGCCTTCATTGGGAAGAAATACTTATTTCAGGAATAAACCTGGCTTTGGTGGTGGTCTTGATCTCCTTTCCTTTCCAGCCACAGTAACTGTCAGTGAAAGGGTTCTGTGGTCACAAGTTCATAGTAAGGACTTGGCACTCAATATCCTCTCCTCTTGCAGAATAGCTCCTGAAGGAAAGCTCATGACAGTGTCCACAGCCTCTGCCAAAGAAGCATCTCCCTCTTTGCCAAGCCTAGGCTCTGAAAGTAAATTCCAAGATCTGGAGGAAAGAGGGCCTAGGAAATCAAGAACCTCTAATACAATCTGCTGATGCTCTTGGACCTCCAGTATCTATGCCAGGGAGCCTCCAAAAGGTTGGCATTGGAGGCTCACAAGAACAAGGATGAAAGATCTTTGGCACTGGGACCACGTTCCAAGTAAAAACTCACAAAGCTATTTCCACGCCAGCTCTAAAACAGAGAGGCAGGGTTCAAAGGAAGCAAACTAAGCAAAAGAAAATGTTCCACCTCATGTAGGAGACTGAGCAGAAAGGACAGCGTGTATTGGACACAAGGAGGAACAAAGCAAAACCTCCAGATATAATCAGGCACGATATTAGGCTAGTCTCAAATGCATTTTTTGTCTGCCTATCTAGTATCAATTTAATTCACTGTTCAATTAAAAGTTCCTTGATTGATTGCTTACACTCATCCAATAGGGCTTGTTTCAGGGATGTGTGTGAATAATTAATGAAGCAGGAGTTCAATACAAAGAGTATTGAACTCAATATAAATCCACTTTCTGACTACCTCATGGCAAATGAGTCTCCAGTATAATCAGATTTTGGAATTTATGGCCTTCAACACCTAACAGCTGTTTCCTGCTTGTTTGTGCTTTTTTAACTATGTACAAATCTGAGTAGACCTCCATAACCCATATCTTTAGGAAAAATAATTAACAACGATCTGGAAGTAAGCAATATTAATACTGGAGATGGCACAAAGATCTTCAGGACCACAAGGACCGAGGATCAGGCAACCTGGATCTTCTGGTAAACTAAGCTCATTCAAACACAGCCAAATGTATTCAGGAATTAATGAGGCTCATCCTTGAAGTAAAGCATAGAAAAGAACCACAAAAATGGCTTGGAGCCTGGGCAAAGCACCTTGCTATGATAACAAGTCTGCATGATGAGTTAAGATGTACTACATAATGTGCATAGCCTAAAGCTCAAACTTCTTTGTAGATTATGCCCATTCAGATTTAAATAGCCATGGCATAATTTTAGAAATATTAAAGGCTTTGCCAAAACTGCTTTTTCCAGAATTAGCATGATCACCAAGTTTTAATGCATTTCTTTTAATTCATATCTTGTTTAATTCATGTTACCAATTGTTACTCTTTCTCCATGTGTAAACCTTCTGTACCAAATCACTTCATCTACATTTAAAAATTAAAGAATACCAAAGACAGTACGATCATGGTACACAACTACCCTGGGGCAAAAAGCAAAAAATACTGAAAGGATCTCCAATACAGTGAAAAGAAAGGTAAATAGAAACAACATTTGACAGTTTCCTTTGCTAAATTTTCATTAGAAACAAGGGCCTGGTTCAAACAAGGGTTTGCTTATCACTGGAAGCAAGGGAAGAGTGAATTCTCTGTCTTTGTAATTGATCAGATCCAGACTGGATATCTAGTAAAACATTTCCAAGACTCAGACAAATCATAGAAACAAAGAAGTGGAGGACAGCAGAGAGATGGGGCTCCTGAGTGCAGCTGTCCCCTGCTAAGGGAAGGACAGAACCCTCTCTCTCCATAACATTTCTAGGCTCCACACCAGAGTAACCAAATTCAAATGCTATCTATCAAGAAGTCAGACTAGATGACATGGTGGGTTTATTATGGTCTTTTAATCTATGAAAGTAACTCTTTCACCCCCATTTTCAGTGCAACAGAAATGGAAGAACAGATGAACCAAATTCACAGCCTGTATAATTAAATTCTGCCATTACTTTAACAATGAAAATTAGTCCACAGGGTGAAGAAACACTGTTTTCAATTACAGAAAACATCATTGATAATGGTGTCAGGAATTTGGATTTTAAAAGTTTAAGCTGCAGTGCAAGACTTCACCACACTGCATTATATTATATGGCCATAATAGAATAAATCTATTATTGTCAGATGTTTTATGCAGTATAATATGAGCTTTGTTGAAGCCCAAGAGCAGCGCTAGAACAATGCTAAAAAAATAGCAGGCACCCCATTAAAGAGGTATAGGGATTCCAGATGTTTTTCTCATCTGCAAATTGAAAGAAAAATTAATTTTATCCCACATTAATTGTATTATCACTAACTAGCAAAGTGCGGGGTTTGTAAGAAGGTTCCAAACTCAAACAAAATGCATAGAAAACCAGTTTCAACTATTTTTAGCCTGATTGAAGTATAAAACTTGACATTTTCTCTATCATGAAAGCAAAATATTACATTGAAATATTTTTTTAAGCTGGAATTTATATAGCCATGTAGCCTCCTGCTATGTTCAACGATACTGTGCAAAACACAAAGCTGGCACTCAAAAGCTGTGTTGGAGATTTTAAAGGAATTACAGGAAAATTTTCAGAAGTTTAAAAGTTGACTTATAACTACTGTTTGAAGGGTTTTTTCACTACCTGTTGTTGCCATAACGTCGGGATTTTTATTACTGAAAAAAAAATCCCATAGTGTAACTTGTAAAATATACAGCTGTAAAACACATCTATATTTTACATATAGATTTGTGTGTATATTTTTCAAAATATTTTTCAAAGTAATTGTTTTACCCAGCCATTAAGCCCAAAAAAAAAAAAAAAAAAAAAAAAAAAAAAAAAAAAGGGAAATTCAGGACCTGAAATGTCTTTTAATTTTAAATTCCAATATTGTCTTCAGTTCCTTTTGTGTGTTTAGAGGAAAGGGCATTTACAAAAAGAGCCAAGACTGACCCAAATTTTATATGCTAATTCTTTTCTCTCTTGTTGGCTATTTCAAAGTGTTTTTTAAATAAAGGATGACACACTAATTGCTTAGGCTGAAAATTGCTTCTCAGTTCATAATTTTTCATTAGTAACTCTAAAAGAATTAACTTCCTTGTCTTACCATGGCAATTCCAAGTGGTTTTAACCCATCTGGTATCATTAGCAAATACTGTATTTCCTTCTGGTCAAGAAAGGGTTCCCTACTCTTCTCTCATTCTGGACAATCTGGACAAGCTTTTCCAACCTCCTTTGACCACTGGAATAACTTTTTTTTCCTCTGCCAGATACACACCCCTTTATCACAACTGCATTCTAGTTTTTAATCTGATAGTGATGCTCACCTAAAATATTACACTGATCCCTCAAGTGGTATCTGCTGCTCAATTTTTTCTTTTTTTAAATACAGTGGAGTGTTTAAATTTTAACTTGTGAATGGGTACATATCTTGCTGTTAAATAATATCCACCATGTTATACTCCACAATTTGTTTTATAGTAGAGACTGTGAGGGCATGCCTGCATTCTTCAATAGTCTAGTGAATAAACTCTACCATATTTGTAGAAAAGTAACCCCTTCTAATTATATATATTTTTAATGTTATTGTAAATCAAATTGTGAATTGGGAATAAAGTTATTGCTTCTGAAAAGTGACTAGGGAGTTTGCAAATCCTGAAGTCAAATGAATTTGTGTACCAGGAATATCAACTACTTACAGTGAACTAGGATGAAAAAAAATCATTGTTTGTGAACAAAAGGGTTGCTACAGTTCAAGAATTACACACCCTAATGAATATTCAGTTGCTAAAAAAAAAAAGTTTTAAAAAATAATCAACTATTTGAGGACTATTTGCTTGAATGATTGAATGAATTTACCCTTTTTTTTTTTTTTCATTCAAGAGTGGGTCTGGAAACAATAATTCAAACTTGTTAGGTTGGTTCTTCTTCCAGCTCAACATCTTCACAGTTGCATGACTGACAGGTAATTTTACCATTTCAGTTAAAGCCTCACAGTCTCGTGATAAGGATCTCCAGGATCAACTTTTTTCCTGCCAGAAAACTGTAATCAACTCTTATTTCACACCACTCTGGATGAAAAATGAGACTAGTAAAGTCTAAAATTTGTGTCAGAAGTACAACCCTGCCTTTTGTTAAAGCTCTGCCTTCCAGAGAGCTCCAGTCATATCAAAAAAGGAAACACATGTTTGCATCTCAAACTAGCATTTACTTTTTTAAAAATGACATTCTCAATTATATTTAAAACATTGCAACGTACTTTCAAACTGCATGAATAGCTTTTCAGTGTCCACAGCAATATTTAGTTTGCATCTTTTCACCATCTTAATAAAAACTGAAGCCAGAGAAATTTCATAGTCATATCAAAAGCAAAACTACAGCAAGCCAAAAATCATCTAAGCAGTGTGTTATATCTTTGATTGCACCACAGGACTCTCTTGAACGTGCCTGTACTCCTATCACAAACACTCTACCTGATGTGAGCCATGACATGCATGCTGAATTTTGGCAATAATATACAACTTTTTGCCCAGTTCTCCTATTCCCTTTCAGTCTCTCATAAAGAAGTAGCCCTAATTCAGCAAACTGGCTGAGACTGGAGAACAGATGTCATTCGTGATTTACACAAGAAACACAAGAGTTGTCAGAGAAAAATGGGTGAGGGTGTCCCCTTTAGAGAGCAGATCTGGTTCATTCCGTAAAATACAAGAAAGGGCAGAAAATGGATGCTACCTCAGCTTGTAAGAAAGTAAGCTCGATGAGCTTTCTGAATGTTCATCTTCAAAGCATTCTTCCCTTCCTTCATATGTAAACTGGTTATATGGCAAATACAGCGGTGTAGACTTAGCTGATGGAGACTGAGAGGCCTCTGTCTGTGATGTAGAAGGACCTGGTTGCTGATTTTCATGCATTTTCACATCGCTGTGGTCTGTCACTTTGGATAAGATCCTATCAATAGTTTTGTAGTAAGGCCAGTCAGGTGCAACAGTTTCACTGTCAGTCATGCATTTTAATTTCCTGCAAGAGAAGGCACACAACATTAAAAGTTTGTTTTCCTAGAAAAGTGCTTTTCATACAGACCTATCTAAAAACTTTTGCTCTGGTCACATTTAGGACTCGAACTGAATGCTTTTAATGAGAATAAAATTAAACATTTTTTTCTTTTAATCTCCAGTGAAGCCTTTCAGATTCTTTTCCTGGGTTTGACCTGTGATTAAAAGTCGCATGTAAACCCCAAATTAAACTGAATACAAATAAAGAACATTACAACTCCTAATGGAAACATGTTTCCTAATGGAAACAGGACTATGTTGATGGTTGAATAATTTTTCTTGCCGTTACAGAACACCAGGCTAACCAATCTGACAACAGTCCCTGTCAACTACAGTAGGCAACACATCACAGCCTTTACCAAAATGTGAGCAGCCTTGTCCTTCCATTCTTTGAAGAATGAATATTTGTTTTCCATAATAAATACAAGTGGCTATAAACATAATTCATATATTTTTCTTAATATTTCCTAAAAGTTCTGAATTGCCTTGATAAACATCTCAGTAATAACCATGAGATGTAGATATCTTTTCATTTGTTACAGAATAAAGATCAGTGCAGGTAGAAGCACAGAATTTCATTAATTTACAAAAAAAACCCAAAACCAAAACAAAACCAAGCTAAAACAGTTAAAGCATTAGAAATAGCATGAACAAAAGCATTACAACGAATGGAGTATCAACCATGACCTTGTCTTTTCACATGCATTTTACTGTGAGATCTATTATTCAGTCCTCACAGAAATTTCACTGCTATCCCACTTGGTACCCATTGTTATTTTATTTGGTTTTACTGAGAAATATAAAACTGAGGTCTATAGAGGAATTATACATCTCAGAAGCTCCAGTGCCCAGCTAGAGCCCCAAACTTTCTTTTCATTTGCCTTTTCCAGTTGGGATCTTGTTCCTCTAAATCAAAATGCAGGAAGGGAACACAACAGGAAAGGCAAAACCAATGAGAAATGATCCATTTGAATAAACCAGATTTCATTCAAATTAACAAAAAGCTGAACCAAATCTGATTCTCACAGATAGCAAGAGGTTTCCATTTGCAGGGGAAAAAAAAAAAAAAAAAAAAGGATAAAAACTATTCCTGGACACCTGGTCCACCCCCTTTTCTTGAAGCCTTTCAGGTTTTTCCTTCTCAGAATCCATCCTGCCCACACTGGTCCTGCAAGGGGTAGAATTAAATAACATGTAAACATAATAAAAATGGTGCCAAACTTAAAAGTGAGAACTTGAAGTTCTTCCTTTTAAACAACTCTCAGCCTAGAGTAAGGGGAAATCCACTAGTGAGAAAAGACGGTAGAAAGATTTGCTTAGATTTTAAAGCCATTTAAGGATTCTTTTTTCCTTGTCCTTGCAAGGTCTGATGAGCTTTTCCAGCTATTTAGAAATGCACATTATAGTCCTGCACAGCAAAGCCTCACAGCCATCCATACTTTTATGCCCTCTATGCACTCAAAATTTTAATTTCATACATGTTTCACAACCTACTGCTGCAATTTCATAGTCAGGGAATATCTAGCACAACCTACAAATACATGCATATCCATTTAGCACAGATAGAAAATAGCTAAATAGAGGGCTGACAACAACCATCAATTGATATTGATTATTTTTAGTTCAATTGTTTAGGCTATTTGCATGAAAAAACCATATCAATTAAACCACTATAAGCTACTAGCCAAGTCTACGTGGCACATTTGTTTGCCTGTGTTGAACCCCGTGATGTATTCAAGCTGTGGTGTTTAAAACATCACCACCCCCAGCTGCTGACTGTGGTGCATCCACCGTGCTCAGCATCCCCTCGGGTGAGATGACAAAAGGCCCCACGTGAGCACATCTCAGCCGTGCCCTGCCAAGGCCACCAGCTGCTTTGAGACTTCACAGGACGTGGTTTCACCTGTCCCAGTATAAAACCCCTGCAGTCCTACACTTGGCACAAGCATCCAGGCAGTTTACAAGCCAATTGCAACTGCTCTTTGTGCCCAGAGATGGAGCCAGTTTTTCACCCAGCTGGCAGTACTCCCATTTGGAGTGTAACATCCCAGCTTGGATACAGCGATGTTCTTGGAGACCGTGTCAGAAAGGTTTCTACTGTCAAGCTACACAGCAAACTTTGCTCTACCCTCATCCACAGATCTAGTCTTTTAATCACAGGAGGCAAGTAGGTCAGTCAGATGTGATTCCCTCCTACTAAATCCATTCTGGCTACTTCCAGCCACCACCTTCTCCTTTAGGTGACTGGAAATTGCTTACAAGGCAGCTTGCTCTGTGATCTTCCTAGGAGTTGAAAGGGAGATGATCAACTTTTAATTCTTGTTCCTGCCTTTTTGGAAGATTCAACAGCTTTCCTCCAGCCCCCAGGGACCTCCCTCAATCTTCACAAAACTTTCAGGGAAGATTCCCAACTCAGTCCTTTTCTACTACTGATACTTCCACTACCTCTGCTCCAGGCACACCCGACAGAGACAGTGGCTAAAGGGGGCCAAAAAGAAAGATGGGGAAAGATTATTCAGCAGGGCCTGTTATGATAGGACAAGGGGTAATGGTTCTAAACTTTAAAAGGGTAGATTTACACTAAATATAAGGGGAAAAAAATTAATAAGAGTGGTGAGAACCTGAAACAGGTTGCACACATAAGCTGTGGATGTTCATCCCTGGCAGTGTCCGAGGCTAGGGTGGATGGGGCTTTGAGCAACACGGTCTAGTGGAAGGTGCTCCTGCCCATGGCAGGGGTTTGAAGAACAGGTATTTTGCCTGAGTAGGTCATTACCTTGGGGTTTATTTGACTGAGCTCGGCTGTGCACCCAGACCCCATTTTTTCCAGAGCTGTGATGATTTTGAAAGAAGAGCTGCTGTTTATTATCAGCCCGTAGAGCTGTAGTTACCGCTATATAAACCCAGGTTATTTCTCTGGCTCTCAATGCACTGAGTGGACAGTAATTCTTCTACTGCTGACTGCTTACCATAGCTCTGAGCTAAATAAAAGGGATCACTCCCAGGAGTTAGGCAAGAGAACTATGTTAGCTTAAAAGCAGCACCAGCAGCAATCACCTACCTGTATGGAGTCTGGCTCCTACATACAGTAAAAAGGATGAAACAGATAGAGAGATGAGAAGATAAAAGGGAAGGGAGTGTCAGTCCTTTGGAAAAGAAGTAGAAACACTGCAGTTGGAGATAAATAGGGAGAACATTGACTGGAACAGTGGTCATGGTTTAGCTCTCTGGTAAAAACAAATCAAATAACTAACTTTGTAATATTAATATCAAGTTTGAGGGTTTACTGAAACTTGATATTGTTTGTTTTGCAACTACCAGAAGTCCAGAAACCTAGTGAGACAGCTGAGAGCTTTTGCCTGCAATGAAGTAAGCATAACCCTGGCAAAACTGAAGTCTAAAGTTAATTTACTGCTGTCAGTCATTACTATAACTTATCACAGCAATCTTAGTTGCTTCCAAAAGATAAAAGTTAGGTTGTTTGTTTGTTATAATGCAACGTGAAGATGTTAAAAAGAAACACTACAATCTGAAGGTTAGAATGCAATAGTCCAGAATGAGAGAGCAAGATGTGCACTTTGAAACTGGACAAATCCCTGCCTGAGTGAGCAAGGCAGGCAGAAAAATTAGGTAAGAAACAGGAGTAAGGGAGAAAGTCAGCAGAGCTTGTGAAACAAATTCACACTGGGCTTATCTAGACCTGTTGCTGTTTCATGAGGCTCTATTAAAATCCAGCTGAGAGCAGAGGCAACTGAGAACTCTCTCCAAAAAATCAGGGAACAAAGACTTCCAGCAGGCAAATATCTAAGGCATGCCAACCCAGTTAATTTAAAAGGTGGTTGCTTGTCTTATTCCAGAGAAGTGAATAAATTAATGGACTTTGAGATCCTACTGCCAAAATGTTCCACCGAATGGACTGAGACAACTGTTGAGTCATTCTTGCTGCCATTGACCTTTCTTCAGGCTTTATTATCTGTGCTTATTAATCCACTTTCTAGAATAAAATTATCATATTATGTTCTACAGGATTTTTTTAAAATCATCATTATTTAGTCAGCAAAAAGCAAGAAATCTATAGCTTGCCTCTTTTTTTTTTAGGCTTTGCTCAAAACAGTATTGCTTTTTTATTATTGTTGCAGTATTTGATATTACTACTTGCCTCAAGGAATGGATACAAGATCCATCTCCTGGGGTTTCTAGGAAAAGCTTTCAAAATAAATAATAAATAGCAACTGTTCATGAACCAATCAATGGTGAGCAAAAGAAAGATGTATGAAAGTACAGTACTAAGTTGTGCATCTACTATAAATTATTGAAATTAAAGAGAAAGACTGTAAAATTCAGCTTTCTGCAGTAATTTGGATACTCTTATATTTTATCATTTTCTGTAAAAGAGGTCAAATATTCCGGTTGCTCAAGGTCATGGAGTATAGCAACGGGTTTCACAAGCAACAGTGTTTAATTGCTGTCATGTACACATGAAAATAAAAAATTAGACTACTCTTTTATTCAAATCATGAGACTGATTCAAATTTACCAATCATTAACATTAATAGACTGTGATTCAAATCAAAGAGCAACAGCTGCATCCTGTTTTCTAGGCTTTGGGGAGGGTGATGTTTTTTAAAATAATAAATTTGCATTGGCACAGTTCTTATTTTTAAACATCTCAAGGAATCAGTCAAAACTGTGGACCACTCTGCAAGCTGTACAAGCCCTGCTCCCTTTTTGTAAGCCAGTGTGTACTGTGTTAGTGGCAACAATCTACCAGCAGATCCAGTGCACTATTACACAGATCAGCATATTAGTGGTGACAGGACAGTGCTTTCTTTTAGAAGAACTAATTGCAGGTTCATATGAGCTGATAGCCCCAAGCTGGCTACATAACAAAAGAATCTGGCACATACTCTGTGTGATGCTAAACTGCAAGAGCTGCCATGCTAATCTCAGCAAAACTTTTGATGACCAGCGCATCAGAAAGCTTAACTTTGAATTCCAGGAAGCTTGACTCAGCCCTTCCTCCTTCCAAGATGGATAAATAGGGAGGTTCATGCAGCTCACTGCACAGGTGTCTTTGAAATGGAACATTAAAAACCTTGTGGCTGATCTAGCCACAGCAGATATTTCAGATTTTAGAGCAATGCCTAAAAGCAGAATTTTACTCAAATGCACCTGCAAAAAAAAAAAAAAAATTCCTTCCACCTATGGGGCTGTGCAGTATTTTCCATCCAGTCAATTTGCACGGTGGATGAAACGGTCCCTTAATATACTGAGACTCCAGTAAGAATTATTTCAGGTCATGGTATATTCTTCCCTGAACAGTTTCCTCCAAATGCACTTGGACTACAGTCATGCAGAGGAAAACAGGAACTGCTGCCAGATCAGCCCATCGTCTTGCTGCCTCACTTCTGACAAAGGTCAGTGCTAAATACTTCAAGAATGATTTTGACAGCTTTTGGGGGCACATTCACCCAGAAAAACACGATTGTTTTTCCATCGACAGCTAGTAATATCCTGAAACCTGTTGTCTTTTATAACTCTACCTAATTGAAAGACAAACAACATCTGTATTTTTATTTAATAAATCTAATTTTTAGTAAAACTAATAATAAAACAACCTGCTGCTCTCTTGGTGTCAATGATTTTCAGAGGTAATGACTTCCACATGCTTATTATGCAGTGCAATACAAATTTATATGACTTCAACTAGTTTTACATTTCTTGCCTTGCAATTCTAATAAATAACTTTTTATATTATAGCAAAAAAAAATCTGCTTTATATTCTGAAAAATAGTAGTGTATATTTTTATGCACCTCTAAAACTCCTTTATATTTCTTTGCCTTCACAAACTTCACATTTCTCTTAATAAAGAAAGCTTTCCACAGCTCAGCCTAACTGTGTTTTCTGAGCAACTTCTCCTTCTCTTGTCGCCTCGTTGAAATATAGGGCAGTCAGAAATAAACACAAGAATTCAAGGAGGAGATAATGAGATAAAATAGATTTCTATATGGCATTTTAACACCTGAATAATGATTTCACCTCAGATGTGGAGGAATGGGATGTGTTCACCCTAAAACTGCTTTGCTGATAGATGCTCACACGCACTGAAGTACACCTGAACTAACCATGTGGCAGCAGAAAATCCCACAGAGGATCCAGAACCAGGGTGAATAATTGGGCTGGGAGTAAATTCTGAGCCTGCTGCCACTGCATGCACATGCATAGTTGCATTAGCTGCAGCAACTGCAATAATTACTGGATAAAAAAGGCTCCTCCCCTACTAATTCATATGTTTGTATGACTTTGACACCTTCTGCACAATAACGAATGGCTTTCACTGAGCAGAATAAACAAAACAATATTTACTGAACTGCCTCTTAAAATGCCATGGGATCCTCAAACTGGAAAGAATCATTATAAACATGTTCACTGCTTTCTATTTTAGTTCCTTTTATGTTTCAGACCAATAATACCTGTTTCAAGAAATGTCCCAGGATAAGACATGCCAGTGATAACACTTTTAAAACTGAACTTGGTTAAAAAGATTAGTAGAAATATTCAAGTAGTGCTTTTCCTTTTATAGAAAAAATATACATATAGGTATCCATTCATATAGGTATGTGTAGCAATTCGTAGGACAGCATTTTATGGTCCTTTATGAAATTGTGGCACATAAATAATAATATGATCTGATTAAATATTCTAATGCAGTTCATATCTGGCTGTCAAAGGCAGACTAGATACCATTCCACCTCTGAGCATTGTAAAAAGCTGCCTAAAAAAGTAAAGGACCCTGAAGTGGTGGGAAGAAATAAACATTCAGGTGCAGAACACCCCTCTAATTTCTGCTGCTGCTGCTACGTTCTCCCATGTCACACTTATTAACCCTCCATAATCATTACAAAGTATTATCTCAAAATAGAGCATTTTCCTACTCTCAGGATCTTCTTTTCCAGTTTATGCCACTGTGCAGCGATGATACTCAGAAATACAGTGAGATAAAGCATCTTCCTCAAGTGACCTGCAGGCACCAAAACATGGATTAAAACTTAGCTGCCTTACAGCAAAGCCAGCACTCAGTGGCCACTCATATCATTTCCAGTTTCATCACCACGTTCCCTATCCTCACTTAGCACCAAAAAGTACCCAGAAAACAAGATATTCTAAGTCATAGCTTTCGTTTGTCCCTGTTCTCTGCACCACCTCACCTTGAATGCAAAGCACACAGGTTTTGAACAAACAATAAAAAGATGCATTCAAGAGCACAAAATGAAACAGCACTCTGACAGCGCAAGGCAGTTTTCTAACTCGCCAAAATTAGCATCTCAATCAATAAGCAGGGAGCTGCAATGCACTGCAAAATAGAAAAGCAGCCTGACAACATGCAACAGAAGCAATCTTAGAAGTTCACCAAAATAGAAGGGTATTTTTTTTAAAGTGCAGTTTCTCTCTCACACACACGGAGTGCATGTATGTGAGTGATCTTATTTCTCCCCTTCCCGTAATGCAACTTTAAAGTAAAAACAGTAATTAGGGGAAAAAAAAAAAAAAAAAAAAAAGAGAGTCCCTAATTGATGACAACACTGAAAATTTAGAACAAAGGCTGACAGAAATAACCTATTCCACTTGGCAATTACGGCACTTAAATATCGTGCAGTGTTGCTAGACACCTGTAAAATCTCACTGCCACGAGATGTATTTCTCAGCAGGGAGGGCTGCAGATTTAGCAGACTAAGCAAAAGCCTGGTAGCCAGCAACTCCCGACTTGCTGGGGTGATGCTGGGCAAAAATTTATCTTACTTCCAGCTTTCTCGGCTACAGTGTGGGTGAAGAAAACTGTAAGGATTACAGCAGGGTTAGTGAAACATTTTGGAGACATTAGCATTTGCTACAAAACATCAGGTTTTATATTATGGCAAATGATGTTAAACATTATGCTTGTGGATCATAGGAATGTAGAAGGACATTCAAAGTTAAGGGGTTTACAGGATTTTCCCTAGTTTTCTATTTGATGAGCAGTCTCTGCATTAAATACAGTAAGGGTGCCTTACAGAAAAGCGAGCAGTTTTAACATGGTTGCCTGCTGTAATAACCTTTTTTATTATTAATATGAGCTTTGAGGAGAGATTAAATAAAAGAGTCACATATTTGATTTTCGTGCATTACAAGCACATAGCTCAAATCACCACTCAGGATTTCCAGTATGAGGCAGTTTGTGCCTCACAGAGATAAGAATTTAAAAAAAAAAAAAAAAATGGAAATATTTCTGTTAAGTTCTAATTATTTTTCTCCCTGCATACAACAAATGCACAAATGCCTGGCATTTTCTGAAGCCAACTTCCCCTCCTGCCTGCCTGCCTGTTCTTTATCATCCCCTTGTAGACACCTCCGCCCTCCCCCCGACTCCTTTGGAGCAGTATTGACGGTGCACATTGATTCTCTCTCTGCAGATATAATAGTTCTTTCACTGCTGCTGCTTATAATTATAGCAATGTGTGTTACTCAGTAATAAGACATTCAATTATTCTTGGCCCCGTGAAGTGTAACCCTTCAACTCACGAGACCAAAATCTAGGAGCATCAGCCCCCCCCCCACCCCCCAAACATTATCCTCTTCTAGTTTTTTTTTTAACTTTGCCTCGCAATTCCGATCCTCAGTGGCCACTTCAAACTGCAGGAGTTTCCCTGCAAGGAACTGGCTTCCAAGCTAACACAATCAGTCCCCTCAGCAAAGAGCAAAAACAAAAAAGATAAATCTCTTTTCCCCACTAAATACATTTCCATCCCTCTGCATCATAACAACACCAGCTAATTTTAAAGAAACAAAGTTGTCCCAGAGTTTGACATGAAACGGGGGGGGGGGGAAATTAACAATGACGTAACAGCATTGGCAAGAGAGAATTTTAAAAGCGATATGAACAATCTTTAATCTTTTACCGACAGATTTCCTCTAGGAGACTTCTTTCTGAAAGGCAAAAATCATCTGCGCCATCCCTGCTAAAATCTCTTAAAATAAAAAGAATGAACTGAAGCTTACCTGTACTGGAATGTCATATTTGTAATTTTTATCTTTATTTCCTCTCCGTGGCGAATTTCTCCAGTCATTTCAAAGAGTTTGTTAGCCATTTTCTCATAAACTTTGGCATTCCTTTTAGTTTGTTTCAGCTCATCAAAAAATTCTTCCCAAACCAGCATTAAACCTCTCATTTCTGCATCAGTCCAGTTCCTGGCCCTCCTGTGTTTCTCAGTCTGAGAAGAGACAATGTAACTGGGAATTTCTGCTGCAGCCATTGCTGACTGACCTAAAAGGGTTTTAAAAGAGGACACTTAATATAGATTGAGTTTTTAGTTTAGGTTTTTTGTAGTGCAAGACATGCATATGTGGATAAAGAATTTGAATGACAACAGAACATATGAAACCTTTTTGCAACAGCTTGAAGCTTGAGTGCACAAAATGGGGCCTACATCTGACAGGCAGGAATTTAGTTAAAAGCTTTTAAACAGAGAAACGTCATTTTGATGTCACGTTTCCATAGCAACAGAGCAACTGCATAAGCTACAACAACAAAAACCTTTTAACTGAAAGCCAAAGAATCAGGACAAAGTTGACAGGCCATCAATATTAAAGCTTTTAAACACTTTAGGTTTAACAAAAAAAAGATCTATGCAGCCTTTGAGAAGCTACTTTTAAGTTTCTACTTCTTTTTTAGCTTTCCCTTACCTTTTAGGCAGACAATCTGCTAGCAGGGGGTCATGGTCGCCTGAACGAGCTTTTAAGTTGCGCCTTGACAGACTCTCTAGGAGGTTGCAAGGACTGAGGCCATGTACACAAAAAAAAAAAAAAAAAAAGCTTTTTTTTTTGCAAAGATATTCTGCAAAAAGAATCAGCCAGCTTTATGAAAACTATACATCTCTAAGCTAATAAATGTTTAAGCAGGCAGGCTCATTAAAAAGGAGCCTGCATCTGGGTTTTAGAACATGCACAAAATAGTATTTAAGTGTTTAAATATCGAGAGAAATGTATATAAAATTTCAATATAAAGCCACTTTTTTTCCCTGAGATGTTTTGCTGCTGATAAGCACACACTGCAGTCCTGTCAGTACGAATTTGCCTTTGTAGGTATGTATTACTGTATGTGTATTTTGTATTCCTAGTAATTTAGATGCTATTTATGCAGCCTGTGTTCTGCCTTAGGACTGCAGCAGAAGCATTTCACCTGCTTTATGGGCAACCTAAAAGGATTATTCAATGAGTTAAAAAAAGGCTGTGAGATGCTTAGAACTGCGAATAAATTGCTTTGCTGTAAAACAAGCATTTTGAGCTGGTTTTTATATAGGGCTAAATTCTGCCAGCAGTTATACCAGAGAAGCACCGCTTATTCATTGCATTAAATACAAGCAGTGGGCCAAATCCTGCCCCTCTCACACTCCTGCGATCTGACAATAATCTTTCACAAAAGAGGGAGATGCAGGAACTGCATTAATTCCAGCAGTACAACCAGCTAAAGGAAAAGATGTGCATTTCCTACGGTCTGAATAGAATCGTGTTATGTAAAATATAAATAAATAAACCACGGACCTTTCTTATTATTATTATTTTTCTGTTTCAGCATATAACAGCAATAACGACCTCACTGCAGGGCATTTCCTGAAGATTAATGGCAGGCAGGGGTTAATGGCCTGAGGCTCACCCAGTCAGTCGTTAATCCCCAGGAAATGTTCTGTGCCTCAATCCTTAATGCTTAAGTATCCTATAAATTGTAAGTCTTCTCATAACCACATCCTTGATCTTAACAATAGTTTAAAAATGCACAGCTTGGTTTGCATCCTGGAGATGGCAAAGAGAGCACATAATGTTCCTAAAAGGTACTCTAGTGACATTTGTAGTACCATTGCCTTCTTTCTATTTTATTTATTCTACTGTTTATTGCAAGAGGCACAACAGCATACCATAGAATAAGGGAAGGGAGTGTGGGGGGGATAACATATACTGTACATAAGAACTTCCACTGATACAACCCTGAACATGTCTCTGTCAGAAATATACCTGCTGAGTCACTGCCTTCCTCAGGAAAAAAAAAAAAAAAAAAAAAAAAAAAAAAGAGAGAGAGAGAGAAATAAAGAAAAAAATCCCCTAGCTTCCAAATAACTGCTTTTAACTACTAATATGACAGCCTAGCAACTATTACCTTTAAAAATGTGTAAATAGCAGCATATGTTGTGATGATGATCTTGCATGGTTTGTCTCTTGGGTGGCCAGCTGGGAGACATCACATGATCAGGGGACAGATGGTGGTCAGAAGAGGATCAGCTGATGACACATTCATTTTATTAATTTATTGTTTTGTTTTGAAATTCTCATCACTTAACCTTGGGCTCCAGGCAGCTCTGTTAATAAAACCGTACCGAACTGAGCCGCCTGCAGTCACAGCCAGTGGCTGGGGATCACCAAGACAAGTTTAAGGGACCAACACAGTGCCTCAGAAGAAAACACCATCGCTCTAGGTCTGACTTGGGACCAGTTCATGCTCCTGCAAAGCCAGGCTTGCTTCTCAACCTTTAATCATCCCGTAGAGGTTTGTTTTTCTCTCGAGACTTTAATCCACCACGGTTCTGAAAATGCCGATTAACACCACTGAAACCCATAGCATGATACACACACGTTGTAAAAACTAAGAGATGCATGTGATCCCTGCTTTAAAGATATTTTTAATCCAGTTTCAAGTACAACAACCCAGACAGGGTGGGTGAAAACCTTTCCCGCTGCAACAAGTTCTTTCTGTTGTAGTCCACAACTATTCCTTCCCCTCTCCATCCACATGTGCCTGGCATATGTGTGGCTGCTCCTTGTGCTTCACACTGGCCCCCAGACCCAAACCCAGGATCCTGCAGGAGGGGGGTGGTTGTTTCCCTGTGAAATTCACATCTCAACATTTCTATACCCTGTTTTCTATTAGTGTACTTGACAGATTGATATAGTGGTATAGTGCTATTTAACATCTGTTAAATAAAAGAAATGCCTTCTAATAATACCTCCCTTATTCCCCTCCTCTCAGCACCAGAAGGGAATCTAAGTTTCAAGGACTCAGGTTTTATCCCCTCCTCTGAGAAAATAATTGATGTTAATTATGGAGACCCCGCATGCCTCCTCTACCTCGCTGAAGCACACGTGCCAAGTGGTTGATAAAGTGACTGTTTTCCTATACAGAGCTGAAAGCAAGAGAAGTTTCTTTTATCCCCAAATAATCCCTGCAGTCTTCACTAGAGCCAGGGGAAGGAAAAGACACCTCTCCAGGCTGCGCCTCTCTCTGATGGTGTTCTGTAGATCCATGCAGCTCCTGGGAGCCACTAAGCCCTTGTCCTGGTCCCTCAGTTGGGACAGACAGCTAAGACAGGACCAGCAGACCTTTAGGGGAAGAGCAGCCCTGCAGCAAGAGCTGTCGCTTCCCAAGATGGGGGCATTGGGAAGAGAAGCTCAATTAGCACTCAGCTGCTTGCCGCTCTCAAGCTAGAAGCCAGTCAAGATTTGTCATCTACCTCAGTGACTGGCTGGTCATCAAACCCAAAGTAACTGCTGACATGACAAGCTGCAACTCAGCCAGACCAAAGGCACTGATATCCCTCATTAACTCCACTCTGACATCTCTGCTGATGACAGAGTCCTCCAGCACCAGCTTCCTCAAGACCAAGGACCAGGCAGTCTGGCACCAAGTACCCTGCAAGCAACTGAAGCTCTAACTGTTCTCATCAATAAAATAAGCATGTTAAGGTCTTGGAAACCATAAAAGAGCTACTGAGTACACCTTTGTAGATTACTTCCCTCTGTAGCAGAAAGCTGCCGTTCTCCACTCTTCCGCTCACCCCAGTCCCTCCTCTGATGAGCGCTGCCATGACAAGTCCAGAGGATGTTCTTATGAACACCAGTCTCAGTGGGCTTGAGGATCTCAGTCAAGCCTTTCCTTTCAATTCACACCTGCTCCTGAGAGCTGAGGAGCATGAATTTAATGATCCTCTTGCAAATCTGTTCTTCATATCATCTGTCTAAACACCCTACCTTTTTTTGCAATTATTATATATCAACTTGAATAATAGCTCTCACAGCTGCTCCACCTTTCACGGTGATCTCTAGAGATAACAAAGCCAAACAGGGTAGAAGGTTTTATAAATTGCAGACGTGGATCTAATGAAGATTCCCTATAAATGTTATCACAGAGTTCAGACAACTCCATTAATCCTAATGCATCTGTTGACTACACTTCAGGTGATCTTTGCTAACCGACTGCGTATACAGCCTTCAGCTTTGCAAGTGTGGGCTAACACATGCCAAACAAAACTTCCTTTGCCAGGTTTTAGGGAATGGTGTTTTCCCTTGTGCTTGCAGGGGAATAACGGCTCCAGCCAGTCAATCACCGGAGCCCAGCCCACAGACTGTGAGCCATTACACTGTGGTTACAGAAGGCATGTCTGATCCTGCTGATGAGGACTGTGGTACAAGTCAGGCAGATGCTTCTTGGCAAATCAGAATTTAGTCCATTAGGATACAAGAAATTTCTGCAGCTTCTCCTAAATGTACTTCCGTGTCTGAAACCCACACGGGAGCCATCGATAGGGGTGCTGACACACAGGTCACTGCCCTTTTGGATTTCAGAAATGGAGGCACATTAGCTTTGGTTCAGGAAAGTCTTGAGACTAATTGGCAGCAAACACCCTTTTAGGCAATGCCTTGGAGCTGTGACACCAGGAGGAAGAGGTCCCTGCTGAAGGGTCATCAGAAGGATGTGTCACCCCTTGAAGGCACAGGTCCAACTCTAAAACACATAAGTGTCTCAGCAGAACATTTTCTAATGTCTGAAATACATACAACTAAACAAAACAAAACAAACAAACAAAGCTGCTTTCACCCTTCTGTGTTTGGGGCGAGCTTTTGAAAGCAAGATTATCCAAAGCAGAGACTGTTCACTGTTCCTTGCAATCCTCCAGTCTGGCCCACCAGGAGTGTAACATGGGGCAACAACAAATCTTGCAACTGGATAGTGACTGCAGAGAATGTGTTAATCCTCCAGCCATTTCAGTGCAGACACACCTTGGTAACTCTTCTTAAAAGGGTGTACTAGTATGCATGTATTTGTCTAAAAACAAAGCATTTGGAGTTTGCATTGCAGTGGGATACTCTGTTTTAAGTTCAGAAAAGCTGATGTGTTGGGCGGCTGTCTCCTGCCCCACATTCTGCTATCCACTGGGCTAAAACCCCCACTTCCTTACTGAGAATGATGGGTTTAGTGTCTCTGATTGCTGCCCACTGCAATTTGCAAAGATGGTTAAATGCAATGCAGTAGGGACAGGCTGGGGAATGAGATGCTGGACAGCAGAGCTGTGGAAAGGACTGGGGGTCCTGGCTGATGGCAAGTTAAATATGAGTCAGCAGTGCCCTGGCAGCCAGGAGGGCCAACCATGTCAGGAGGCATCAAGCAAAGCATCGCCAGCTGGGCCAGGGAGAGGATTGTCCCTCTGCTCTGCACTGGGGTGGCCTCATCTTGAATACTGTGTGCAGTTTTGGGCATAACAATATAAGCAGGATACTAAGCCATTAGAGAGTGTCTGAAGGAGGGTAATGAAGATGGTGAAGGGCCTTGAGGGGAAGCTGTATGGGCAGCAGCTGAGGGCCCTTGGTCTGTTCAGCCTGGAGAAGAGGAAACTGAGGGGAGACCTCACTGAGGTCTTCAGCATCCTCATGAGAGGAAGTGGAAGGGCAGGCACTGATCTCTTCACTCTTGTGACCAGTGATAGGATCTGAGGGAATGGTGTGAAGTTGTGCCAGGGGAGGTCTAGGTTGGATATTAGGAACAGGTTCTTCACCCAGAGGGTGGTTGGGCACTGGAACAGGCTCCCCAGGGAAGTGGTCACAGCACCAAGTGGGACAGAGTTCAAGAAGCATTTGGACAATGCTCTCAGACACATGGCGTGACTCTTGGGGTGGTCCTGTGCAGTGACAGGAGTTGGCCTCGATCCTTGTGGATCCCTTCCAACTCAGGATCCTCTATGACACTGTGATTCTTTATGAGAGAGGAAATACTCTATGAGATACTTTATGGGAGAGGAAATACTCTTCCACTACTTCTGAAAAGCTTGGCCAGAGAAGGTAGGCAGGGACAAGCAATCAGAGAGGAGAAGTTGCCTTCTTTTCTCCCCCATTAAACCAATAGGTCCCTGGCAGTGAAACTGTTGTGCTGAGGGGAGTGCTAGAAATGAGGAGCTCACCCCCTGAGGTAGGGAAGCACCTCACAGGCACTTTAGCCTGGCTTAGGAACTTCAATAAGGCCCATGCACCCTTCAGTCTGCCAGTCTCCTTGGGTGGGGGAGTCATGTGGGTTTGTAAAGGCTCAGAAGGTTCAGAAAACCATAAAGCTGTGAGCACAGAGCCATCAGGTCAGTGTTGTAGAACTGCACACGGACACAGCTCAAGCTGTCCTCGGAACTGAGAGGGAAGTTTAACAATACAGCAGTATTTGTAAAGGAAACCCAAAGCTATCCTAACTGCAGGAGGTCCTGTTACAAATACAGAATGAAAAAAAAAAACTATTCAGGCTGAGAAAGTACAGTAGGTGTGTCGAGATACATAAAAAAAGGGACAGTCTCTTTCCTCAGAGGGTCTGCAACTAAACTGGGACATGTCACAAGGGAAACAAACAGGAGAGACCAGAAGGGATAAGTGACAGCAACACATTCCTGAGCAAAAGACATGGCATGCTTGAATAGCTTTTATGGATGTCTAAAATAAATAATACCTGCAAACAAGTCTGACAACAGAAATGGGTGCTCTGGGGGAGGCTGGCTGAGGGGAAGGCATCCTGGCTGATGTGGGGCAGAGAAGATTTTGATATGACAACACTTAGGACAAAAAGAACAAGAAAAACAAATGTTTCCCAAACAGAAGCCCTGCCACAGGGCTGCCTGAATGACGGGTTTCCCTGATGGTGGAGTGGGGCACTGGGCAGCCCAGGACAGTAGTCCAAGAAGGTGCAGGTGAGCTGGAGGAAGCTGGAGAGGTTTTTTTTTTATTTCATTTTGCAAGACAACATCCTGCTTGAATTTCACTGCAATCAGAACATTTCCCAAAAGCATTTTGATCTTGCTGAACTGGCAAATTCTGACCAAAAATATCTCCTTTGCCTATTTTAGTAGTAACCATGGAAGCCAGCTTTGTACAGACATTCAGTTGGAGAGAGGATGGCGAGAGACAGCGAGGTGAATGCAGACAAGCTGGGAAATGAGGCTTCAGCAGTTTTTGTGGTCATATCAGGAAGCATTAGCAGACAAGGGAGAGAGCTGGAATTGTGTGGGGGTTTAGAAGAAGGAGCTCATGGACTGCAGGGAACCCAAAGAATTCACTGTTTGGAGAAAACAGGTATGCTGATAGTAATTAGATTAAAATTTACAATACTAAGAATTTTTTTTTAATTACTTTGTATTTTTCTAAGTTTAGCAGAAACACAGAAAACATTCGTGCTACAGACCCTAGTTCGGCATATTGGGGAGGGAAAAAAAATCCCTTGTGTCCAGAAGGTACAAATAATCACTGCCCAAACGTCTGGCACGTAAAATACACGCAGGCAGGATGCCAAACTAGATGGACTTTCAGTCACACATGTTCCTAAATTTTCAGGCATACAGGGAGAAATGGGCAATATTCTCCAAAATGTTGTTATATAGTATTTAAAGCAAAATGCATCAGTTCTACACATGTCATACCCCCAGTTCACTTTATAGCAAACAGAGAATTTCTGAGATTTCCTTACTCTTAAGAAAACATTTGGGGATCCTTAGCATACAAAACAACCCTGCAGTACATAGGATCAGACATACTCCTTTTCTGGCAAGGAAGCAACAAACCATATTACAGTGAAAATCACTCAGTTCCCAATGAACCGTTTCCCAACTCCCACTTGAAAGAAATTATTTTGGCCCTGCTTACTTACAGGGGTTAGTCAATAAGTCCTCCTGCCCATGTTTGGTTTTTAGCACATTTTAGCAAGGCAAATGCTGAAAAGTGTCTAATTCATTAAAAACTGCTCCTAAAACGCTATGAAAATATTGCTCTTTCAGAAGTAAACTTCTCTAGAGAACCTGTTCCAAGCAGTTCACTTTAGACATAAACCACGAGTTAATCCGGTTTGGATTTGAGTTGTATCACAAAAGAAGAAAAATAATTCCCGTTGTGCGGGAGTCTGCCCTGTGCCTTGTGCTGAGTGACATTCCCATGACTCAGCAGGGCAGGAGAAAAAAAAAGCCGTGTCACGAAAAACCAGATGACAGCAGCTGGTTTGAGCGTAGTGCTTTTGCCCCGGCAAGAATTAATGCTGCTGGTGTCATCCCTGGCCAGCAGCAGCATGAAAGGTAGAGATATTTAAATAAATGCTTGGAGGAGGTTATCGATTCATTGATCCATTAGCGAGAAGCCATTCCCCAGATTCCAAGAGAGGAGAGGGAGCCAAGTGCAGGGAGCTTGGCACTGGTGCAGCACTCCAGCTAAGTGAGTCTCTGCAGCGTTGTGGTAACAAGCATTAGAGCTGTGCTGAATAAATGGGTTCTAGCTTGCTGTTCTTCCAGAAAGAGGAGTGGTGTGGGCCCTTTTCCAGCAACCTCAGAGAAACTGCAGCGCAAATTGCTGGCAATTCCCTGCCAGAAGCCCAGCCTTGCTGCTCAGAGTTTGCTACTGGCTTGGCAGCTCGCTGCATCCACCTCACAGCTGTTTGCATCCCCACACTGTCTCTCCCTGGCTCCCTGCCAAGGCTGGCAATGAACGTGGGGAGGCTGGACCGGCCCCTTGCCCTGAACCCACAGCCACACTCCAAGTGAGCCCAGCAATTCCCAGGGAACACCTTGCACAGGCTCGTCCCAGGGGGGGACAGTGATGGAACCGAGTCCTGCTGCTCTGCAGTTTAATCAGCCACAGGTTTTGAAAATAAAAAGCATTAAAATTCAAAAATGTCTGCCAAGTCAAGAAAGGCAGGAGCTTCTCTGAGTGCCCTGCTCTTCTGCTTGGAAACCCCACACTTCCCCCAGCTGCAGCCCATTTCCCCCCTGCAAGGGTTTGCTCAGCTCTCCAGCCCCTTGGAGGAAAATTTAAACATTTTAAAAAAATATTCCAGATAAAATATTTAGGGCACGGGAGATTTTCGTATCAGTTCATAAAAGATTTAAATACTAAAATGTAAATGGTGTTTTGGGTATTACTGCGAGGCAGCCTCAGGAACGGAAATTCAGGAAAAGCGTTGCAACCTATAAGGTTCAGACAATACTTGCAAAAGCCTGCCTGATCTGAGAGCTGCCAAAAAGGTCAGTAAAACCAAATTCACCAGCATCCTCACGCTGTGATAGCCAAAGAGCTTATCTACTCAAGTGGCTGCTAATGGAAGTTGAGACCATACAAGAGGCAGATGCCATTTCTGGGCCAGGCTGCCAGCAATGTCCCCCATCCCACAGCATTCGTGTCCTTACACGGGAAGCACACACAGCTTCCAAGGGACTGAACTGGGAGTATCACACAGCACTTTATTCCCAATGCCATGCTCAAAGTGTTTCAGGGAGCTACTGATGGGGCTCATGAAGTCCTGTGTGGTCTGTGTTTGCAAATCCTTCTCCCAAAAGGGTGACTTCTGCCTTTGTGCAGATGATCAAAATTCTACAGCTACCAGGGCACTGAGTAGCAGCTCCAAGACAAACACAGTATTGGAAACTTATGCATTAGCTCTCACATCTTGTGATGGGCAGGAGGACCTCTCTCAACACAGAAATGTTTATTCAAATATGCATGTAACACTGCCCCTTTTAACACAATGGTTTGCAGTATTTGGGGTCTTGTGATCCCTCTTGTTTTAAGAACGCACAGTCTTGTTCCCTGGACATCCCACGGACATCCAGGAGGAGTCATCTACCGCATCTAAGTGAATCTCTCCAACCAGCCTTCTGCCTCAGGGTCCAACATCTTCATCTTTCACTGCCTTCACCATAAGCCTGTAATGCAGTCACTGTTATGTTTGTCATTGACTCCTGGCTTCTTCCAGCTGTTATCCCCTCCCATTGTCTCTCTGCTGTTTATCAGACACAATTCTGCTCCAAGCACTCTGCAGACACCAGGGTTCAGTTTATATTTCAGCTTTAGTGTCCTGCTCTGACCCAGGCATTATCTCCTACTGTTTTGGCTATCACTAAACCAAGGAGCGTGTACGACTTTCCTCTTGTGGCCACAGTGCAAAGCTGCCAGCAAAGCTATCAGCCCAGAGACCAAAGGAACATTTTCTAGCTGCCACACTCAGGAGCAGCATTCTGACCAGCCTGAGGAAGCCTATCTGCCCCCTTTCATAAGTTCTGATCTAACTGACACTCACAAACCACTTTCAGATGCAAACTTCTCCAGGTCCAATATACTCAGAGATTTTTAAATCCTCCCTGGTGCTTTTCATTCAATGTTGTAAACCAGAGGACATGCCTCGAGTTAGTGTGGGTAAAGCAGCATCATTTGCTTCCTTATAAATGCCACTGCAGTGTGGTTACTCACAGAATCACAGAACATATCAAGTGGGAAAGGACTCATCAAGATCTTCCAAGTTCAACTCCCTGCTGCTCACAGGAGTACTGAAACCATATAACTAAGAGCCTTGTCCAGACACTTTGGAGTCTGGCAGGCCTAATGCCATGACTTCCCCGGGAGTCTGCTCCAGTGACTGACCACCCTCTTGGTGAAGAATCTCTTTCTAATGTCCAACCTGAACTCCCCTCGATACAGATTTGGATGCAAGCAAAGCTAATACTACCAAAAGGAGTGACAGAGTACCTGCCACCATCCATTTCTCAGCTGAGTCGATCATGCAAGTGCAATCAACAAGATTACTTTAAATTATGGATTAACTGGCCTCAGTTCGCCTGTGGCAGATTAGCAAGCACTCAAATGACACTTTTTTGGCAGAAAAGCTGCCTCCAGTAGGTCAGCAAAGATTATTCTGAATAGTAACAAAACTGAAGAGCTAACAGACTGGATTTTAGTACTGCAGAACCTGCCTATTTCCAGCCAAACTCCACAGGGGGTGAGGCATATGCAGCTTAAATAAGAAACCCAACCCAGATGTTTGAGTGGGGAGTGCAGACTGGAAGTGTATGGAATCCAAAACCACACAGAGGAAGGAGACATCCAGCATGAAGGTGCCTGTACAGACAAGCTGTCTGAAGGGAGTCTGTGGCAGATGTGACCGGCAGTAGGGAATTCTTATTCTGTTCATCCCTTAACATAGAGTTGACAGATTTCTGCATAGCCAGAAGGAGCATTTCTGGATCCCCGTGTTCTAAGCAAGTCTTCAATTGCTCAGAAGGCCGGGATTCTTTAGCTATAAAAAACAGCTGTAATGACTGTAGGACCAGAGACCCAAACAATGAAACAAAGAACTACCATCTGATTGCAGAGAAACAAGAATAAACAATTTACAGAAAACCAAGCCATTTCACAGCACAGCATCTCACTCTAATAGAATTGGCCAGTGTTTTCTATTGTCTGTGCAAACAGAAGGCAGTGGTGCATTTCCCAGGGGAGGCACTCTTGTGCAACTGTTTATTAGAGGCAATCAGTCAACTCCAAAGGACTTAAAAACTCAGTCCTATTCTCCCCCCACCTCACTCACCTTATTGTAAAAACTACTTTGACTGGCTTTAGCCCCTATTTTGCTGTGGATTTTAAGGAGCTCAACAGCCTGATCCACAAACCTTCCCAACCAAGGGCAGAACAAGTTTCACTGCTTCTTGTCAGCATCTCACCAGCCCTGTAGATGAAAATATCCCCCACACTGTCTTTAATGCCTGGCAGCAATATCCCAGTGGCTGAAGCCACTCAAGCAGACCAAAAACGCATCACAGGCAGCAGTCTAAAATATTCAGTGCTGGCATCATGGTTTTCTTCATTTGCAGCCTCTTTCCTCCCTGCACACTGTGCTTCATGGTAACTGGACAGGCAGATGATACCAAAGCTCATGCCTACCTTGTCAAATGATTTCTCATCAAGTCTCAGCAGGAACTAATTGAAGATAAAACTAATCATTCTGTGAGGCCTCTTATGGAGTGTTTTATAACTTTTTGTGAATTCATTAAGGAGAACTTCAGTGAAGTTGAAGCTGATCTGGCAGGACCACTGAACACACAAGCTGGAGTGACTGGACAACCCAACGCATCTGAGAAATGAGACCTTTGGATATCCTCAATAAACAGGACAAGACAAATCCTTATCCATTTCTTCTGGCTGTAAAAACCAGCCTAGCAAAATGGCAATAGTAAGTGTTCTCCAAAATATCATCCTGCCTTTCTGAAAACAAAGGAGCAAGTCTGACAAGAGCTGCTTGATGTTACATGAAATATTCCCAAGGAATTCTCTGATCTTCTCTGCCTCCTGAAATCTGGAGAATACCACAGCCAGCCACTGTAACTTGTTGTTGATCCCTGCTTTAACCTGCTTCCACAATAGCCAAATTCTTTCATCAGCCAATCTGGAGCTCCATCCCTGACCTCTGATCCGCACAGTGCCTCTCTGGGTATTGTACACAGCTATCAGATAACCACAAGTGACATCCAGGCTTCCTCCAGCCTCTGGGTAAAAGCTGTAACGAGGGGTCATGGCAGACCCTCAGATGAAAAAAATTAATGTACTTCTTCTGCAGTGCCTTGCAGGGTTAAAGGAGCCATTTAACCAGAGATAAAAGATAGGCCCAAAAAGCTTTTTTGTCTTGAAGCAACAGGAAACACCCCCTGGAATGGCAGAACCTGACACCATACTCAGTAATAAAATTCAAGGTCCCAAAAGCAGGATCAGACATATTCTTACTAATGTTTGCTTTGACAGAAATTTGCATTTTCAAGCCTCTTCTGCTGTAGAGGCAGAAGAGAACCCCAAACACTGGTCACCACAGCCATCGGGAATATTTTATACATCTCATTATTGTGCTATATTCTACTCTGCCTCCCTTGTTTTTATCTTACAAATAAAAACTCCTTCAGGCAGGCATCACATGCAAGTTCCCATCTAAGCATTTAGAATATTGCAAGTGGTGTGAGTTACCAGTCAAAGTTTCTGGAATCACTCTCACTTTTAAGATAATTTAGATGCTTCTCACTACTTTCAACATGCTACAATATGGGAAAGCAAGATTAGCTTTGGTTTAGATTATTAACGTAATATGATTGCAGTGCACTCAGAAATGGTAAAAAATCAACTCTCTTTCATTCCCAATTGCTCAATTCAGTATGAAGCCACAGTAAAACAGTAAGCAAATCTTGTGAATAAGGCTTTCATTTACATTTGACAGAGAGCCAACATCTGTGTTGCTATTTTATGTATACACACAGACACATATATATACACACACACACTTTTTATACTTTTATATAAATACACATGCACATTCTTTTACCTGGTTGCTTTCTCACGGTAACTATTTCAATATAAGTTTTTGAAGAGGAGAGGAAGGGTCTGCTGAGGAAGACTGGGCCATGGCCTCACTGCACAGCCCAGGCAAAGGGCTCAACATGCACACTAACCCTAATAAAGTGGAAGAGCATTGTATTTTCTCTCCAAAAATTCAGAAAGCATTGCATGTCCTTACAGACTTTGCACCATCTCAGGGCTAATCCCAGACTTCTAAAAATCAAACCATGCTTGGTTGCCACAAGTTGTTCTTCTATGCCCTCTAATTTTATATATGAATCACCAGAAAGAAAAATTATTTTGTCCATCTTTAAGGAAGGACAAAATTCCCATCAGAGAATTCTGCATATAAAAGCCTGAGGTAAGTCTAATATGGAGTTGCAAGAAAGCACGTCCCCAGTGAGACATAAAAAGTTGTTGCACTCTCAAAACCGTGAAAAAAAATGTTAAGAGTTAACACATTTTAAAATACACCCCTCCAGCCTACTGGCTAACATGTCTGAAACGGTGCAGTCACACAGCACCCTCAGAGCCAGTGCATCAGAAGGAAGCAAATGAGTTCAAGGACAAAGAACCAACCAGTTAAACCCTGTGAAAACCCATGTCAGTGATCACCACAGAGAGAGGTGTTACAGCACAGAATCCTCTGTCCACAAGGTACAAACCTGGAAAATCACTGCCTACAAGGGACTGAAACAGTGACTGACTTGACCCCCTCTGGCCGAAGAGAAGACAACACAACATCTTCTCCACACCCAGAAAATGCAGCCTGAACCACTTGGCTCCATTCCCTCCCCTGACTTTCCAGAGGTGGAGCAGAAGGAAAGCACAGGCTCAGTGCACAAACCCGCACCTTTGTATCTTCGAGGGGTTTACAGTGTGGAAGAAAAAGCTCAGTACCTGCTGTCCTAGGAACAGAAGATCCTCCATGAGCCTTAGAGTCAAAGCAGGGCTCCTCACAGCAGATCACGGACCCAGAGCAGAACTTCGCATCTGGGGAGAGAGAGTTTGGCAGAACAAGGCACCACGTGGGGAGGGGAGCGAGGACACATTTCGTACCAGTCAAGGAGGAAGGTCAGCTGTGCATAGCCAGGGTTATCTTGCAAAGGTCTAGAGAGGTAGGTTTGATTTAAAGTTTTTAAAGTCTAGCCTTTCAAACAGCACTGACAAACGCATTCCCCACGCTATATAGTCCCATCATAAATAACTTGAATCAGCCCAAAGGCCTTCAATAACCTCATTCCTGTGTGCTGAAAGCCTAAAGAAGAGGACATACATCCTCATCTGCACATCTTACCATGGCCAGCAAAAGGTGTCTCTTTAAAAGACATTCCAGCCTCACCCAGGGCACCAGCAGCCATAATTTTTCCTGACTTTTCTGTCATGTGCCCAACTTTTTCATTAGCAAGTTAATACTCAGTGGTCAGCCCGCTGTCCTTCAGAGGATTGCAAATCTTTTTTTAAAGTATAGTGGGTCCTGAAGGTATTGTTATCTCTATTTTACACAAGAAGAAGCCAGAGAAAAGCAAGGGGGGAAATTTCTAAAGCTTCTAAATGACTGTGGAACTGAAGTAATTTTCAAAAGAGAATTGGGCACTCCAGAGCTGAAGTCAACCTTGCACGTCCTTCAGTCACATCTCATAATGAAACACACTCTCAATTCACTTTGGGCAAGGTCCTCAAAGCCACACAGATACCCGAAGAGAATCACAACAGGAAACACAGAGCTAAATCAGCCATTACTTCTCCCCTCCTCCAACCTGGCAGTCTGCAGGAACCCATGTTTTCACCAAAAGAAGGTATTTGGGTACCTGAAGTTTCTCTTCATCCATGCTGAGATCCAAATATTTTGGCCAAGCTGAACCTCTTAGCGCTTAAGCCCAGTAAGCCACTTGGGGCTGGGAGGTCTTGAACATGGCTAAGGCTCCTCAGCGTGGCTCTGGTGTCAGTGTGAGGGAGCAGCTGCTCCAACTTTCATTTAAAGACATGGCTGGAGGAAGAAGGTGTGGTCGGGGTGGCACCAAAATAGCACCTGCTGCCAGGACAAGGTGGTTGCAACCTCTCCCAGTGGATAGAGGCACTGGGTTTGGACTCTGCCTCCAGGGCTGGTTTTGATTTTTATCCAGAGATGTTTTAATGCAAATTACATAGTAAGCAGCCTTGGGAATGCTGCCAGGTACCTGCTCCCCACCTCTGTTTAGGTAGGCCACAATCAGGCTCCCACTTGCTTCTCCTCTCCGGCTCTGCGAATCCTTCACCGCGCCGTGGCACAACTTCAATAGGAAGGGCTGAGAGGTTGCCTACAGCCTGGGAAGGGACAGGTGGATTTGAATATCCCTTGGGAGAAGGAGGACCCAAACCCAAGTTCGACCACTTCTGAGGTGAGTATTAAAACCATCGGGTTATTACATGAAAACCACCACACCAATCATTTGTATCTTAAGCAGCAAGTGCAGGGCTGCGAGCTGAGACCTCGGCAACAGGGGCAGGTTTGACTCACCTGGCCGGGTTTGGAGCTTGCAGAGTGTGGGAGCTGCTCGTGGGATGTGGGATGTGAGAGCTGGCTGGGGATGCGGGTGGGAAAAGGGTCTCCGGGAGCCTGAGCAGATACCAGGACAGGTACTGGGGAGGGAACCAGATCCTGCAAACAAGTCCTCTTGAAATCACCAGAGGTACGTCTGTTCCCAGCGTTTGAAGTCCTAACCTTACTTTAGGGTTAAAATGTCAAACTAAAATCTCTTTTTATCACCATCAAAGTGCTTTTACCTTGCATTTTTAAGTGTTTGTTTAAGCTGAGGTTAAAAACAGTCTGGGCTTCTTGACTCCTTGTCCAGATCATAAAACTCTCTGAAGTCCAAAAGTTTCTATAGTTTGACTAACAGCTGTGTGCCTAGTTAGCTTCCTGCACCTTCTTCATCCTTGACCTAAAACAGTTTACCTGCAGAAGTTTAATTAAAGGCATTTCTTACAGGAATTTTTAGTTAAATTTAACTGTTAGGAAAAAGTCTGTAATTAAAAAGCAAGTCTACACATGTGTTTTTAAATATTGTGAGCCTCATTTTCTTCAAATTTGTTGTTTCTTCCAATTCTTGAAATATGCATTTGAAAGAAGTAGAGGGGTAGGTAGCACTCTTTGGAAGTTGCAAATAGGTCCTTTGAGAAAATAAGTACATTTTAATCTCACTGAAACACACTAACCATAAAAATAGGAGGTAAGAGGTAGAAAAGTGGCACTTTTTCACAAAACAGAGGATGTAGCCCCTAAATAGGGACAGATGAATAGGCCGAGTAAATGGAAATATTTGAAATTCATTTTAGACAACTAGCAAGATGTGTGCCAGAGCTCCAGAATTTGTTTCAGGCCCTTTCAGAAATAAAGTCTGACACAAGATTTTGATTTAAATTTCAGACTCATCCTGGTGACACAGTCAGTAGTTTATTCAACAGCATTAAAAGTGAACAGCAAGTGCCCCTAGAAACCTCCTCCCACAGAATAAGACAGTGAGAGGTAAAATTCTGCATCATTCCACGCTGATGATTTTTTTAGACAGAATTTCCCACTCACCTTAACAAGGTGATAATTAAAAAATCTCTGCCAAGGAACACAACCTCCTCACTGGACCCCCGCAGCTCTGAATTTGATGTCCTGTATCTAGAGCATCAGAGAGTGTTTGGGAGACTTGTGTCAGGAACAAGTGCACAGTTGCAGAGAGATTAAATTCCTCGGAGTTCCTTTTTTTAATTATTATTATTATTCTAAGGAAAAACAAGAGAGGATCCTGCAGTTTGGTAAGGACACAAACAGGGCTTGTCGTCCTTCCAGCCAAGCCCCTGATGGCTACAGAAGAAACACCACACAGTTGTGTCTCCACTGACTTGCTACAGTTGTTCTTTTCAGGTTTTGCAGTGGTATGGGAATATTACAAAGTCTAATATTGCTTTTTATGGCTGCTTGTATATGGAGAGCAGTGCTGGCCAATCCTGCCTGCATTATCACGTTATTCAACTAAATATCCAAAAATAAATGATACCACATGCCAATACAGAGTGCAGTCTTACCAGCCCTAAATCAGGGTCAGGTTTATGCTTTTGTGGTCTCTCTAAATATGCTTAACTTGAATGAGCTGTACCTTTTGCCTGTTTGAGAATGACAGGCATTTCACAGGATGGATCCACACCCCTCAGGGCACATCTGCACTCAGGCTTTTTTTATCTCCCCCCCCAGAACACCAAGGTGCAGATCACAGCATTCCTGATATCCACACGAGCTGCTGTACTGTCAGGGTATGTTCTGTGCCACAAAGAAGGAGAATTCAGGCTGCAGAAAAGCCGACTGCACACACCATCACCTTCCTCTGAATCTCATATGAGGAGTGACTTTGCACCCACAGGAGGAGACCAACTGTGTCACTCTTCCAGCATGGGCTGCCATCCAAACCCACAGCTGGTACTACCACATCACCCCCTTTATTCAGTGGCAAACAAGCCCTTATTGCCCTGTATCCTTCCTCCTCTTTCAGATCTCAGTCAAGACTTTTCACCCTTGGCACTGAATCATCTATTTTATTACCTTTAACTCCTCTCAATTTGGCATAATTTGTTTTCCCAGATCCACCACTGTGTTTTTCCCAAAAAATTAAGGAGGCAAAGCTCACATCAGAAAATCCTACATTTCTTCATGGTACTGTGTAGCTCTCCTACAACATTCACTAACTAGCCCGTGGCTTCATGCCAGCCTACAACATCTTCAAACCCTGGAGCCCCAGCTCTTGGGCAAAGATTCTTGGTGAGACAGACATTCACTTCAGCAGTGACAGCTTCAGCAATGAGACAGTCACTTCTGTGGTTGCAAAATACAGCCAAAACCTGAAAAAAATATCCCCCTCTAGTTCACACTTTTGTCTAGATCAGTCACCAAAGATGCTGCACATAAAGCTAGAGACTGGGTGTTGGTGCAGAGCTCAACAGCTCTAAGAAGCAGAAACTCCCAATTAATGCTAAAAAAAGACAGCTTCTAGTCAGATTTAAGCTCTGTCCCTGGACAAAAAGAGGTTCATCAGGAGACTGGTCCAGCCTCTGAAACACATGCATCAAATTCTAAAAGTCATTTGATTTGATTCAAATGGATGCCTTTTCTGGGCCTGGTGCTAAGCAAAATAAACCTGCATGCTTCAAACAAGAAGCAGCACCAGAATTGCAAAAGTCTTTTCCATGGACCAGGGCAGCCTTCCCAGTTCCAATGAGAGAAGAGTCTGGGATGTGTGTATTGCAGCAGTACAGATGTAAAATGGTTAAGTGGATCACTGAAGGCATCCACCACTGCTTTGTGATGCATTTGAAGAACTTTACAAGCAAGCAAATAACATGCATCAAGCAATGAAAATGAAGAATTATTTTTTTTCCCTTTCATAGATTATATAAAAGATTCTGGCCCATTTAAAATAGACATCCTCAATTAAAATTATATCTAGCTACAATGAGGTGGTAGTCTTGTTATGACTGAGTCGCTGTTGCACAGACTTGACTTTTATTATGGAAAAAAAGGGGGCTCGCTGGTATGGAATGGCTTCTCAAATAAAGTTATTCTGTAAAGAAAACTAATATAAGAAAAGCAAAGAGCCCCTTTAATTAAAAGCTACATGAGGGATTTTTTTCAGCCTAGTTATTCTGCAACAGAACTTAATCATGAACTCCTCTATCCCAATGATCATCTCATCTCTCTGAACAGTATGAGCAAAAAAAATTGCCATGTACCTTCCTCCCTCTAATGAGGACTGTGGGAAACAGCAGAGACATCAGACACTTTACATGCTTACCTCTCCCCATTTGTCCCACAGATGCCAAATCCCTCAAAATTTTCCCTTCCCGATGTCAAAACAAACATGAAAAAGGATTTTCACAAACAAGAAAAAGACAGGGAAAACTGGGCAGCTTTTCAGGTGGATATGACAGGTAATTCAGATGCGACCCAAAAAATAAATAAAAAAAATAGTTTTAGAATCTAGCTCAGTTTTCAGGATGAATGACACTGGTGAACAAGGGGGAGGGGGGAGACACAATAGGTGGTGTAAGAGGAGTAGGGACAGCTGTCTACTGACATGCAGGCAGAGCTGAAAAAGCCTAATGCATTCAAACCAGAGACCAGAGAACTCTCTGGAAGCATTTGAGAGAAAAGCTGTGTGCTGTGGTGCCAGCAGGAGTGGAGGTCTGGACATGGTAACCCCGGGGGTCCTTTCCAAGCCTATGTTTCAATCTCTTGGCACAGACACCCTTCTGTACCTATGAACGTTCTTGCAGCTTTTCTGAGTCCTATTTCTACTTCTACATTATTCAAGACACAGTTATCACACTTGGGCACATTGTGGATTTACACAAAAACCTCAAACCTTTTTTTTTTTATTTTAAGCTTTCTTTAAAGTCTTTTTCATCCTGTTTATCTTCTTGATCACTACTAAGGATTGAGCTGATATTTTCCAAGGGTTACTCACAATGACACCAAGATGTTTTCCTGAATGGTTACATCTCTGTGCATGCATAGGTATGGCTCTTTTCCCTTTATGCATTACTTTGCAGATGTTCAGATGAGGTGAGAAAATGGAGAATATTCACAGTCAGTTTTAATTTTTAACTACCTTGAAAATCTCTCATGATAAGTTTGTCCACTCTCCTCTTTTACCTAAAGCATTAGTAGGTAATTTAACAGTAGAGATACCAACAGAGGTTCTTGCAGCCTGGTGACTTCCTGCAATTGGGGAAAGGATGACTTGATCCCTACCCTCTATTTTATTGCCTTTAACTAATTAGAACCATAACCAGTTCAAAACTACAGGAATACATTCCCTTTTATTTCCTTAACTATTATCAATGACTATTGGTAAGGGACCCTGGAAGTCCAGCTATACCTTATCAACTGAATCGTCTCTGCCCAAGGGCTACTGGGCTTCAAAATACACAGATTTATGACAGCTTCCTTCTGCAAAATTAATTTTGACATTTACCCAATATATCATATTTACAAGTCCGCATTTTAGTTTCCATAAATTTGAGCAAGGCAGGCTCGATTTACCACTGTACACAGCCCTTTAAACATCAATTACATTTGCCACCTTCAATTGTCACATCAATTATTTAATCTGTATCAAAGGAAACCATTAATTCAAGAACTCCACATTTGGGACTCTTGGGTGGCTACCATGGCTACCACCTATTTTTATCAATAGTATTACGCATTTTATCTGATTGTTCTAAACCTGTTCTGCTGACACTTCAGTTGAAAACACACCTTTAGATGCTTTCAGATACCAAAATGCTCCAGAAGAGAGGGCTCCCTGAGATCCTTTATGATGAACAGCAAAGCAAAAATTTATTTAGCCTTGCTGTGTACTTTGAGGGTTCTTATTACACTGCAATTGCCTATCAAGCTTCTGTGGACAGGCTTCCTCCCCTTCATGTGTTTGAAGTGGTTTTCTCACTGTTTCTGTGAGTTTAGCAAGTTGCCCCTCAGAATTGATTTTACCTGCCTTGTTTAACTTGCCTGCATGCTCTTTTATATTTTCTCTGTTCAGACATCACTTCCAGTTTCTGCAAGATGTGTTTTTTACTTCTAACATTATTTTGCTATTCTACTGAACAACACCAGCTTTTTTCAATCCTTTTGATAAAAGAGGCTACACGATTCCTTGGGCTCATGTTATAATGTCTTCTCACCAGCTGCATGTTCTCTGCAAGTACCTTACTCTTTTAGCTGTTACTTTGAACAACAAAATTCATAGAATCATTCATATATTTATCTATTCTACCTCTTAAGAGATTTTTTTGTTTGTACAGGGACAAGAGAACTGAGTTTGTCATGGTTATTGCACATTGCTCTGGCTTAAAAACAGTGTTGTCTTTTCATTGTTACATTAAATCACAGAATCACAGAACAATATTACATTGCTTCACATCCCTGCTTTGCTTTCCCTCTTGTCTCCAACATCAAGGTCTTTCTCCTTTTCTGGTCCCACACTCAGTGTCTTTGGTATTTCTCCATTTACTTGTGCAGGGAAAGGCCCTTTCTTCCCTTGTACTTCCCTGCACACTCTCTGGATCACAAGCGTCTCAAACAAACACCAGTCTCTCCTCCAAATGAAATTACTCCACTTGCCAAGACAAGAGCAGCCCATATTTCCCGTATTTCTAAAACAGAGTTATAAGATTTCCTCAGCCAGCACTTTGATAAAGAGAATTTTCCAGAGGGTTTCACAACCATGTTTCTAAATTTTGTTTGTTTGTTTGTAATACTAATTGCAAACACAGCCAACATCAATACCAACACTGCCATCTCCACGCCTCCCCAACATAAGAAATGTATCCCTCTAGCCTGATTTTTCTTTGTTTCCCACAAGAGCACTGAAGTTCCCTGGAAGGGCAGTTTCTTCACACCTCCAGGATAGTTTGGATGACGAGTCTAAGAAGATTAGCTTCTGTAATGTTTTCTAAAAACCACTGTAAGGAGGATCACTGACACGGATGACTGATTTTCATCCAGGAGATTTTAGCATTGTTCCACTATCTCATGCATTTATTAGGATTTCATTTCCTTCTGGAGCCTCAAGGGAAATTTCATAATCAGCACACCTGGTATGTGTAGTATAAATAATTAAGGGGATGCCCTCTCTAACGATCTATGCAGAAAGGCTGTTCTGCTGTAAGAAATGGCCTGGATCACAGCCTTGTTAGAAGAAAGAATTAGGGTTATAAGATCCTCTCCATTTTCAGACTCAAAAAACCTCATGAACATTTACTGAACCAAATGGAGTGAAGATTCTACCTGACTGAGGTAGAGGAACCTACTCAATCAGTATGTCTAGAAGTTGTTTCAATATTATTCTTTCTACGCTGTCAGCATAAATGGTACTTTAGCACCATTTTTCTATCTCACAATTTTATTTATTGCTTGCCTTAAGAAAAAAGATCGTGACACCAATTTAGCTTATAATCACATCAAGAAAAACACTTTATGTGACAAAATTGGCAATAAGCCAGCACTGCATAAACTGGTTTGATGAGAAAAATACTTAGGGCAGACCATGGTAGAGAGGACAGAGATCATGAGACACCCTCCTTACGTGGCTTTATCTGTTCAGCCACTTGCAAGGGCAGAACTGTCACAGCCCAAGCTCTGGTGCTCTTTGGTAGTTCCCCCCCCAGACACTGAGAGCACTTAAGTCTTCACAAAGTGAACATTATGAGAAGAAGGAATTACTTTATTATCACAAATAGATAAAATAGTTAACACCTCCCTTGCATTGCTGGACATGCAAATTCCTGTCTGATGGCTCACACTACTAACACATTGGTAGCATCTCTGCTTTACCAACAGAACCCTTTGTTCTGAATTTTTCTTTCTGCTACCTCTGATCAATCCCTTGTCTTAATCTGTATTTAATACTTTCTCTCCAGATCCCTCATTGGAAATATTTTTCTTTCTTTCCCTAAACCCGAATTCAAGTTTTTTACTTTAAAGCTTCTAAAAAAGTTTTATCATATCATGTGCTCCACTTTGTGCTGCCATCTGGAACTAAAGTACAGCAGAGTAAGTGACATATTTGTGATTTGGAATCCGGTTTTGCAGACAGAAGAGGTTAACCGGTTCATTTAAATTTGCTGCTTTGATATGTAACTAAAATAGATTCGAACACTGAGATTTGCTCACCATCATTACTCCCATTTTCCAACACATTAATTAGATAGAGGCAGTCAAATCAAGAAAATCAGCTTCTCATCAAGGACTGTATTCTAAATTATAAATATTTTACAGCTAAAAAATGTTAATTAATAATTTGTGACCAGAATATTAGACCTGACATGAACAGCACCAGACATATATGCAACACTGTGTCAACATACTCCCACCTTTTGAACTTGCCCAGTTACCTTAGGTCCATCTAAGCTCTTACACATCTTTCTAAAGCACATTTGAAAGATCTCTGACTAATTAAATCTACTGCTATTAGTCTGAGTAGGCCATATTTAAATTCAATTTTAATGGGTTATGACCCACAAGTGTGTTCATTACCAGAATTTCTCTCTTTCTAAAAGCCTGATACTACAATTGGATTGATGGGGCACATCCTTACACCCATATGTTGCTTTAGGGGGACTCTGTGTGCAAGGGTCCTTTAGAACCACAGCCTTGAGTTGCAGCATGATAAAGCATCACAGGATTACAGTCATCCCCCCTCTCCCAGAAAAATAAAAAAGACTCATCTTTATCTTATAACTTTGTTTGTCTTGGCATCATCAAGACTTTACCTCTCAACTTAGAAAAAGAGAAGCGAGAAGTTATCAAGGCAGAAAGATCCAGGCATCCTACAATAAAATTCAGTACTTGGTTTCAGTGCAGCCCTTTCTTATCCTACCCAGAGCAGTAGGATGCACACAGTCTGATGCATTAAAACCGTTTCAGAACCCTCAGCAAAAAGTGGGTTTCAGTCTAGAAAGTGGTAACAGGAGGGCATGTTTGCAGTGAAAAGTGCACTAGTAAAGCTTCAGGAGCTGAGCAGTATTTTCCTCCTCTTTGAGAACTAAAGGTGCGATTTGAAAGTGCACAGAATGGCTTCACTTCCATGGGACAAGCACTTGACAACTTCGGGTACTTTGTGACACTCTTAGACTCACCTTTCTCCCCTGGATGCTCCACGCTGCTCTAGTGGGAGCCCTTCCACCCCCAGACCGGGCTCAGCTGTGCGAGCCCACTGGCATCCATGTGCTGGGAGTACTCCCAAGCCGCAGGGACAAAGGGGTTAATCCAGCTCGCAGGCATACATTAAACATTCCACAGAAATACCATCCTGAGCTCGCAGCCCAGAAGGAACAGCCGCCCGACACACTCTCTGTCCGTGATTTTAAAGTCAGCAGAAACAGGGCATTTTGTGGGGCACTCACAAACCCTTAGAAACCCGTGGGCATGGAAAACTAGCCATTGTACGGACACCTGCATGGAAAAAACCTGGAGAGCCGTTTATGCAGCATTAGCTGTGAAAGTTGTGCTTTGCTTGAAGCAGACTCATTTTGAGTTCTACTACCTGTTTAAAAGGCAAAATATTTCCTCATTCATTTTAAAAGCTGCGGCTCTGTCCCCCCTCCTGTCTGCATGAAGATGTCGTAAAGACACACACTTAGAGGAGAATAAAAGAACCTGAAGTTGTAACTATCCCAGATATTGATCTCTATCAGGCTATATAAACCAGGGCTTTAGCAGTCTCTCAGGAGTTTGCCATAAAAGCAATTGGAACTGCAATTAACAACAGCACATCTTAGGATAGGGAAAGACTTCTAACTAGAAGCTAATTAGGAGGGCAAACACTGAGGCTTGTTAGCTGAGATGCTAATGAGAATTATACTTGAGTGGCAGCAGACTAGCTATTCAGAGTTAATTAGAAACCTCAGCTGATAGTATATTGCTCTTAAGAGCTTTCAAAACAAACAACTGGAAAAACTGTCCTGCAGCTAAGGATCCAGTATGCCATGTTGAGTAATTCATGGGAACAGGGAACAGCCAGAAGATTACACTCAAGCATCAGAGTAATTTAACAGCATGTGGAAAAGGCAGAGAGGAGGTTTTTAGGAGGATTTTCTGCAATGGATCGGTTCATCGGTGGCAGCCCTAATGCTGCATTACCCACTGCCTGGTGAAAACATCCACTTGCACCAGAGGATGGGGGGCTGCCACAAGCCCAAAGTATCCTCACCACTCTTGTGCAGAAGTGGGACAAGGACCTGGGCTGGTCCAACAGCCCCTGAGAGCTTTCCTATCCCACCCCCAGCCTCTCCCATCCCAGCCCTCAGCTCTGGGAAAGCTGCTGGTGTCAGCTGTACCAGGGCAGAGCCACAGCTGTGTGCAATTGCTCTCACCACCACTTTGCCTTCCCGGGGCACGGGAGGGGTTTCCTCTCTGCCCCTCTTTGTGCGGTGAGAGGGCAAAGAGTAAATCGGGGCACTTCGAGGGGAAAAACCTGTTAAATGCACCTTGGCCGCAGCGGGGATGTGAAGTGTGGCCTTACCTGGGCTGAGTTGCATGGCTGATTCCTGCTCTGAGCTGAGCCAGGGAGGCAAAGCAGAGGGGTTGCCTGTTTAAATGTTTCCTCTGTGCCTGATTGGAAGCGCAAGAGCCAGTCAGGGGCAGGGGAGAGGCTGCTAAACTCAAAGTAGGCTGCTTGTTTCAGGAAAAGGTTGGATACTGGAGAACCTGCACGCTGGTTCGCAGCGCACGTGAAAACACACGAAAACGTTCGGTGTCACAGGGGAGAGAAATGCTCCAGAAGAATTAGGGGGATTTAGAATTTCACCAAGGCCCTGTTTGCATTAAAACTTGCAGCAATTTAAGAAAAATGTGGTTTTAATTCTATTTATTGAAGCCAATTGCAAATCCATGTGGACGCTCTTAAACAGATTCAGCTTTCCAAAAGAAAAAGCAATGCAATGCAGATTTCAATTAAAGCACAGAGGAGCATCCACAAACGGGTTTACACCAGTGTAATTAAACAGATTTCAAAGTTTAACTTTAGCTTAACTGAAGATTTCAAAGTTTAACTTAAAAAACAAATGTGACTTTTAATGCAGATGTGACCTGGCAGTCACTGGCTGATGGCATGTGAGGGGGTGGGGAACTTTGCATGCTGAAACCTCCCTGCCAGAGTCCTGGGAGTGAATAGGTGTAAATACTCCCTTCACACGAGCTTTTCAGTATCTCCAGTGGAAAGCATGTGAAAGTACAAAAAAATTAGGAGTAGACACCAACACTGGCAACTATAATCCATAAATACATCTATTTCTTAAAGGAAAAAAGAAAATCTTGGTGCATAAGCAGAATTCTGAAGAGACAAATTTACTTCACTAGAGTTTTTGAAGCAAGAGTCCTGGATTGTGGTTATTCAGGTTTAACAAGACTTGTAAATGCTGACTGAAGCTACAGGCAAAATTCCCCCAACACCAAAGGGATGTAGCTCTGAGCTTGACCACCCTGCAGCTCGCTGGAGATCATCCCAGCCACACTCCTGGGCTCAGCAAACACCAGTCCACTGGTGACCAGGACTTGATGGTGGGATTGACAAAGTCATTTCACAAAATCCAAACTGACCCGTGGCTGGTGCCTGTGATCCCTGAGGGGGGCTGGAAACAGGGGCTGGGGATCCCCTTGCTCAGAAACTTGCACAGCTGCTCAGCGTTTAAGGCAAAATGCCCTAAACTTGCTGCTTGGCAACTCAAACCAGGCTGAATAAAAGTAACAGGAGAGATTTTAATGCAAGTAACTCGTACTTAATGCTTCAGGGAAGATTTACTAGTGGGGAACTAAGGGTATAGATAGTGGTACCTCCAGACAGTCCTAACAAACTGCTCTCCAGCTGGTGCAGGTCCTACAAATAACCCAGCCAGCACAGCACAGCAGTGAAAGGCTGCTGCCCTCTCCTCCTCAGGGCATATCCCCTCCACCCCTCATCGCTTACTGCTTCTGGTAGGTTTCTCCCATTTCAAAGACTTTGCAGAAGCAACCTTCCCAGAGCTGCAGGAGCAAACAGGGGCAAGGCTCTAGGTGTTTCCAGGGTCTATATTGCTGACAGCAAGCAGGTACAGCCACAGGAACAAGTAGGCAGAGGTTGGATTTGGCCATAGACACATCTGTGTCTACACTCCCTTTGTGACCATCCCAGTGCCTGGAGTGGAAGGCTGGGATGCTGATATCAGACACAGCATCACCCACAGGATATGTTATCTCCAAGGAGTGATGGACAGTAATTCCAGTGCCTGAGCTGGCAATAAAAAGTATGTACCAGTAAACTGACCATTAAAAAGTCAGTTTAGCTAAGGCTGATCCTTTTCTCAGCAGGCCATGCTCAAGCATTTTTCTTTGCTTGAGCATACTGATACTTAGCTTGCTTTGCAACAGCAACAGTGCCTTCACTAACAGCAGTATCACAGTCCTGTGTGTGCCTGTCCTTTCTGGGCTGCAACTAGGGAAAATGTACCAAATGTACCCTGATCCCAAAGCCAGCCACATCCCTAAAGCCAGGATCAGAAGGCACCCACCCACGCTGCTAAGGATGCCTTCAGCCCTCCTGAGGGCAACTCAAGCCATTTTATCCACTGCTCATCAAACACAGTCAGTCTATCACAGAACACAAGGGTCTCATATTTCTGTGGAACAAAAGGTCCCCGAAAAACTCAGCTTTCACCAGATTGCCTTTGGTTGCTGCACTTTCCTCAAACTCATCTTCAGTTTCTCAAGCTCCTTATCAGGACTAACCCCTCATGCCCAACAGATGCCCTTGGACAGCAGAGCTCTGCAGTTGGCCACGGCACAAGTTAAACCAGGGAAGCAATTCCCAGCACGGCCCAGCATGCCAGTTCCTCTCTCCTGCCTGTCTCCCAGACAGGTATTTTGCTGAGCACCTTTAACATGTTGTGCTGGCACTTCATAGTGCTGTGTTTATTTTGGGGAAAAAAAAAACCAAACAAAACAACACACACAAAGATGTTGGACTAAAACTATCACTGGTTCATATGCATTTGCTGGCATGGCATTTTGGCCAAGTGATAATCCAGTGGTAGTGAAGCATTCTTTAGAGAAAGATACATATTATCAGAAATTCTTCTGGCTTGGCCCACAGACAGAAGTGCTGTACTTGCTCCACTGTGCTCAGGACGAGCTCACTCAGCTCTGAGCTCTGCAATACCCAGAGCAGGGAGTCTTTCACCAGATTTTTCAGCCTTTGGTGAAACTATTGTTAAAAACTGAGTTCTCTGAATACTTTCTATGGCCTTGCTGAGCAATCTCCTTGCTCCTCAGACACCCCAAAACACAGCAACCAATTTTTCTCCCCTGGATTCAGGAGGGTGACATAATCTTTTGACATCCTAGCAAGCATAAGCTACAAACTGCAACTTTCCCCATTTGTTGTGTGTGCTTGTTCCCATCTTCCCTCTGCAGGGATAAATGTGCAGCTCTAACCCTGAAATTTAATCTATTTACCTTCTCCTGACTGTGAATCCCTTTCAGTACTGCTAACTTCACACTGGCTTGCAAAGCATCCAGCTCCACACGAGCCCAATTTTCCTTTCAGGCTGATGATCTCCCGCTGCAGCAGCATCAGCTCCCCCTGCCAAGGAGCCCTCCATGCCAGCCCTCCTCTCCTGGCCCACGCTGTACACCTGCAGCAAAATGACACAATCTGTTGCAGATTTTACCTTTTTTTCTCCCCCAGAACTAGACTGCTGCTTGGCTTGCATTGCAGATCCCCAGGAAGCAGCGTTTTAGCTCTGCAGGACATACTACCCCAGGTCTCTCTCTCTCTTGTAATGGTTTTAATTTTTTATCATGCTCAGAGCACTGCCTGCTGCCTCTTAAGCTTTCCTATGCACAGGGGAATTTCCTTTGCTTGACAAATATTCGTGGGTTTATCAAAGATTATGGCTGGGTTTTCTAATGATGGGGGTTCTAGTAATGCCTCTCAATTTACTTTTTTTTTTTTTTCCCCCTAATTCACAGTCTGATCTCTCACAACTCACATAATGCCCCAAAATTGCAACACTGCACCTTTAATCTTAGATCACTCACCAGTCCTCTTTTTCTTCAGGGGAGAAAAGAGGAAGAAAGGTAGTATCAGGAGCAGAAGTCTCTTCTTTGTGTTGAAGCCTTTGGCCTCAGGTCAAGAAGGCTTTTCATGGGAAAGCCCTGCCATTCCCTGGAGAACTTTCATAAAAACCCCATTCTCTGCTGCTCCCCTCACCTCTGTGCCCTCTGAGGGCAGTGGCTCTTTCTCAGTTTTCCTGGGCTGCTTCTTTCTCTCTGCATTTATTTTTTTGGTAATCAAGTACAGCTATTGCATCCTGAGGGAGTTGACTAAAGAAACTAGTGAATCCATGATGCTGTTTTCACTGTTCTGTGAATTAATTGGAACTGTTTTGTTTGCTATATATTATTAAAACAATTTGGCCACAGTTTAATGTGGGTAGGTTTCTACTTTGGCTTTCACTAAGCAATCCTGCATTTTCCTCATGGCCTGCAATCCCAGCATGCCAGATTTCCAAAACACCCTGTATGCCATTTATTTTTGTCCTTACCACAATCACCACGCTGTCATTTGATTTTCACTTGGCTTGGCTTCCTGCAAGTTTCTCTTCTCTCATATCAGACTGAGGAAGTCCCTGTATCTCCACATGTTCCTCACGGTATCACTGTTGATGGCAGCAGCGCTGCTTTCCCTGAGCACGGGGTGCTGCTCTGCACAAAAACTGATGGGTTTTGCTGCTTTGCACTGCTCATGCCTGTACAGTCTCATTCTCCAAGTCACCACTTGCATCTCAGCACAGTGCTTTGCATCTCCCTGCATTTCTCTAGTCCACTAACTTTACTCACTGCATTTTCCTTCCTCCTCTTGGCATCTCCACGTCCTGCCTTTGCACAAACTTTGGGAGCGCTTTTCAAAGCGCTTTTCATTATGGCTCTGAGCTACCTCAGAAATTTTCCTCGCTTGCATACTCCTTTTCCATTAGTTTTACATACGTCCTGCAGGCTGTGGGAGATGGACGGGAGAACCCACACGTTCCATTCTGGGCAGAAGAAAGTTTACTGTTCCCAGGCCCCACCAAACAACTGCATTAGTGCAACGCTGGGGCAGAACTAAAACATCCTGCTCCTCACTGGGACTGCTCCTTGGCTTGATCCTACAAGAAGGGCAGCACTTGCAGTGATCACTGGGCTCACATCTGCCCAGGTTATGCTTGTTCAAACACCATCAGCATGGATCACTGACGAGACTGAGCTAATAAGTTCAAGCACTCTCCAACACTTTTGCTCAAGTTTTTATTCCCATTTAATGCTGAGTTCATCTTTGAAGATTTGTGAACATCAGTCATCTTGCACAGCTTGGCCATTTAACTGCTGTTTTCCCTGATTCTTGGTAGCACTCGTCACTACTTTTCCTATCAAAACTCATTGCAGGGGTTTTTTTCCCTTCATTTTTCAAAACCAGGATTTTCCCTTAGCTTGGCAAGTCTGTTCCTGTTCCTATCCTATTCCTGCTAGAGAATGTGCATTGCTCATTGCCCTTAACAACACATCTACTCTTTTTTTTGTGTTTCCTTTTTTTTGCAGAACTGCCTGGCAGTTCTGTAGCTCTCCTCTTGTGAGATGAATAAAGGCTCAGTTTCTGCACCTGTTTCTTTTCCTACAAGCCCAGCTGAGGCAGAAAGCATGGAAGCTTTATATGGCCTCCGTTCTGTGCCCTCCATTCACAAAGCAATTCTGAATTTCTGGTTGAGTCCACTTGTCACAGCCAGCTCACGTTTGCCATTGGGTGCAAGCACAAGGAGGCACCTGCTCAGATCAACAACTCGGTTTTATTCCTTTGAGTGGAGGCCATCTCTATCCACGTGGAAGACAAGAAGGTGGATCAGGAGTACTCAGCACGGATTCACTAAAGGTAAATCATGCTTGACCAACCTGACTGCCTTCTACAATTAAACAACTACCTGCATGGATGAGGGGAGACAGTGGATATTGGCTACCTCAGCTTCAGCAAGACTTTCAACACCATGTCTCGCAACATCCTCATAGGCAAACTCAGGAAGTGTGGGCTGGATGAGTGGACAGTGAGGTGGATTGAGAAGTGAATGAATGGCAGATCCCAGAGAGACAGGATCAGTGGCACAGGGTCTGTTTGGAGGCCTGTCACTAAGGGGATCCTCCAGGGTTCAATACTGGGCCCGGTATTGTTTAGCTTATTCATCAATGACTTGGATGAAGTGGCAGATGCCTCCTCAGCAAATCTGGGACACAAAGCTGGGAGGAGCAGCCAATACCCCAGAGTGCTGTGCAGCCCTGCAGAGGGACCTTGGCAGGCTGGAAAGACAGGCAGAGAACTGTCTGGAATTCAGCCAAGGCAAGTTCAGGGTCCTGCACCAGGGGAAGAATAACCCTGGACACCAGCACAGGCTGGGGGCTGACCTGGTGGAGAGCAGCTCTGCAGAGAAGGACCTGGGGGTCCTGGAGGACAACAAGCTGTCCGTGCTTGAGCAGAGAAGTTGGGCCAAATGACCCACTGTGGTCTCTTCCAATCTGAACCCTTCTATGGGTCTCCTCAACCATATCCTGAAAGTTCTCCCTCTCCAGTACATAATCCTGGTGCAGCACCCCCTGGAATAAGAGTTGTCATAAACCTTTAGCCTGTAAAATATCATACACTGCAAGAATCTGCATTGAAGTATGAGCATGAGTATTCCCCAGAATGAAAGGCTCTGTATGCATTTAATCATGAAATGTACATTTCACATTTAGACCCCGATGAAAGGACAGATAACAGCAATTGGAAACAGCTTGGATATTGCAGCTTCAGCCTGCTAAGACTATGATTTTTCCCTACAATTCTAAATATGTCTGTTTTCAAAATAAAAATATTTCATAAGGACTTTTATAAGTGGGAGAGCTTTCATGTCCCATCTGAAAGGGCTCCTTGAAACAGATTTAAAAAGAAAACATCAAGGAAAACATTAGGATTGTACCTCACTCTTTCATCAGTATATATAGTTCATAATGCACATCAGGTGCCACAGGAACTGCTGTTCAAGGTTAAAGCAAGGTCCTTATGAAAGGGACAATTACTCTCTAGTGACAGATAAGGAGAAGAAAGTCAAAGCTAAACTGTGTGAGCAGAAAGGCAGGAGTGCTCAAAGTTAACTGGAAAAGCTACAAAAGCCTTTACCTCGGGAAGAGACCACTTCAGCAGCCGGCTGTGAATTCAGGTTTTCATCTGCCACCAATAGCCCCCAACAGGCTCTCCCTCCCCATGCCTCAAAGGCAGCAGCTGCACCGGCTCACATTAGTCCCAGTGTGGAGCAGAACCTCTCCTGGGATGGGAATTCCATGGGGCTGGTGGGTGCCGTAGGGAGCAGCGGGACACAGAGCCCACAGCTCCACGGAGGGGCTGTGCTGGCACTCTGCTGGGTGCTGGGTTCCAGTTCAAGTTACTATGAAAAAACCCTAAAAACTAAAAGCATAATAAAAGCATGTTTTTGAAAGGAAAAAAAACAACACTCGTGTCCAATAGCACCACATTTGGTGGAGAAGGGATGACTCTGCAAAATCATTCAAACATCCCTTTGCTCAGTGTTGACATAAAAAATTTCATTTGAAGGCTCACCGTAATAGTATTTTTTACTTACTCATTGTAACATACCCTGATTTGCACTACAGTTGGTTTCTGGAAGTTTTTTACAGATCCAAAGTTCTCACATGATGGAAGACCAGAGGAAAAAGGTGTCTCCTTGCATGGTCCAGGAGCACAAAGTCAGCACACACATGAAGGCTTATGTTGCCTTCTGGATCCTTGATAACTTTCGGTTTGAGACAAACAGCAAAAGTTTCAACTTAGGCATATGACCTGGGGGTAGTCATGAACATTTAATGTATTTTCCTTTATGCAAGTTCCAGAAAAAGTCTTATACGAGAACATTCAACTGAAAAAATAGTTCTTTAAATTCCCTTTCACCAATGCTGTTGCCTTGCACTGTTCTTCTCCCATGTCAAAAATAGCAGATCTAGATACACCAGAAAACATCCCCTCCTAGAACCAGCCTCTCATGCTTAACCTTGCAGGACAAAGTTGCATAAATATTCAATTAAACCAATAAAATCCTCTAGGCATAAACTGTTGACTAAGACAGAAAAGCTCAAGGATTGGAAGAGACCAAACCATACCAAGGAAAAAAGAAACTACCTGTCCCTCACATCAAAAGCATTTTGGTCAGCAGCCAAAATTCTTCATTCTATCAAAACCCTTTTCCTAATGATTTCCCTGACATCAGGACTGCTAAGCATTACTCAGCATTTAAAGATTTTGGAATAAGCTGTGCCTTACCAAGTTTTTACAACCAATCTCCAGGCATGCTTTTTTCATTTTTAAATCATTATGTCAAGAGGTCAATTTACAAAACCAAAAAGAACCAGTGTCTGATAAACCTTAATGCTGCATGTGAAAACTGGTACATCACAACTGTGTAACTTAAAAGTAACATCTTTTCAGAGAAGTAACTTTCTGCCACGTGATCAAGAAACCAAATAAGGCAAGAATATTACCTGTGAAAATTCAAAACATCAGATTGTCACTAGAGAAAAATGCAGCACTATGAGGAGGTGAAACTGTAACTAGAAAAAGCAGAAAAACTTTTAGGTTTTTTGACTGTCAGGAGAGAAAGAAAAGGCACACTTGCTTTCCTCAACTAGATGAAAGGCACCAGTATATAAAGAAGAATAACAGTTCTGGCTGACTCTGGAGCAGTAATTTACAGGGAAAATTGTAGTTCAAAGAACAAATAAAGTATTTATTCTTTTTATAATCAAACATAAAGGAACACTCAAGTTAAAGTCTAATTATAAGGGTTAAAAAACACTACCAAGAAGCAGTTTCAAGTTCTGCAAGCTTCCCTCATCTTGCCATCACAGCTCACTAAAAATGTGTTTCCTTTCCTTGCTGCTCTATAAACACCCGTGGAGCAAGGGAAAACTAAACACAAAAGCTGGAAGCAGCCTAAAAAAATGCTCTCAAATCTTTAACAACAGGAGCCTTTCAACATTTTCAGGCACATGGTGGTGAAGTGGACACAGCCACTGAAGGTGAAGAATGAGAAGATGATGTTTCCTGTCATTCCTTTGTCCCTGGGCTGTACTCTGCAGACACAGCACATGAAGCCATTCCCTGCCCTCTCTTCAGCTCCTGGACCCTTTCTCAGGAACTGTCAACCTGGCTCTGTCCTGAAATGTCCTTAAAAGTGTCACAGGTGCTTCTGTGTGCTTGGGTGCACCACAGCTGCTTGGTCTCAAGGGAGAAGATAACATCTTCAAGGTCCACAAAGTGCCTGGACCTTCATATGAGATGATGGTTGCACAGAGGAGAAGTGATGATAGGCAGCAATGAACCATCCAACTGCTTGTGGTTGGGAAAAGTTGGGTATTTTTAACAAACGTGGATAACATTCCCTTCCCATAACTGGCCATCAGCAGACAAAAGGTTCTTTACTCATATATGGTACATCCCAGGCTGCTGCACAAATCCAATTATTTCCTTCTTGCACCACATCCTGGATCTTTGGAGCAGAAATGCAGAAGGAAAAAAGCGTTTGTCAGACAACTCTCATCCTGCTAAAATGTCAGCTCTTGATTATTTCCTTTGGAATGAATGCTCATCTTATGACAGGCTTTGAAACTCCATTCAAAATATGTAATTTAGGGCTAAATTCTTGTTTATGCTACTCAGCTTCCAAAGTTATCCTGCCTACGTGAGATTTTTACGAAACAATAAATTTCATCTCCTGTTCTGCGTTTTTTTTTCTTGTAATTAAGCTACACAGAACAATGCAGTTTGATCATTGTGAGTTTGGGGCTGGCATTTATGTTTCATCTAGAGTTAATTCAGCCTAACTCAGAACAAATGCAGCACAAAGACAAAGGAGAACCAGACTTCACAAAGAAGTTAATAATTAATAACCACTTTGACGATATTTAACCCATTAGCAAAAATGCAAAAGAAGTTTAAGCCCTGCAAGTTTTACTGCAACAAATTGAGTCCCTCAGACTTTCACCAGTACAGATGGTGCAGCAATCTTCCCAAGTGTAACACAATAACTCAACATGACTTCTTACAACACTCCATCATCACCAGATTCATCGTTTTTTTAAAGGTATAATATGCAGTTTGGATTTTTATGGATCTAAGAGAAATAGGTTTGCTTAATCCTGCCATCTGAGACAACTCAACTCAAATCAGGCCAGGTTTGCTGTATCTTTCCCACGGAGGGGTACTCTCAAACCCCACAGCAGGCCAGTGGTAGAGCTGGAAAACTGACCTGTCAGCATAGTACAATCTCTGCTTTACCACTGATAACGTAGCTTGGTCCCAGATAATGTGTTCTGAAGCAGCAGTTGTGTTACTGTCAGTGCTGCCTGCATGTTTCCCAGGTGCCAGATCCTGTTTCTCACATTTTTAATATCACCAGATCACACTGCAATGGAAACAGGAATTATCCCCATGCTGACATTTAGGAAACTCTGCAGTATATAAACATATTGCTTCAGTGAGCGCAGACAGAACCACAAAAGCAGGAAAGCAGCAAAAGCACAGATCAAAATACCACTTGTGAAAGCATTTGACTTTGATACCAATGAAGAGAAACACCTCAACAATATTCTTAGATTGCTACATTAAGTGTTAAAAAACTGCAGATTTGTTTGGTCCCCTTCTTAAAATTCACTTCTTCAGGACCCTCAATTAATTAATAAACTCTCTGTTACTTAGTCACATACCAATCTATTGATGACACACACCTTTTATTTCAAAGCATTTGCCAGGTGAAATATTTACTCTAGGAGCCAGGGCAGAGGAAAGAAGGCAGGAGGAGAAGGAATGAGCTTAAGCAACATTACCAGGAGATGCAAGGATCAGAAGCCTCGAAAGCACTTAAAAATACCTCCCAGCTCTGCAGCATCCAGTGTTCATTTAAAAGTGTTAGTCTGAAGCAGTTCTGAAGGCAAAGAAAAATGACTATGAACAAAGTATAATTAAGAGTATCTGCCCAAACTTGCCTGAAACAAAAGTTAAACAATGAATTGTGTTATTTTCATAGACGTTAAATCAAATGCCAAAGATGGTATTTGAAACATCAACATTAACAAGACATATCAAGAAAAGTTAAGTTAGCAAAGCTTTACACTTGCATTTCCATCAGACCACACGACAGATGCTTCAATCCCATTTAACAGCAAGATAGGGATGAAATCACACTTTGTGCCTCTTCCTCAAGGGGAGAAAGGGGTACAAAAGACTAAGATTCTCATTTGGAGATGTTATTTCAACACTGACTTGAAGTTTTACAATGCATGTAATTCCAGATGAGCTAGATTAGCAAAACCATTATATTTAAATGGTCTGCCCTAACCTGGCTCACAGCTCTGTAGGCATCTGGTGCATGGTCAAACCCAGCCCTCAGGGATGCATTTTGCTTGGAGCCCAAACTGTGGCCTGGCTGAAAGAACTCCAAAATGTAAATCATGAGGTAAAACAATCAGGTTGCACTCGATCAAAATCTACCCCTGACATCTGCAGTTTGAAGGATATGAAAACAGCACCTGGGGTAAGGACTGCTCTGCCATACTTGGATGTACAAACCATGGGAAAGATCAGAAACAAAATTAAGGCGAAACTACGGCTGCAATAGAAGAACAGGAGGTTTGGCTCAGGAGATACCATTCTATATATTGAATAAACTTTTTCATGTTCCTACTTCCAACTTTTTAACAAACCTACAAGTTACAAATCTTTTCATCTCTTTAAACAGTTATGCAAAACTTATGGTATAATTAAGTATAGTTCTACAAGCAATCAAAGCTTTTTGTCTTGTAGCTGGGGTGGAGCCCTGCCAATTCCCAAATGATGGCTGCAATGCTCTTACAGCTGCACTGACTAAAAAGAAGGGAAAAATCCCAACACCTACAGAGGACAGGAGAGGCAGTGAGGAAAGCAGAAAAGTTATAGTAAATTAAAAAGTTCTCGTCTACGAAGTGCAAGGCTTCATCTCGCCGTGCCTGGCAATTCATTTTTAGGGATAATATTTCCAGAAAGTAAATGGGTATTCTTCTCTAAGTGACAAAAAGATGGAAGACGTTTTATTATTTAAACAAGTCTTCAGCTCTGCAGACAAAGAAACTTACCCCAGCACGGTTCTGTTCCTCAGTTCCACGGCTAAACTAAAAGGTGACAAGAGTGGCCGATCATTCGCTACCGACGCCGACAAGGAAAAACAAGATGTAAAAAAGTTATTTTGACTAAGGACAAAACCAGCACGTGCTTGCTACATTAAGCTACTACTTTAAACCTTATGCCAGAGTTTCCAGAGAACAGCCAAGTGCTGCAAAGTTAATCAAAACAAGATGTTTCTGAGCAGTTGAGTACTGCAAGAGATCCTCCAGTGTTCAGCAGCAAGACCACCCAGAAATTTCTTTTCAGCTGCAGCCGAACAGCTGGGACACCAAACTTTGGCAAGTTAAACCATTTCTCCTCCTGTGGAACATTATCCCTCCCCAGGACTGCTGCAGATAAATACACTCTCATTCACAAATACAGCTGTACACTGAAATTTTGCCTTTTCTGATCTCATTTAGAATCCCAGAGAAGTTTTGGCAAGCGTGACTATTAGATACAATTAAAAGCTCAACTGTGATAGTTCTCGGTTAATTGCAAAGAGCACTGTGATTGTGAAGTGTACCTACATTTGCAGAGAGTTCAAGTATTTTTGCATATCTTAACAATGCTCCTTATTTGATAGTAGCTGAAAAGAAGAGATACTGGGGAAAAAACGCCAGCAAGAATGCATCAAAACCTTTTTAAAAATAACCAGAGAAAAATCACTTACAGTAATAGTTATATTTTATTTTTTCTTTTAGTTTCAATGTGCAGTATTTTCAGCATTTTTTTTTTTTTAAACTTAAACATACATCTAAAATTATATGCTTTCCTTCTCCTTAGAGTACAATTTCTTTTCAGGATGGGGCTCCAAGCTCTTTTGCTCATCATTGCCCTCAAACTAAACACCACGACAGGGTGCCATTACCTTATCCTTGTCAAGTTTATCCAACTTGCTGGTGTGGACACACGGACTGATGGGAATGAGAAGCTCACACAAAAATGCACATGACAAAAAGCAGCACATGCTTCACAAATGCTCTGCAGCATTTATACCCAGTTACTTGAATACATCTAAAACTCGATATACAATAGAAGCTCTCCTGGGTATGACTGTGGGATTCTCAAGATTTTTAATGGATACTTAGCTAGCATGCACAAAGAGTTCACCCAAAATCTTAGTATTAGGTAAAATTAACATAATGAATTACCCCAAAATTTTGCTACATTGCTTACTCTAGTTTTTACAGCAGCTTGTTTTCACTTTAAAATACTTAAACTACCTAAAAACTAGCAAAGTACTTTGCTCTCTTATAACTTTCATCAGTTGTAGCCTTATAACCAAAATTATTTTAAAAGAGCAAAGCACTTACCATTGTCACTTTGTTGATTTCTACCTTCAGTAGAAATTTCAGTTGGGATTGTACATGGAAAAATTCTGATCTATGCAATGAACATACTCAACCAGTTCCCCATCTTCTCCCACCCTATCCCTTTCAACCACAGGGTAAGATCCTGAACGACTGAATTTAATTAAACTGCTTATTGCTATATTTATTGCTCATTATACCCTCAAATTTCTTTTATTTAGGAAGTTATAAATGCTTAGCCCTGACAGCTCCACAAAATCTTAAGACAAACGAGGTCTGCTGCTCTTGGAGAACTGTCTTTGCAGTGTTTGTGACACAACCTCCTTATCTGCTATTTAGCTAACAGCCACTGAAAAAGAAGAATGGTGAGACAGAATGCTCTTAAGGCAAATCTACTAAATATCAACAAATTACTTTTAACCCAAAAGGTTCCACTTGTTCCCCCCCTTCATTTGATCTGAACCTGTTCACTCATTACTCGGTGCTTTCGGAATGCTGCTGGTGGTTAAGAAACAAGCAATGTCCTGGTGCTGAGAAGGCATTCCTACCAAGGCAAAAGGAACACACAGTCATTTACCTGATGCTTTAGGCAAGAACTGACATCTGAGTATACACTTTAGAAAAGATTTAAATGAACTCACATTCAATTTCAACTGGAAAAGAACAGAAATAGTAAAGAAAACTCTGAATCCTGCAAATAAGAACTGGTTTACAATGGGTTGTAGTTTCCAACTCCTCACTCTTGCACCCAGTGCAAGGGAGGGGCAAGCTGAAATGAAACACAAATTAAACTTTACTTAATGGGCCAGTGGGTAGCTGGCCCAAAAACTATTTATAATAAGTTGGCTGGCATATGGTGTTCTTAGAGGAGGGCCACGTTATAGATTTAGTAAAGAAGTTTCTTTGACAACTGAATTGTAAATGAAGTTTTAAACATTAATCTGTCTCAAGTGTGCTCCCTGTCATCTTGTAAGGCTGCAAAAAAAAATCCAGTTTCACTGCAAAGCACATTAAAGATGCTGTTTGCTTTGTTTAGCCAGAATACCAAATGTATGTCTTAAGCCCAGACATGAAAAAATGAACAGCCTGATTTTTGGAATTAGCTTTCTGTCTACAGCAAGTTAAAAACATTCTGTGAAATAAAATCTTGCGTTAAGTAAATCTCAAGGGACAAGCAATATTTTTATTTCCCTTTAAATCCAACATCGGTATCTCTGTGTGGCCACTGTTCTGCTGCTGCTGCTGCCTCTATCACACACCTCTCGTCACTAAAAGCAGACAGGAGTGATTCTGAATATGATTTCACTCCAAAAGAAATGAGGGTGTGGCAAGCACGTCTGGGAAGTGGACAGGGAAGTTTGCTGCAGTGAAATGGTACAACTGAAGCACTACCACAGTGTGTCTGCACTCCAAGGAAGACTCTCAAGCTCCATTCCCTGCAGGTCACAGAGAGTTTCCTCTGAGGAGGTGCCGCTCTTTAGACACTTAGGACACGTTACAGGAGGTGTATTTACTAAGACAAATCTCCAAGAGAGGTTAAAACAGATGAAGTCATAACTACCAGTGACTCTGTGTGAGGTTAGAACTGACTGCATCAGCTCTAGAGCTTGTCTTGAAACAGGTAATGCAAATATTTGCTCTAAGGCTGGCAATGGGCATTTGAGGAAAGGGAGTCTGCCACAACTAATGTTTGTCATCCAGCCATGCTGACTTCAGTGTATTTCTTCAGTGGTTGGAAAGATTCTATGGCAAGTGCCAAACTGGTTTGGAAAGTTTCATAAAGGGTCTAGCTCCCTGATCCCAAGGTAAAATAACCAGCTAGTCTGTGTTAATCATGAGGAGCTTAAAATTATGAAGTATTTAACAGTTTTGTAACACAACGTATACTGTTACATGGTGAGAATATGACTAACTTGATGCTTAAAAAATATATTAAAATCTATTTTAAATTTTGGAAAATAGCTTACAAAAATATCTTCACTTAAACTATATATCATACAAAAACTGACTGGTGTGTGGGTTTACAGTACAAAATGATTACTGGTGGTTACAAAAGGGAAGTGTGATCTATACTACCCCTTAATGAAAACACAGGGCATTATATCTCACTGCCTGGAATTAGACTTTTATCAGAATTAAGATAATTTCCAATATAACTCAAAAACTTTCAAACAGTATCTATTTTATTAAACCTTTTTCTGAAATCCTGTTCAGTTTCTTTTAAAAATCACCACAGTGCTGTGGCCCAAGAAAGAGTAACCCAACTAAGGGCAGAAATAATTGCTCTAGATAGTAAGATCTGTAGAGAGCTAAATACAGCAACATCTACAGTTGTTTCTACTGCCCACACTATCAATTTCCTCTACCAGTTTCTAAAAGGAAGTGACACCAGTGGACAATTCCTTTGTAATCAATTTATGGGCAGAAGCAACAATTTTTGGTCTAGATTGGAATTAGTTTAAATACATGGGTTTAATAAATACAAATATACACATCTGTATACATTAAATGTTGTCACATGTGTATAATTTCAACATATACATTATATACAGAAATACATACAGTACATGCTCCTCCTGACAACACTATCTCATTTTTCCAAGTGTCACCAAAAGGTGTGATAAGGAAATGAAGAGAGGTTACATTTAGGATCTGACTGAGAACCAAGGTTCATTTCTCTATAATGAAAGAATGACAGCAAATACAACTAAAGACAAATGCTGTGCTAGATTTCCTCATGTAAAGCTTAGGAATCAATGGCATTCCCTGGGTGGTGAGTAAAAGCTAAATCTGGCCCTGTGTAGTGTCCTGAAATTCATGGATATTCGTACTGTTTGTGTCTAAAGCATTATGTATACAACAGTAAGAAAAGAGGTTGTGTAATTTAACACTTCAGCCAGTCCCCAAGTAGACCACAGCAGCCTTCTGATTCTGAACTGCCACCAACAATTTGTTTACATGAGAGCGGTTTGAATCCAGGTGACTCCATGGTCTCAGTTAGGAAAGATCAAACAGTTGTTGACTACTGGGGAGCTTGCACCATTTTGTCTCTTAAAATGCTGTGCAGCAAATAAGAGCAGTTTCTTAAGTATCTAAAGTCTGATCCAGAGTAACTAGTCCTCTTTTTTACCATTATGTCTCAAAATAAAAGAATTCAAAAGAAGCTATCGTAAAATGGATCACAAGAATGCCTCCTTAGTACAGTTTCTCAAGACAAATCGATCAACATATTCCAGTTTTAAAGCACTTGGAGAAAAAGTGAGATGCAAAACGATGTAATCTGTACATTAAGATGGATTTCCAAAAGGAACATGAATTCAAGCACAAGGAAAAAAAAAATGAGGACAATACAGATGTCAAGACATTCAGTAGCATGGCTTCTGTTCATCTCCAATTACAGCACAGCTCATGCACCACACATCTTACAATTTTACATACTGTACATAATATAGAAATATTTAAGTTAAAATTTCTTTCACTGATATACCGTACTCAAATTTTAAATCCTGAGAAGAAAACAGAAAAATGTGTGGTTACGTATGTGCACTATATCACCGACACATACACCACTGGGCATCAGAAAGTCCAGAGAGAGAAATCACATGCTGGAGGTGTAAATCATAAAAGCCATTTTCTCTTTTCCTTGTTTGGGAGAGACATCAGGAAACAATTTCTATTCTGTGCTACACAATGGTATATACAGGGACATAAAACTACCAAGGTTGGCAAATGGCTGCAGCACTACCAGTCTGTCCGTGTCTTACCGGCTGCACCACAGGGGCTTCAGCTGAACGCTGGGAGAAGAGGAACACCAGTGACCCTGCATGTGGTACTTGCTCGTTTTTACATCTACTACGTGTGCCTCAGGTTAGTCCCAAACACCACTTGAGAAACACCGACACACTTCTTCCCGCTCACGGCTGTCCGGTGTCAATGGGAACTACGCTAGACTTCCCAGGTAATTCCCAGTGCTGCAGAGCACTTGTCCATGCGTGCTGGAAGTAAAAGTGACAAGTCCGTACGCATCACAAACGCAACCCCAGATATTTTCTTGATCTTGCATTCCCCATAATTGATATTCCAACACTAGTCATGCAGTTCCACTACACATCAGGGTGTTCAACATGCTGTGACCTTGTGGACGTTTTGCAAACAAGTTAGTAGGCGGTGATATGGGGTCCCTGGAGATGCCACCACCTCAAACACCGACTGAAAGGCCCTCCGGTCTAATTCTTCATCTATCTGGTGTCGGTAGAAGTCTATGGCCACCAAACAGAAGATGTTAACATCCACTTGCTCTGATTTTCCCATTCTGCTGATAATATGTGGAAGACTGAAATAGAAGTTAAGGTCATAATATGGCAGAGGTTTCTCATCTTTTGGTGTAGCAGTTTTAAACACTGTTCTGCAATAAAATGGTTTATTTTTGAGTACAACCAAAGATGTTCAAGTGCAAAAGTACTGTCATCTAGCAATTCAACTGCTACCACATAAATCCAATTTCTTCATTAACGTCATGCGATTTCTAATCCCCAGAAATTCATTTCAATCTAGCGGCAGTTTTCTTTATCCACTGGAGCAAACAATGCAATCAGCCACTGCTGAGAGCCAAAGAGCACTGCTGAGACTGAGAGTCATTAGGAAGTTTCAAACATGACAAATGGCCACTTTTTCATCTGGTCACAAAACACAACAGTTATTTTTCTGTTTGGTTGAGGGGTTTGTTTGTTTTTAAATAAACCCAGCACTAACACCCCCTATGTATGTCTTTTGGCTGTTCCAATTTCTTTTGGCCAATGCTCACTCTTACTCACACAGCCAGGGGGACACTTGCAAAATACAGTTTGTATATGGAGGATAATTTTCTTGAGTTTGAGTTTGCTTTTTTTCCTTTTTTTTAACATATATTTTATCTTGCAGAATGAATATAAAGCAACGCTTTTAGAGTTTTTAAAAAGTCCTTCAAAGTAAGGACTTTCCCAATCATCTTGCACAGTCACAAGGAACAGATCTTAAAGCAGCAGCTTTAGATAACTTTGTTCTCCTAATCTCTTTAGAAGTTTCCTTTTTTCCCTTCATACCTGAGGTACCAACAGCACAAAGCAATACATACCACTAACTGCAGTAAAACTGCCTTTTTGTGTACTCTTATCTTTCAAGGCTATCAATGTGCTTTACAGAATCACCATAATTAGCCAGAAATGGCACACTTTCAGTCTTTTTAGGATACATTGCTGAAATCCATTGACTGGTGGAAGCACTGACAAAAAAACAGGAAAGACTCCACATTGCCATGGCCACGGGTGTTCTTTGGGTGAAGTTCGAGAGGGAGAGCATCACCCAGTCACGGACCATTGAGGACTGTCCAGTGCTGTGCAGTGTCTGGAATACCTGCAAAATATTGTATACAGGAATAAAGTCATGGGAAAAAGTTTAGTTTGTCTTGTAAAGGTTCTCTCCAGCAACAAAACTCTTGAGGTTCACAAAAAAGATTCCTGGAGACAACACTGAGTCTAAAGAATTAATGAACTGTGCTCATGACATGTGTCAAACTGAAGTAATCATTGAGAAGTGCAAAACTTGCCTGGTGCCTGTTTTTACAGCTCAAATGTGGTGAACACATGCACTCTCCAGTGATGCACAAGTCCACTAAGTGCTGAAGAGCAAAACACACAGAAACCAGAAACCCAACTGAGCCCACAGCGCTTTCACTCTTGGGTTCACAAGGTCAGATGACCTGGGATGGATCCCTCAGATCTTCAGTCTGATCAGAAATACTAATTCTCTCTTTATTTGCTCACTATCAATGATTGAACTGTACTGCTGTGAGCTTTGGCTTCCAGGTGACGTGGGGATTTTAGCCCTCCATGCTGCCTGGAAGATAAAACTCACAAAAATACAGCTCAATCACTGCAACTGGTTTGTTAGATTTTATTAACAAAATTGCTATTTGCCCCTTAGACTGAACTGTCAGCTACCTGAAATCTTCTGAAACATTGAAGAAGAAAAGCAAATGTATCAATCCTACCTTATAAACTACTGTTGCCATGAATTGTGGGTATGGCTGTTGATTGGATAGAAATTCTCCAATAACTTTATTCATTACATCTTGTGGGGGGAAAAAGTCATCAAGGAACTGTGGAAGTATCCGAGCCACCACTCTAGCTTCAAAAGGAAATCCCTTCCTGATCCTGAAAAGAATAAAAAAGAAAATATTTTATGACTGAATTCCAGTACATACCTTGTTCCATTCCAGTTAAATTGGCAATAGAAAGAACATTTTACTTGCATCTCTAGTTAGGCAAGTTCTCAACACTGATGGAGCCAAATCTTCATGTAATCTTAGTAACAGACTACTCAAAGAGGTCTGTCAAAGCTGTCAGAAGTTGTTACAGGTATGTCCTTCCCCCTACACTCCCTGCCCTTCTTTTTTAAATGGTCACATTTTTTGAAAGTCTGAAATAGCATGAGAGGTGAGACTTGCCAACAGAAATGCTGAAAAAACCAATCAAGTACAAAAAAGGACAGAGAGATCACTACTCCTTGTTATCAGAGAAAAGACCATTTATAAGCAGAACACTCATTTCCACTCATAACATCTTTGCATTTTTTATTCAAGGTCAGAATGACCAATACACCAAACATGAAAAGCAAGTTGTGCTGCTCTATAAAGAGGGGAAAAGATACTCCAACTTACAGACAATTTTGCTTAAATAACACTGATTGGAAATTCTTCCTAATCAAGGCTGCATCTGTTGATATGTCAAGACTAAGTTACCATAAAGTGATTCTTCTCTGCAAAAGTTAGTTTCTGCTTGTAGTATTCACATTTGGTTTGCTACCTCTTCAGAGTAATATTTTCAAAGGCACTCAAGCACTGCTCTAGTTCTGTTCTCACTGAGTGCAGAAGTGAAACCCTCATCCAGTTTTATGGAAAAACCACTGAACACTTGAAAAAATGTAAACCATTACCCACAAACTACTACACAAAATCTAACATGCTATACTCACTTAAGACAGCTTGAGATTGTCAGATCAAAACAGGGGTTTTGAAATGTTTCCATTAATGAGTTCCATGTGAATACAGAAGTTTTACTGTACCCCTTCCACTGCAATTACTTAACAGCCTTGGAAAGAGCAACCCCTGGGTGGGGGAAGGGGAAAAATGTTTTAAACTCAGGGTGGTTTGAACGATTATTTCCTGTAAACTGGATTTATATCCTTGATTATGCAGAAGACATCCTGAAAAGCACTTAAGAGTTTGACCTGAAGGGAGCTGAAAACACATTTATGAAGTATTATGGTTTGTGCAACACACAGTATCAGTTAGGACATGTCTGTTTTTCATTTACATTCCTGTGCATTTGTGCTGCCTTCAGCAATTCCATCAGTGTTACTGTGTATAGCAGGAGTGTAACTGTTTGGCAATAGTAAGTAGAGAAACATCATTAATTAAATATGAGAACTGTCAAATAGAGAAGTGACCACACAGTGATGAAGAGAATCATTTCCCTCCCAGTGCCCCACTTACATGTTTTATCCTCTTACCTATCAAAGAGGACAGACACTCGTTCCATAGCTACAATCACGGATTCGCTGTCAGGAGCACCAGGATTTGCATCTGTGATACGACTGGGGCTGATTTTTTCCTTTCCTAAACCAAAACAATTTGTTACAATTTCACTGTGAATGTTGAAATAAGATCTTTTTTTTTTGCTCCTGGTAACAACAATAAATTAAAACAATTAGCACTGTTACTAAGGCAGCCTTTCAGCACATCAAAGGTATGAAAAAGTGACTACCTGTGTACATGCAAGTCAGCATCAACCCAAGGGCTGCCATCGCTCTGTGGGGGCTCTGCACATTCACCCTGTCAACGCTCAGTTTAACCAGTGATTCACTATCCAGCCTAGAAAGCTGCTCTGAAAGGAGGAGTCGTTCTAATCCTCTCAGGACACAGTGATAAATAATGGATGGTGTTGATTCATCACTCCCAGACACCATGACTCCACACATCTGAAATAAAGCAAAAACACAACTGCCTAGTTTTGAGGTGGATTTAGGTCATCTTCTAGCACCATACCACAGCAACTAGGATGGAATGGCATCAGGTATTAAGAAGAACTGATGAAGGTAAGCCCAAAAGCACACCTATACCACAGTAATCAAGTTAAAAGACTGCTAAATGGTGATCCCAGGTTACATGACCACCTGTGATGGGAGGCACCAAAACATACCTGGATAATCCCCGCAGAGAATTCAGGCCCTACATCAAGTGGGTAATTCTCAATCAAATAGAAAGCAGCTGCACACATTACCAGGATGTGCTGTTGGTTATGGATATTCACACAGCTGTAAATAAGCAAAAACACCAGTGGTCACATCAAAGTTGCCTAGGTCACAAACAAAGACACTATAAACAATTCCTAGAAACACAGAGTATTTTTGCACATTAAATTGATGCAATTTTTAAAATCCCAAAAAGTATCACCAAGATACTGTAACATGCACAGCTTATCGCGAAAATCCAGTGCAATGCAAGAAATTGTCAGCCATATAATCAGAAGTTATCATTGCCTGACTTGTTTAGGAGAAATAAACTTCATTACTGATCCTGCAAGTCTTATTTCCATGAGTATGCTTTTTGACAAAAAAATGAGGTTTAAGGAGCACAATTTACCAGAGAAACAAAAGCCTGAACTATGTTTTCTCACCCTCAAGTATCATTTTGCTCTGTAAATTAAATGCAAAATTGGATGCCAAAACCTGCTTGATACAACAGCCTGCTCTAAAATGTACTGACAACTGCAAACAGAGAGCTCTTTTCATCACACAAACATGCAACAGTTTAAAGCCAGGAGGGAAGGGGGAAAGAGTCTTACTGTGCTACTCCTCTCAAATTGGAGAGCAGATACTCGCTGATAATTGGAATGAGTTGCTTTGCTGTCTCATCAAGCAAGTCACACTCAAGGATATAAAGAATCCCATGCAGAGCTCCAATCCGACTTGGCATATGGGTGCTTCTCAGGGTTGATTCCAGCAGTCGACTTACTGGTTCAGCCACAGCTTTATCCTAACACAGCCAACAGGAATATTCATTAGGAGTCAGCACTGGTTCAAAATACTGGTAAGTCCTGTCATTTGGAAATAACTTGGAACAAATGAAAGAGCAAAAAATAGGGCACGAACCAGAGCCTGGCTTAAAGCTACTTTGAATCAAATGTCACAAGTCTAATGCAATCAGTGAAGAGATGATTTGCACAGATTAACTAGTAAATTGATGTTACTTTGTGAGTTGTTTCTTGAACACTTCCAGGGAAGGTGACTCCACCACTTGTGTTCAAAGCTTGACAACCCTTTCAGTGAAGAAATTCTTCCCAACAGCTTAAGCCCAATCTAAACCTCTCCTGGCACAACCTGAGGCCAGTTCCTCTTGTCCTGTCACTGGCAGCCTGGGCAAAGAGGCTGCTCCCCACTTGCTATAACCTTTCAGGAAGCTGTAGAGAGCAGTAAGGTCTCCCAGGAGCCTCCTTAGGCTCCATCCTCAGGGACATGGTTTAGTGATGGACTCGGCAGTGTCAGCAGTTGGACTCAATGATCTTAAGGGTCTTTTCCAACTTAAATGATTCTACAATTCTATGTTTTGTATGCAAACAGCAAGCTGGTATCAGATGCTTCACTCCCTGTTATTAAATTACAACAACTTACTGGAATATGAAAAATCTATTCTAAACTGTTAGTTCTGAAAAGTCTCTTTCTTACAGTCTAAGTATTTAGTAGAAATTATTTGCTTCACCTTGTCCCTGTATTCATGAATTATCTAAGATACAGGACACTTTTACAGTGTGTGCTCTTTTGTTGCTCTTTTTAAGTGGATTTTCTACATAACTGAACACAGGACAAGTAACTCCTGATGGAATTAACCGGGTTTTTTTTTACTCCTACTAAGCTGTTATATTCAGCTTTTTGCTTGTAAGAAGGTGCTATTAGTTCACTGAGTGGGAAATTACAGCCTAGTCAGAATAAGCTGATCTCTAAAACTTTCTGTATGTTTGGCATCACATTCACAGCCTTCCCTTGAGCAGTAGTTCCTATAATACCTACTGGAAGCCCTACTCCAAAAGTCTTTCCAAACTTCTCTTATCACTAATACCCAAATACCTTTGTATTAGTCTCAGAGTTTCTAGAAATGCCAACTTCTTCCAAAAGAATTTGTAATTATTTTTCCTAAATAATTCCACTCTGAAATGTCCATTGGAAATTACCTCTGGTCTACACATTTAAAAACAGAATGATGCAGAAGAGTGAGGGAAAGAAAAGGGATATCTGACTATCTGGCTACATATTCATGAAATGCACTGTCCCAGCCTCCCATGAGATTACAGCCATTCACCTGCAACACAAAGCTAGCAAAAGAGCTTCCAAAAGTCCTCATTTCTGGCCTGAAATGTGACAAATGAGGGGTCCAGGGCAAAGGCAAAACTGAACTGAGTGAGACAAACCAAAAAGCACATTAAATTGGGCTCAAACCTCAGAGAAATCTCAAGCCAAACCCCCTTTCTTTTTGCAGTCTCTGAGAGCCCAGAATAATTATCCTATTACCTCAGACAGCCATGAAGATCAGCTAAGGGGCATTCTTAGAGACAAACCACTCTTACCAAGCAGACCAGACTTTGCAGCAGCAGCTAAGGATGAGTTACCCACACACTCAGGAATTTGCAATAAACTTTCATGAGAACTTCTTACCATTCCCAGAACAGCAGCAGCTTTACAGGTAGCTGGTATCAAATACTGTACAAGAATCTCATCTTCTGATGGATGCACCTTTCTCAGCTCTGTCAGTGTTGTGTACATCATCTCAAACTGATTCCTTTCTGTGAACAAGTCTGATACTGCCAGAAGCTGTACAGAAATTAAAACAGAATATAAAAAAGCTCATTAGCAGACAACCAAAAATTGACTCTCCCTTCTGTTATAATTGCGAGCAAAAGATTCCTAGATTTATCTATTAAATGTGTAAATATTTACTCAAGTGTCTGAAATAACTATCAACTGTTGTTGTGCAGAATTAATTTCACTATTCATCTTGGACAACAATTGCTTCCAAATTGTCTCTTTTTTTCCAAAAGGTTTACAAAATCAAATCCACTAAGTAATTCCAGGAAATAAACAAACATTATCATTTACAATGTACTAAACCACTCCAAAACACTCAATACATACTTTTCTTGCAAGGACAGTTTCATTTTAAGTCTTTTATGAGAGTGAATAATGGCTATCAAGACACATTCCACACCCGTGTTCTTCAGTTTTGCTTTTACACTTCAGTAGTCAGTTTAATTCTCTAATACATTATTGTTTCATCTTCATTGTCTTACAAAGGGGTAAGATAAGCAAATCTTGTTTAGCAAGCAGTCAAGAAAAATACTGATTATCATTAAGTAATAATAAAGTATCTGTAATGTAGCAGCAGAAGATGCAATCCAGGTGCTTACAGAGCTTAAATCAGTATAATGTTGTATTTGCTCAAGTTATATTTCTGTACAGTCCATACAATAGCACTGCAGGGAAATTCAGTGTGTGTGAACGTGTCCATATATTAAAAATGCTTTATAAAAGCTTCTTAGCTCCAAATACTTGGTAACATATACTCAATTATGACTCTGAATAATAATTTACACTTACTGATCGCACCACTTCACTGATCAAAATGACTGGTGTTCTCTTGCTAGGGTTTGATGGCAATATCCACTGACTGTACAGCTCAAGCAAGAACTGAGAACAAGAATGGATATCTACACCAGCCCGGTGCTTCCTGCAGGGCACAATAAACAACTGTTAAAATGGCTATTCTTAGGTCCTGCTAAAATACTTGATTTGAAATAATACCCTTATTTACCAGCATCCAATTTATAAACCCAGCTTAGTGAACTCAACGTGAAGAGATAAAAGATTATTAATAAGTCAAAGGAAAGAAAAGACAAGAAAAAAAAAAGACACCTGGTGTTTATAGGAGAGGTTGGTGGAGAGGAAGGAGCAGGTACATCATTCTCATCTTCTTCATCCTCACCCCACTCTTCTTCTCTCAGTGGAGTGATGTTATTTCCCAACCATATGGAGTGTATAGAGACCTTGCAACATAAACAAAAGAGAAAATAACAAAGAAGCACATTTAACACCCCCACAGTTAGAGTAGAAAAATCTTAGAAGCCCAGTACATTCTTCCTTTAAATGACAAGCCAACACACAGTATTCTGGCTGAGAAGAGACACCCAGTTATCTACCTACCCTGCATCACTCAGAGCTTTTAGTTTCTATCTGACATTAAACAATACCTCAGTCAATTTTTAACAAACTGGAAGAAATATAATAGTCAAGTTCAAAGCTGAGCTTTTAACAAACCTGTCCCAGTTTATAATCCATATCTCCTATTTCTCGTTCAGTATTGATCTGCAGTAAGAGCTTCTCATGGCTGATAAGAGCACCTATAACAAAACACAAGATGAATTCTTTTAGAAGTTCATAACAAAGGAGATGTGAAAATGGCTTCATTTCCTGCAAACTGGATTTCAAATAAATTTTCCTAAGAGCATCTTTTCCACTTCTTATATGAAAAAGAAATTCACTCTTCCCTTTCCCCCCCTACACAAGAACTTACCTGTAGTAGCAGGAGAAAGTGATGGAACAGGGTCCCAACCTTGGTATAAGTGATGAGTAGCAATATTATCTCTCTTGGATACCATTGCTTGGATTTCCTGTTCAACAATTCCCCTGATAACACTTAGCTTCCTCCCAAACCTGAAAGGCCAACAGAAATCAATTTAAGCAGATTTTTCCTTTAACTTTTTTGTGCAAGTCTGACTGGCTTACTCTGCAACGTTATGTGCCTGTGCTTTTTTTCCATTATCAGGGATGCTAAAACTGAAAAGTGTGGAGAAATGCATTCTGCACACTGTTTGCTAGCTTTTAATGAGAAATTATCTTTTTCAGATAGTCTTTTAACTCAGCAGGTTCACCATGCTAAATTCTGTATGAACAGATCCATCTCTGTATACCCTTGCTTAGAAAATAAGAGTATACATATATTTGCTACAACTTGACTAAGCAGTTGTAATTATGGATTAATCACAAATTTTATGCATTTGAAAACAAGTAAAAAAAAACAAATAAAAAAACATACCTTGTGTCCAGAGCTTTTAAAGATTTGTTGCGGGGTTGCTGTTCCAAACAGCTGACCGCTGGATTGCCTGCAACAGGAATCGTCATTGCACTCAGCACCAGGGAGGTTATGGCTTGCACTGCAAGAACATTGATTTGGGTCCTCTCTGTATCTTCCTGTAAAATGAACTCACTGTGATTTGAGTTGTAAAAAAAGTCAAAAAAAAACCCCAAACCCCCAAAACCCCAAAAGCCCTAAATATCAGCGTCACCTTTCACTCAATTAGTATTAATAAGCCTGACAGCCTTCTTCCCATCCAGAAATCTACCTGACATAAACAGTGCACACAAAGCAGCAACACATCCTTGCATCTCATCAGCCACTCTGCATGCATCCTGTCTTATCCCAAAGGCATTAAAACCTCCAGATGTCCATTTTGGAACTTGTCAAGTGTTTAGCTTCTTTCTTTGTAGCTACCCATTAGTTACTTGGCTAAACAAAGCACCAGACCACAAGAGAGACTGTAAGATGGTAATAAATGTTCAACTTAAAAAACCCCTATAACAACCTCCTTTCAGGTACTTGTAGAGAGCATTGAGGTTCCCCCTCAGCCTCCTCCAAACTAATCACTCCCAGCTCCCTCAGCTGCTCCCCACAAGATAAGCGCTCTAGACCTTTCACCAGCTTTGCTGCTCTTCTCTGGACATGAATATTTTGGTATAGAAATTGGTATATAAATATATAAATACATATATTTTGGGATATAAATTGGACGTGAATTTTGCTCTAAATTTCTTCAGCTCTGATCCCCAAATGCCCTCCACTGAATTTTGAACACTCTCCTGAGTTAGAAGCCCAAATATCTGATATACAGTCTACAACTGGGAGCAAGACACATGAACATGCATCTAAGGTCAATTAATTTCTAGTCAAGAATCTTAGAAAAAAAAATCTTGCCAAAGAAACTCCCCTTGAAGTTTGATTATTAGACAGCACAGGTAATTGCAGTAATACATACTAGTTGCAGTTACATAGTATATTTCCTAAAGGCACAGTGCTCTCACACATTGTCTCTCTCAAAGTTTTTAGGGTTCCTTTTCTGCCTAAAGCCAAACATCTAATCAAGCAAACTTTGAACTGTGTTGAATGAAGTATTAATTCAGAGTTGAAACTGCTTAATTTCTTTTTTTCCATACTATTTACATGCTTGCAGAAGCTTTAGGCCATACAATGGATGTGTCTGAACTCACAGGGATACAAAGAGAAGGAAATACAAAACAGAGAAAATGTCTTTGTTTCAGTCACTTCTTTTCTGTTCTACAGTTTTATCAGTAGAAACACTGTTCTTAGTTTTAGTAAAATTTAATTTTAAAAACTCAGTGGATGACACTACCTCTTGCTGGTTCTCCTCTTGGTCCATTACAATCGGCTGAGTTACAAGCACACCAAGCAAAGTAGCCCAAGTCTCTTCAAACTGAGTGCGGCTGATCCATCCTACGGAAACACCCAGAGATGGCCATTTATGTCAGTACAAATGTAAATGTGGAACAGCATGAAAAAGGTGGTACATCATTTCTATACATTTAGTTTTATACCATTTCCTACTGGATTTGGCATTTTTGCAATGGAACAGGCTCCCCAGGGCAGTGGTCACAGCACCCAACCTGACAGAGTTCAAGAGGTGTTTGGACATTGCTCTCAGGTACATGGTTGGATTCTTGGGAATGGCCCTGTGCCAGGATAAGAGTTGGATTTGATGATCCTTGTGAGTCCCTTCCAACTCAGCATATTCTGTTATTCTGTGTAATCACAACAGCTGAGATTTAAACTGTTTTACATTTGGAAGTGATGAACTCCTTAGAAGGGAGTTCTGCACATTATTATTATTATTATTATTATTATTATTATTATTATTATTTAAAAGGTCCTGTTCAGGTAAAAAAAAAAAAAAGCAGAATGACCAAGTTGCCTAGAAACAGTCCATTAAAATTAAAGCACTTTTTAAAGTTTTCACAACCATTCTTTTACCTATAAAAGACTGCAGAGAGTTCCTGAGTAATACCTTGCAGTTTATAGCAAAGATATCTATACAGAATCAAAAATGAGAATGGTATCTTAGACACTGTAGTGATCAAAGTGCTACACCACAAGTCATTAAAATATTAACCCATAGACTGGGGGGAGGGATGAATAGATAGACGCTCTTTGTGGCTTTTGCAACCACAAAGACTTTCTGTAAGCATATGGAAAATTTGATGCATTACCCTTGACAGTCCCATCTGTTGACAAAGGCTTGAACTTTTAAGCCATACTGCTCTCGTTCAGCAAACCTCAACATATCCAGAAGCTTTCAAGTGACATCATCTCATTTTAAATGTTGAGAGTTTGGCACTAAGTTCCATTTCTATACTAAATTCTATTTATATTAATAGAAAAAATATGGAGGGAAGAAAAATGGTCTTGAACATACTGTCAAGTGCATGCTCAAGAAAAGAAGAGGCCATTCTGCAAGAGCACATGAAAATTATCTCTCAAAGTTGGACTCGTTTTTGGCTTTATTTCTATAATTTATTCTCTGCATTGACCAATATGTAGGAATTACTGCAGCACAATTACTAAACTGCTCTGAAATACAGTATCTGTCTCCCACATAAGCAACAAAAGTAAGCAAACAGTACTAGATACACTTATTCAGTAACTTCACAACACTGGTAAATGCCCACTAAGAACGAAGTGTATTAATTTTTAATTTTGTACATACCAAGTGTATTAATGCGATAGATGAACTCCTTAAAGATTTCTTTTTCTTGAAGGAATTCTACTGGGATTTCAGGAAAAACTGTGCCAAAGTCACCTGCAGGCTTTGGTGACCAGCCTAGTTTCCACACCTAAAGAAATGTAAGAAAAGTTTAATTATCCAAACCAGATATAATATTTACATGAGAGCTCTAAATATATTAACACCATTAAAAAGCAATGAGACATCAGTAAATAAAGTAATTCTCCAAATACAAAAAAGCTTTGAGAAAGTTTGAACATTTAACACAGCTTTTATATGTTTTACACTGTATTTTTAATTTCAGGGGGGTTTTCAGCTTATTTCTCACAGTTAATTAACTACTCAGTCTTATGGCCTAAGCTGGAACATAAAAGTAATAAGCTCCTGTCACATATTTCAGTTCAGAATTTAAATGTCAGGTATTTAAGGTATTAGAACTTGAGATGCAGCACCATGTTTGGTTTTCAAAAAGTTTTTCAATAACTTCGAAAGTCCTGAAAACAAAGCATCATAAACATACCAAGGGAGGTACTCTTGTGTAACTGTTCACTAGAGGCAGCCTTGCTAAACTGATGATGATGTTCTTGAGGACAGGAGTAAGAAAGGCAGGGATACTGCTGTTTCTTTTGTGCCCCAGTGACAAGACAGTCTGCAAGCATTCCACCATCTCAGCTATCATTTCACACGCTGCAGTAATGTGCTTGGTTTCTTTGCAGGGAGAGAGAGAAATTCAGTTTTATGAATCTATTCAAAAGACACATAATTCTTCTAAAAAGACAGAAAACCAAAGAATTCTTAACAAAAGAGTATGTCAACTAAAAAGAACAAAACCACAATCATGACACACACAAAGGAATATTCTAGAATATTTCAACCAGTTGATGAGTACTCCTACAATCCTCCCTGCAATGGCCTGCATTATTTGGCAGTCTCAGTGCTGGACATCACCAGCACCTGAGATCTGTCAGCAAGAACAGGCCACACTGAATAGAGTATTGGTGTGAATTTCAAGTGACCAAAACAATCTGTTTTATGAGAGAACAGACTCGAAGCTGGCTCTGTGTTAAACCTGAGAAGCAGGTAATTTGTCAAGATGGAAGTGCTGTCTTACTGCAGCAGCACAGCTGGATTTGGAGGACACTGCTGTCCCCACACAGAGTACACCTGACCTTCACCTCAACAGAGCTGCTCCCAAGCTGTAGAAGGGCAGATAATTAATCTGCCATTCTTCAGAAGAAATATTAACAATTCTACCTCTCCCACATGAAATTTTAAAATCCCACAACACTTCAAAAGCCTCAGTCTGCAGTATGCTGCACAGCTAACAATCCCCCAAAAGAAAGTATGCATTAATGCTTAACTTTCAGGAAAAAGCAACTGTACCTGTCAAAAATACATCAACCTATATTTAACAGACATTTACCAAATACAAGTAAGGTCTCAGATGAACTCTCACTGTTAACAATAATAGTAACGGAAAGGGTACCTTCAAATATTTCTTCAGTGAAAGTTTAAGGTAAAGTGGAATTCACCATTTACTTACTTGGTACATTTGAATCAGCTTCACCATCACTTAAAGGTTTTGAAGTGTTCTTCTTTCTTTCAGGACTAAGAAGTTGATTACCAGGTTCCACAGCAACTGAATTTGAGAAAAATATTTGAAAGATACAGCTATTGCATACTTCATATTCCCTTTTTCTGATCAACACCACATAGTAATCAAATGTTTAACATATCCAAGGCATCTGCCAAGTTCAAAAGTAAACACAAAATTTGAAACGAGAAATTTAAGGAGTAAAAAATAAATTTGTCAAACAAATAATTAATAAGGACTCAAAAGAAATATTCCAGATCCTCACCCAGCATTTGACAGTCATGACTGACAATTTATTAACAAAATTTTCTCCTGGCTGTTCAAACTTCACTCACCTGCTTCTATGATAAATCTAATGCAATTAATTAAGGAGCAAGCATATGTCACGTGGGCTGCAGAAGACAGCAGGTTCCAGAGACCAGGCTGCTGTAGTGTCAGACAGCAACAATCCAGACCAGCCTGAAGATCTACACTTAATGGAATCTGGTCATGCACTAAATGCCATGATAGTGCCTGTGTAAAAAAAGAAGTTTCCTGTTAACAGGAAATTCTCACAACAGAACAACTTCTACCAAAGGCAGTTTTTTGTCAACTCAGCAAAATGTCAAGTTTTATTTGCAAATAGTATGGATTTTTTTCACGAGAGAACAGAATTTAAGTACAAGACAATTATAACCATTTATATACTGTTTATTCAGTGTCCCAAATATCAGTGCACAGCCCATTCTCCCAAATGCCAAGATCATTCCATCATTCAATCAACCTCTCCTTGTAAAAAGCTGCTCTTGTCCCACAAGCCAAATGTGATTTACTTGCACAGGTCAAAACCCAATGAAGAAATTTCTACAGTTAAGAAAAAAACATTGCCCAGATAAGAAGTTACTTAGTGGTGATAAGACAAAGTTATTCCCTCTCCCAGCATTTCATCACATCTTCAGTTATGCTGTAGTTTCTTACCTCTATTGACATCACTACGAATTTCAGGATATCATCCTCTTTGTCAGGAGGAACACGGAGACCAACTGGTAGTTTTGAGAGTAACAACAAATACTGAGCCAGTGCACGACAAAGTGTCATCATAGACTGATACATCCCCTCATCTCCTATAAAATAAGACTGGATGAAATCTAGCAGTTGGAATTTTTTCCCTTCAATAAATGCTTTTCAGAATTATTTTGTAAGCACTTTTATGCCAGATATCTTGGATATTTTTAAATAGCAAGTTTACGTATTCGCAACACATCAGTAAAGTATCTTTGCAGAAGAGAGAATAAACTTTAAAAGATCATTATTTCTATTACCAAAGATATCACTTAGTTTTTTCCAGTAGGCTGCTGGCTCAGTTGGCAATAGTGGCTGAAAAACCTGGTGGTTGGCAGGAAGGTTTTGTACAGCAGAAGACACATGATCCAGAGTTACCCTCCGAGCTGTTTCAAAGAGGCTGCTCTTCTGGTCCCTTGAGATTTCATTCATGCCAAGGCTTAAACAAGGGGCTAACAAGCTGAGGTTGAAATCCTGAAATCAAAGAGTAAATAAAAAGAAATTGCATTTAATGAGAAACTAAGTATCTGATGGTACTATTCTGGTGTACTAATATGGTGGTAAATTTACAATTTAGCAGTTAATTAACTAACCATTATGACCTCTGCTCTACTGTGGTAGAGCAATAACACAGTTAACAATACCACAGTTAAGGCCACACGGGTTCCACATTTAAATTCCAACCAGAACCATACTGGAAAGGAAAATCAATATGCTTATTCCAGATTTTCAGGACAACGTGTGAAAAAAGCTTAAGGACAACATATACACAAGGAATCTTCAAGTCATAAGCTTTCAAACATCTTTTTAAAAACAGTTTCCCCACTATTATTTCTGCATACCAGCAGCAAATGTAACATAGAGAATTTGAACAAAATATGTTCTTAGAAAACAAAGCCATAGATACAAGCTGCCCTTTATGCCAGATTCACTATCTGTGGCCTGTTACTGGCTCACTGCAAGTCATCTAGCACAGATTTTGAAAAGGTTACAGAAAAACAGATGGACTGTATGGTAAAACAAAAAGATTATGTGAAATGGTAACACTGGATTATTGTGATTGCAGTATGCAAAGGAACCTTTGCTTCCACTCTCTACACCCAACCTGTACTACTAGAAAGATACTATTGGCAGTGCTGCTAGACACAGTTATCTGCTGTGGTACACAAAAGTCTACTATTTTAGTTTCTAAAATGAACTACCAGTATGATGTAAATTTGAAGTATTTACACTTAAGAATGTAAACACTTAAGAATGTAATCTATTAATACTACTAATACGAACACTCAAACTAATTACATCCTCTTCATCTGACAGAGAAATTACCTTGCTGGTCATGAAGGAGTTCAGGTCAGGCTGAGGAATCCTATTTACCAGCTCTGCGCCTTCCAGCAGCGCTGAGTCAGATTTGATGCAACACTGTGACCTCACTAGTGACACATACCAGTCCTTTAATAATTAAAAAAAGGAAATTTATTACATATAATAAATTAGATTATATATATATATATATTACATAAATAAGACAGTTCATGGGGCAGGGGGAGAACTGCTCACTGGCACTAAAAGTCTGTTTAGGCTACATTAGGCTACATTAATGTAAAAAAACCTCGATGAAGAAAGCGAAGCAAACCAAACAATTGTTGAATGGAAATGGAATATCTCAAACTAGACCAATAGGTGTTCACTGACAAGTTGTCTATTTCCATAAAGTCCAGCAAGGAAATGAGGAAAAATGAATCTTTATATACAGTGCCAGTTTGTGTTTTAAGATCCTAAAGCTGAGGGGACTATCTGGAAAGAAATACTCTGCAGTCACACAAACATAACAGTAATAGCAAAAACCCAACACTGTAACCAAGGAAGAAAAGTCTTCGGATTCAAACAAATCCACAGATGAGGAAAACATCTATCTTTTAACACTCCCTGGAATAAATTAAGACCATCATGCATGACTGCAAATTTACTCCTACATTACTAGCCATTACTAGTTTTCTTTATCGTAACTGGACAACTGAAAATTGCTGATATTAATTAGAACCCAGCTAAGCCTGTCAGAGTTCAAGGAGCACCTGCACAATGCTCTTAGTAATATGATTTAGTTTAGGTAGTCCTGGGAGAAGCAGGGAGTTGTGCTCATTGATGCTCATGAGTCCTGTCCAACTTCAGATATCCTGTGATTCTGTGAGCTATGGAGAGGTTGTGGAGGAAGCACACAAAAACCACTTCCTTTGTGCAGATTGACAGCGATGGAGGAATAAGATTTTTGGGTTAATTTGGAGACAGAAGGCTATGGGTAAATGGTTTCTGGGCACAGCATTTTCTCCTGCTGTCCAAGTAGCTCTCAATCTCTCCCCTAAGCCAGTGGGTTCCTCAAGTGATTTATCAGACTCATCCAAACTGTCAGCAAATCAAATAATATTTTTAATCTCAGCTACATATGTTTCCTGTCACCATGTATCACTGTAGAACACGGAGGAATGAAAAGGAGAAATTGGCATTGGACAAACTAGGAAAAAGGAAGGCACAGGCCCCAAAGACTTGCTCTTAGCCTCCCACCCCTCTTGGAAATACAGACAGAAATGAAAGACAGAAATAGTTAAATATTCATGATGGTTCTCTGAAATTAAGAAGAGAAAAATTGACAAGTATTGCTTAATTTCCAAGAGCCAACCCACAACTTCCAGCAAATGAATAAAACTAATCACTGTAGAAAATACATAAAAACCCCAGATTATTTAAGTGTCTCTACTAAATCTTTCCATTAAAGTTAGGCAAAGAAACCAAATTTGGTAAATTTTTCACAGCACTGTCAATATAACAAATTATAATGATAACATATATATACAACATGTAGATAAATATAACAATATATCTATGCAAGTGCTAATTATCCACCCTAAATTCAGCACTCAGCCAACATGTATGACAATAATCACTGATCTATATTTGAGATACACTGACAATCCTGAGAACATTAACTGCATAGTAAAAATAAGCTGCATTTATCTATTTTGTAATTTTAGTGACTCCTTCTAAACATAATCTTACTTTGTCTAGAACTACATTCTCTAGAGCTGGTTGCTCTTCTCCATCTAGCGGGTGTGAGGTAACCAGAGGTGAAGGACTCGTTGTGTCTGGTGCTACCATGAGACGAAACCTGTCCAAGAGCGAGTACAGTCTTTGGTGTCTGAAACCAGAAGAACACACCAGCAGAGAGCTAACTTAGCTTTGTAAATCATTTAAAAACCAAGGACATCCAGTGAATCAAGTCCAATCCCAGGAGAGAAAAGCAGTAGGGTCTGGAGTTTTTTGATGGATATATGCAGTTATACGTTACAAAACTGCAAGTTTCTCCAGATATCAGTGGCCAAAACAAACTAACTCAGCATCACCAACAATAGAGATTTCAATTTAATTTAGTTTTAGAATTCATACAACATTTAAGCATGAAATACAAGCTCTTCAGTTTCTTTATGCAGCAAATCTTGCTAACGAGTAAGAAGAGTCAAAGTTAGTGTACAGATTATTTGTTTGCAGATAAATACATTCTGAAAGATTCTAATGAAGAATCCACTAAAACTATACTTTTATTTTCACATATATTAAGAATTCCAGTTTTGGGATTTATGTCAGTGTCAGGGATTTTTTTTTTTTTTTTTGGTAGAGGTCTTTTGTTTGGTTGTATTGGTGGTTTTTTTTAATTCCTCTACTGCTGTCAAGAAGTTGTATAAACTAATTTTTTGGGGAGTTATTTTTAAAGTTCACCTGTGATGTTACCTATGAAGAAACATTACTATTGATCTACTGTAGTCTCAGGTTTTAGGTTCTTCCCCCCTACTTATTTCTCATTTCAGTCAACAGACATCAACTTCAAACATCAATAACAACAAAAGCAGTAAATTAAGATCCTTTGAACATAAAGTTTTTTCAAAAACTGAATAATTTGCTCCTTTTTCTAACAGCACTTTGGGGAAAAACAAAACAAAACAAAACCAACAAAAAACAACCCCACCTAGCTGGACTCTCAATAGTCTGCAAAAGTTTGAAGAAACTAAAGTTGGTTTTACTAATATAGATTTTTGTCAAGAAATTACTTTGAGATTGCTGCTTCTGAAAAGTTAAATACTCAGTGGGATGCAGGACAGAGAACTTAATGGTTTCAAGCCTTTAGCTTGCCATAATTCTTAAGCTGATTGCAAATTCAACACAGCAAACACAACTGCCCCTGTGACAGAATATGCCAGCATTTTATGAGAGGCTTTACTTCTATTTTACCTCCAAAAAAGACCCACTCTCTGATCTTTAAAAAAACCCCCAAATGTAGGAAAACAGAGTTCACACAATTAGTACTAGAACATTACTTAGTTTGACACTTTAACACGTACTGGTATTATTGGTATTATTTACCTTGTTGCTAATCCACTGTTTTGAAGGTACTCCTGAATTCTATCGAGTTCTTCCACTGGTAACTGAGCAATGCTGTTCTATAGGAAAGAGTCACAAGAATTTTACAGGACAGAAATACGTAAAATCCCCACAGATGCTTTGAACAGATCAAGAAAGTTATAGGCAGACAAAGTGAAAGGCGATTTCTCCTCACCTGCAGAGTTGCAGCCAGCAGCATCTCCACCCGCCGACAAGCCAGAGTGTCGACCATGCGGGCGAGCACCCGGAATGGGGTGCACAGCAGCTTATCCACGTACAGCGTCAGCACAGCCCCCGACTGGCTGAGGTGGATTCCCTCCAAGCACTGCAGAGTCTTCTTCAGAGTTGTGGGCTAGGTGTTGAAACAAAACAAAACACAAAAACAGACCAAAAAAAAAAAAAAAAAAGCAATCAGTTGGAATACAAAGATCTTAAAGTGAAAGGCATTTATAAAAAATTATAGCAGGCAACCATTATTATATTATTATTATATTATATTATTATATCTGTATGTCAATAGGTTTGAGTTACTGGTTATTTGATTAATATGAACAACAAGTTGTTTGATGTGTAACTGTAAAAGTGTACTCTTACAAAGAAAAGTAGGGAGCAAAACTTTTAGGGGAAAAAAGCTAGAGACTTCAGTGAAATCACAAAAAGCTTTGAAAATGGTGAGAAGCCTCAACTCTTGCTGGAAGAAGGCAGGAACATGAGAATAGTCCAGACAAGAGACAGTAAAGAAATCCAGATATGCATTAGGGATTTTTCTGAGCACATGTTTAGTCATAAAAACAGCGACAGCTCCACATGATTAAAAGGGGTTGCGAAGAATTTTTAAAATTTTTTTTATTTTTTAAAATATGAGCACCAATTCAGCACTAATAATCTAAAGGAAAAAACTAGTTTGACTCATGAAGCCTGTCTTGTTTTAGAGCAGGTTGTAAATATAAGACATTTTTATTTTACTGTCTTTTCTGATATTCATGAAACACCTCAGAGAATGACTACACCTTCTATTTGAACTTATTTAGTTTAGTTCATTTGACTGATTCTCAGTCCAGATTAATCCCATTTAACTTGAAAGTGTTTTACTCCAGTGCCTAAAGCACTAATACATTTGCACTAGATATGCAGAGACAATGGGAAGGGATAGGAAACACCACTGAGGCTACTCAGGCTGCAAGTGGCATCTTCCACAATTAACTCTACAGGAAGTCCAGCAAGGTAAATTCCCACCTAGTGAGCTCCCAAGATTAAGAGGGATGCATAACACCTTATATCTCTATAAAACATCATTCGCTCTTTTTAATTTGAAAACCAAAATAATCAAGAGAAATCATACCCTGAATTTCTTGGTGATTTTCCCTCACCAAGAGTCTACAACTCTTGGGACAGATCAATGAGCAAGGTAGGAGCTTGCAAATCATTTTCATATTGTCAGAGCCTATGAAGATGGACTGATTCATACTCCTGCCTCTATAGTTTGTTATTTATATTACCAAGGTACCAAGAAGAAAGTTACAGCTTTCATTTACTCTTCTGGTATTGATTATTTTGGGTAATAGCCAGGAAGGAAGAAATGCAGCTTAACCATCTTCACTTGAATTCACAGATTGGATGGACTGGAACACATCTGACACTGATGCTGCTAATATAAGGTTTGCTGTTTGCATTTTAAACAAGTGACTTTAAAAATAAAATTAGGCGTTGATAAGTGACCCAGAAATGTCAGACTTTGCATACTCACCAGTTAAACTTATGCTGAAATGTAAGCAGTTTTTTTCTTTACAAAAAGTCAAAAAGATAAACTTACAGCTGCAAGATTCTCACACCGTGACTGAATGGCCTGGATGAAGAGACCACTGGCTGCTGAGTTCCTGTGAACAGCACTAATAAAGTCTTGTACTGGAGGCTCATGGGACAGATTAATCAAGTCTTGAACATGATTCACAATAAGCCAGGTCAGGTGTTCTGAATCATGTAGGTTTTGACACTAAAGGGGAAAAAATTAAGATCTGATTCCAGAATGTTAAAACTTTAATTACCAAACATGACACAACATGAAGTTCTCATATATAATTTTGACAGCTACTTTGAAATAATGACATAAAGTGTCTATATTTTAATATCACCATCACTATTTTTACATGACAAATTTTCCAAATGCTTTCCATCTTGTTGCAAATAAAGATATTTATAATGAACGTGCAAATATTTTTTTAAAAATACTAAAAACCCTGGTTAGAAACAAGTAAATTGAGAAGGTCAATTCAAAGATGTTGCTTTTAATGAAATGCTGTTTGAAATAAACAGAGTTGTCTTGTAAAATGCAATTTTCATTTAGGATTCTTCTCAAAGTTTTTTTATTACTACTGGCTTTTAATATAAGATGAATAATTCCTGAAAAACAAATCCAAAGAGATCTGTCAATAATTAATGTCAAACCTAAAGAAGCTGCATGTGTATTGACATGCAGTGCAATGCAACATGAAAAGATCTGTAGAGTTAACCAGGTGATGGTGAGAGGCTGTCCCACCCCAGAAAAGAGGTTTGGGAGGATTTTACCTTGGACTACCTCTAATCTGACTCTGGTGACTGAATGTCCAGTTAGTACTCGAAGTGCTTCTCACTCACAGCTTCTGGTTTAATTGAATCTGAAAGGAGTGCAGTTTGCTTGCCTCAAACTGCTCTGCAGTGCAAACCAGAGTGCAATACTAGATATGACCAGAGGATTCACCTTAAAAGTTCCCAATGAACTAAAATGTTAATATTGAGGCCAAAGCCACAGGAACTGCTGTCATTGGAGAAACAAAATGGAAGTTAAGTGTTAATGGAAAACCTCTCCTCTTAAGGTGTAGAGACAAAAATTCCTCTTTTCCTGGACATTATGCACTGCTACTGGTGTTGGGAAACCTAAAACTACTGAGTGTGCTCCAAGCACCTGACAAGTAAGGGATATGATACCCAGAAGATAATTCTATTACCCCCACCAGGTATCCATTACAAGCCAAGAGAATTCTCAGTTCAGAGTAGGAAAAAATGCCAAATAAGGTCACATCTAAGCTTACAGAAGCACCATCTGAAAATAAAATTACTCACTTCATAAGTCTTCATTTTTCACTTGTGAACCAGACAGGTTCAGTTAACACACACCAGTAACACATGACTGTCAGCATCACAACCCAAAACTGCAGTTATAAAAGTCATAATTCAACACTTACGACATAGTCACAAAAAAGAATGAGAGCTCCTCTTCTCACTATCTCCCGGTTGCACATGCCCCGTTTAGATTCCAAATCTGTTTCATCACTGTCTCCAGATATGTGAGGGCTGAGCAATTTCGTAGTAGAAAGGCTGTGTCTCCTGCAGGAAGTACATGTTTTGTTACTGTTTTCTTGTTGTATTTTAGTACAGCTACTGAAACATTAACAACCAAATTGCTTGGAATGTCCTACCAATGCCCTTACATAACATGTGTCCCTATAAACTTCATTCAAACATTACTCTGCTTTGAAGTAGACACTTGGCTTCCCATCAGATCTTTATTTTTTAACAACTGCAGTATTGCCTATTACTTTTTTGGACAGTCAAAAGAATTAAATGGGTTATTTAAAAGACAAACAAGGGCTGTTGCATCTCTGGGAGGATAACAGAACCTACTGTATTTTCTTCTCAAGCCAAACCAGTGCTTTCGAGCACCCAGCGAAGTGTCTGACTGGAATGATGCACAACCCAGAAAAGTAGAGACAATCTCAGTAAATCATACCAGTGTCAGAACAGACAACACATTATATGTAAAGTAAATGCAGAACTACATTTCAGAATCCAAGCAGCACTATTCAATGGGCTGATAGGTTTAGCAGAAAGAAGCCAGATTGCTTTAATAAGATTTTAGCAAACATAGTCACATGAGACACACAGCTAACTACTGGGGAACAAAAAACTTACTTTGGGGTTTGATGCACTTCTGACCACCAGTTGTAGTTGGTATAGTTGACCAGAAGCAGGATTTGACACCACAGGAGAACTAAAGAAGGATGTGTGGGAATCATGGACTGAACAAGGTCACTCAAACTTTCAAGGGTGTAGAAACTACCATCAGATCCATCTCCCGTAAAAAGTCTGGTGGCTGCAGCTGTGATTCTTCTAAACATCCCTAAAAACAACAACAAAAGCATGTTAGAGTAACTATACTCTAGTCTGAATTCTGTAGTCTCAAAATTATTCAGGGTAGAATTCCTGCAAGAAAGGTATATTTTAAGTAGTTTTACAAATTTAAGGCAAGTGATGGAGTTTGCCCAAGGGCAGTGTACTGTAAACCAGAAATGACCAGGTCTCATACTCAATAAATAATGCTTTAGATAGGTTTCATTACAATTCTAGTTCATCTGATACATGAAAACTTTATTAAATCTAAAATTTTCAACCCAGGACCAGGAACTTTTTGTTTGTTTGTTTATAAAGTAAAACACAGATGTTCTAATTAAGAACCATGATATAACTACTACTCTGCATGTTAAGGAAGAAGGCGTCCAAGTATCTTAGTTCACAGGATGGCTTTCCAAACACACTGAATTGAAACTAAACTTATACCCTTCCATCCAATTTCTAAAGTGCAAAAAGTGTTTCTGCCATTACCCTGCATACTGAACACTCAGCACAAAAGCAAGATTTTGCTTTCTGACTTGCTGGTTCTGTGTCCATATGCCAAAACAAAGAGTGGGAAAACGAGAAATATGAAAAGAGGGGGGGAAAGTGGAAAGCTGTCTAAAGGTATAGAACTTCTCGAGCTTCTGTGAGAAGGTAAGATCGGAGTAAAAAAAAAAAAGGGTTCCTGCAGAGTAAGTTGGAAACCAAGAGCTAATCAGAATAATGAAGGAAATCTGCAGTGCTGCTTGCTTGCCTTGCCAGATATACAGAAGAATGAAGCTGTAAATTCCACATCCATGTGGACCAATTTAAGCTGCCCCCAGGACTGATAAATACACAGTGCAAATAGAATGGGAAAAATATCTGAGTCTTAAAACTCTGGTTCCACTTACTAGCAAAGCAGTGCCAGCACCATTCCAGCTCCCTGCACTGGCAGGAACTGCCCCATCTAGTGACATCCCACAGTCATGAAAGCCACTGCACACTCATCCTTTCACTTGCTCTATGCCTTTTATTCCTACTAACTTCCAAGTAGCACACTGAAAATGTTCATTTATAATCTAGTAGCTCCTACACAGGAGTCAGCAACGTTCACATTCTGAAAACACCATAACAGGTGAGAAGACAAAACTTCCAAGTAGAACAGGGGTTAAAAACAACGGAACACAGTCTGTGTTTCCAGACACAAGTTGCTTTAAGCTCCACCTGTAGTTAGGAGAATATAACTTCAAGAGAAAATAAGAATGGGGGTTTTAACTGAACAAAAGAAAAGTATTACAAAACCAGGCAATTATTAATCCTAAATCTGAACAAAAATGTTATGACATGAAAACACAGTCCAGCTGTCAGAACAATGTTTCTTCTACTCTGTTACACCACTAGCAGTAATATTATACCCTAAATTTTATTTTTCCATGAAAATTTACACATAATTCCTGGAAAGACTCCCAATGCAGCCTGGAAGCCTGTCACTGCAGCAGAACTAGGTGCCTTCCCTTTCCATTATCCCCAGCTGCCACTGTGGAAGAACCCACTTCCCCAGCTTCAATCACCAGCTTGATTTTCTGATTTCATTGCTCCAGGCTTGACATCAATTAATCACTTACTCCAAAACACTCTGATGTAAGTTATTTGTTATAATATTCTTTCAAGCGTTTCTCCTGAACAGAAATAGTATAAATAATTATTTCTGTAATAGACACATGTGAAGAGAGCTTTCAACTCACTATACCCTGGGTTCTGTGCCCCAAAGCACACTTCAAAGATCAAGGAAGGCTCTGCTAACTGTCACCAAATTTTGTGCCTCTTCATGCACAGTCCTGGAACCTTACACCAAGAACTTGGGTTTGGAGGACTCCATTTCTTAAGCCAAAGCTCTCTGCTGACAAGTCAAAGCATCATCCACCACAGCTGCACACACTCTCAAACTGTAATTCAACTGGTTTCACTCTCACTTTTTTACCTGTCAGTGCCACTGAGGACTCACAGGATTGAAGCTACTGAAAGAAACCACAGCAATGCAGAAGTTTTGAGCTTAGACTGAGAACTAACTGAAGACCCAGAACAAATCCATCTGCACTTGATTTAAGTCCTCACCTACAACACTTTTATTTGCCAGAGGCAGCTCGTAGGAATGACAGGAACAGAACTAAGATTTTTTTTTTTCTCAAGAAAGGACTTAAAGTGAACTCTGTAGGAGGAGCTTGAAAAGAAAAAAAGATTAGAGGTGATTGGGATACCATGGAGCCCTGAATCAAGTTAAATGTCTAACAACAGTATTCTGCATGCACTTTTTTGTTATTCACATCTGCTAAGTTGTAAAGTACTTAAACTCCCATTTTCTAGACAGAGGCAATGGAATGCAGACTTCCTTGTCCCATATCTGCAAGGAAGTCGGGAAGAACCAGGGACTTGTGCCAAGACCTTCTAATTTGGAGACAACTACAGATAATCCAAGGTCGGATTTCAGCTGCAAGCTGAAAATCAGAACTGAAAAAGGGCAGTCATAGTAAAGTAAGAATAAAAGAAGATAAGGAAGATAGTGCCACTACTAGCAAAATAAGACTAAGGAATCAACTTAGGGACTAAGGAATTACCAAGGGCCAGATTACTGGTATTCAGCAGAAGATACCTAAGGCAGAATTTCCAAACCTGAAGGATGAGTTCAAAAACAGCTAGTTGGAACAGTGCTATCTTTCCTATTTTTATGGGGATTTTTAAAATTTTATATGTTTTTATTAATTATGACCAAAAAAAAGGGAAGTTACCTTGTTGTGAGTCTGAACCAGTGGTCTGTAACTCAGTAAGTTTAAGCCTGGACATACCTACCAGCCTCCAAACTGAGAAAAACCATGAGAAATAGAGCCACAAATTTGGGATGCTTTGCACTTCTTTGGATTGGAAGATTTCAGACCGTTAAAAAGGAGAGATGAAAAGTCACTACCTATATTTTGTTCCAGAAAGACTGGAGAAATGTCAAAAATCTGCCCTGCATACACAAGCACAAAAGTTTGGGAAGTTCTTTATATGGAGTAAAATTTAACATCTTCAGCACCTACATATTCCTTCTCAGTAGTTCAGTGCATTCAGCACTTGTCTTAGAACTGAAAAACCACGCTGCCACTACATGTTACAACACAGATAGTGTTTCAAATATTACCTGATTTGAAGATATGTATTAAGCACATAAGCAGTGTGCCCAGCTCCTGGCAGTAGAAAGTATGTTGCTGCTCATTCATGTCCACTTTTAATTGCTTGGTAACAATATCTTCCAGTAGAATGCCAACCAGTTGTAATAAGAACCTTGAAAAAAAAAACAAGTACACAATCAAAAGGAAAACTATCATTGCAACATCTTTCAGAACAAGGTGAGGTTTGACTGTGTAAAACTTAGCTAGGTTTGAAAAGTAAAATATGAAATCTTTGGCCATTCATCCTAAAGAGCATACTAAATGAAACACTACAGAACAGGTTGTTCTGTAAGAAATATGATGTTTTATGATCATAAGCATCTCAATAATTACAGATTGGATCTAGATCATCTACTCCATCAGTTGAACTTATGATAGGATTCATACACCATCCCACCTCACAAAGCTTGCATTCAAAATGTTACTGTGTCTTCATAGTGATTTGCCTTGAGCTAAAACCAAACTGTGACAGCACAGCTCAGCTTAGCAGGGGTAACTCAGCAGGTCACAGTAATTCAGCTGTTTACAGCCCCACCTATCCACACTCTACTACACGTTTCTGTATCAAACCTCCAGATGGGGCAATGGGTGGTGTCAAAACAAGCACCAAAAAAGAGCATTTGAGGAAAGCCATCCTTGCTCTTGGCATAACCATTACCCATGTCACTGTTGTTGGGAATATGGTCAGAGTATGGTTGCCCAGAAATCCCTCTTCCCTCTACTCATCACCCTCACACTGAGCTCAATGATAAGAAACAGCATTTTATTCCTATCTGAACTTCCATCCTTACATAAAAATTCCTTATTTTCTTAAACAAATAGCTATTTCAAATGTTTCCCACCACATTGAAATACAATGCCTTTATGACAAACATTATGTCAGTGTAAGACATCACTGCAATCTCTCCATGTTTCTTTCACCTGAAGTTTGTCACTCTCCAAGGACATCAACATGGGAAATTAAACAGACAAAGCCAGCTCTTGAAAAATAGGAAATAAAGAGCAGGACTAACTTCATAGATTTGAATCACACTGCTGCCAAGATTCTAGTACAGTATCTGGGCTTCTGCTTAAGGAAATGACTTGTCTTTTAGTCACCACACAGAAAGAAGGGAAGGGTTAAGCATTTAAGTTTTTGGACCTGATTTTAATAAGTCCAGGATTCACCCATTTTAACAGCTGCATTAGGTCGTTCACTTGGCTTGAGAAGGGGTACCAGAACAGTCTAAAGTCCCTGCTCAACAAACTGCTCATCTACATCTCCTCCTCACACACCTATCCCCATGTCAACTTATTAACAGATTTTATTCCTATCAGCAACAGTTCTATACATGTAAAATACTGCACAATGTATTTGTGATTTCTCAGAAACCAACATCTCTTTCCCCTAAGTTATTCAAAGGACAACATACCTAGAAAATGTCTCTTCAGGCAGATATTTTGCCTGTTTACCCTCAGGGCGATCCTCTGGTGTGGATATGTTTTCTCCACATCTCAGTCTGGTAATTGCTTGACATGAAATCAAATAAGGTGAGAAGGAAAGCTCTTGGATACGGGATAGAACGATGTCTTCTGTTGACTGTGAAATCAGAACTCTAAGGATAGCTAAAATTCCAGAAATCCACAGCTGGACAGTGCTCACTGATGCCTAACACAAAAACACAGAGCAGTGAATCCTTCTGAGGTTAAACACAACACAGGAATGTAGTTAAAAAAAAAAAAAATCAGATCCTTCTCAGAATGGAACAAGCAGGAAATAACTTTTAAGTTCAGATATTCCAAAATGCTGTTCTTGTGGTAACTGTCAAGCTTATATTCACTCTGTTAAACAATCTCTCAACTACAAAAATGGTATTAATACTTGCATAAGGAAAATGTGATTTACCTATCAAATTGAATTCTAGACTTTATTGTAACAGTACCTTTCCCTCTATTCCTTATCTTCAAAATGCAATATGAAGGCAAGTAATCCATAAGCAGAACATTCCTGTATAAAGCACTCAGTAAATCATATTAGTTCTAACTAATTCATTCCCAAAATCTGCTGCAGGTACTTTAACACTACATAGCGAATTATTAAAGGCAAACACATGTTCTTTTGTTTTGCATGAAAGCCACCAGATTCTTTCTTGTCTGGAAACAATTGCTTACCATTGTTTTGGGAGTAACAAACATACTCCTTAAGAGCATGTCCACAGGGCGAAGGGATGAAGGAGCCAAAATTTCAAACAGAGTGTTCAGTACTCCCAGAGCATCATGAGAGTCTATGTGCATCTGTCAAATAAAAACACAAAACTAATTTGTAACCGTCCACTCATGGTAACTCCAACATAAAATTACCATTTCATCTTTTAAACATTTCTATGACAACCTGTGTAATTTACAGCACAAAATTCACAACAACCAAAAGCCATGAAATGTAAATTAAAAGTTTCATTGCAGGCCTTCCTACACCTAAATTTTGAGAACATGGACAAAAATCTATTATATGAAATCCAATATATACACAACATACATTTTTTTAGGAGAAATAGGACTTATTCAGAGAATGATACCAGAAGACTGAGTTGTCATAAAATTTAAAAATTTTTCTCCTCCCTGCACACCCTACCAGATTTTTTTTATAGAGAGCAACACTGGTCATGAATAAACTTAAGCAGGTAACTAGGAGGAAAAAAAACCTCCTAATTATCAGAAAAGTGCACAGCTTCAGTGCTATTAAAGCAACAGAGGCAGCTTTTTAGACATTTAGGTCACAATTTCACTACTTTTACTTTTTGTCCTTGAGGAAAGTGTTTATAATTCCAGGAAAGTTGTATCAGAGACAAGTCCTCTATTGCTTAGGGAGCAGCACTGAAAATCTTTTCTCTAAAAGGAATCTTTTTTACTTCTCAGATATGAAGCAGCTCAGGGTGATCTTCATCAATGTGCACAAGTGTCTGACCAGGGGAAGCAGGAGAAGGAGATGACACAAGCACAGAAGCAAGAGCCAGAATCTTTTCAGTGGTATCCAGTGCCAGGATGAGAGGTAATAGGTACAAGTTGAAATACAAGAAATTCCATCTAAAGACACTTTTATTTATAAAGAGGAAGTTAGGGGAAAAAAAAAAAAAAGGGTCAAAAAAGCCAATTGTGTCCTGGGCTACATCAAAACCCAGCATGGGCAGCAGGTTGAGGGAAGTGATTCTGTCCCTCTGCTCTGCTCTAGTGCTGCATCCAGCTCCAGGGTCCCCAGCCAGAGAAGGACATTGATGTGCTGGTGCAAGTCCAGAGGAGGACCATGAAGATGCTCAGAGGGCTGAGCACCTCTCCTATGGAGACAGACTGAGAGCTGGGGCTGCTCAGCCTGGAGAGAAGGCTCTGGGGAAACCTTGGAGCACCTTCCAGTACCTGAAGAGGGCCTACAAGGGAGCTGAGAGGGACTTTTTACAAAAGCAGGTAGTGATACAACAAGAGGAAATGGCTTTACACTGAAAGAGGGTGGATTTCAATCAGATACTGGGAAGAAACTCTTCGCTGAGAGGGTGGTGATGCACTGGAATAGGCTGCTCAGAGAAGCTGTGCCTGCCCCATCCCTGTTCAAAGCCAGGTTGGACAGGGCTTTGAGCATTCTGGTCTGCAATTACACCCACTGTAACTATGGAAAAAATAATTTTGACATTCTATAAACATGGGACAATCTTCAGGCCATTTAATAGGTGTTCTGATATAATCATGTATCTAAGAGAAACAGATGAGCCTCCTCTGGAGACAGTCTCATCACAGAGCACATACTTCATGTACTTAAATATGAACTTCATCACTTCAGAGACTTATTTTACCTTGCACTAATTGTTTTTTCCAGATACAGCAACCACAATTTCAAGAAAATTTGTCTTCATATTAAAAAAAAAAAAAAAATCAAATACCCAAAGCCATTATTGACACATATATTACAGCAATTATTTTAGAAGTTTATAGATTTAAACCAATCACATAACCACCTGTTGCTTTGCAAGCATTGGGAGAATAATGTCAGCTATCTGCCGGGACAATCTCTTCCACTTGTCTTCATTTTCTTTATGACACTGTTGCAATACTAAGATGAACATTTCTAGCACCTGAGGAAAAGATCAAAAGAATGTAAGTAAACAGCAATACTAACAAGAAACATTCAAGTAACACTATGGTGCGAAAAATATTTATTGTTTCAACCACCTGTCAAAAAGTGGGGAAAAAAAAAATCCCACATGAGAAATCACACAACATTTATAAAACCCCATTTTCAGGATAAAAGCCTGTTCTTAGTTACAACTTTTTTGTTGTTGATCGTGATTTTTAAAGAATTTTCCAGTTACTTTTATAAACTAGAAAAAAAATGCTTTCTTTATCATTTTTAGTCAAAAGACTACTCAAACAACAAGAAAAGGATCAGAAATCTATGTGCTGCATCACTAATTCAACAGAAAGGGAAGGAAGGAAGAGAGCAATTTTCCAAATATATACTCTGCCTTTAGCTCCAATGAAGTTTAAATTTGGTCAAGAAAAGAGAACAGACATTTTTATGGAGCTTGTTCACCTGGGATATGTCACTTCCATAGAAAAGTTTATAGGAGAGAACATAATGGGGCACACCAAGTAAGGATCACTTCAAGTAGTTAAAAGAGTTAAGGGTTTGAAGGTTACAGAGATCATGCTTTGAAAGATAGACTTCCAAAAAACTTTCATGTGAGAGAGGAGACAGGAGTGATTCTGGCCTGAATGACTCAAACTCTGAAGCTCCATGGGTGGAGTTAAAGGCTGAGAGAGCTTTTGGAACCTCTCGTTTACAGAGACACCACAGCAGAGCATGTCAGCCACAGCCAGGGGACAACAGAATAGCCCAGGCTTGGTTTATACACATTGCACCAGCAGAACAGGGCAGAATAAGAGCTCCAAATGGGATGGTGTGGGAAGAGCAGTGCAGGGGTGGTCTTTAACAGGTTAAGTGTGTCAGAAGGAGATCTGCCAGCAATTGCAGTACCTTATGTAACACCAAGTTATTCACTATTTCACATCATGTGTCTGCAGAGTGTCATTTCATATAGTTATATTAGTCATTTTATGATTATAAAACTACAAATTCAAAAGAAAATGTGGATACACAAAATTACCCCAACCTGAACACGCAGTTCTAACAAATTATTTTGACAAGATGTACAATTTTTTCCAACTATTCTCAGAAAATACAGTGCTTACATTAGCATACACTAGAATTGCATTTTGAAAGGATGAAAGGAACATTAAGTTTTTTAAGCACCTGAATAAGCAATAAGACCTCATGTTGATTACATCACTTCTCTTAAAATTGCTTTTATGTTTTTCTTTTAAACAAAGTGTATTGAAGATAGTCATTGTTATACTCCTACAAAGCAGAAACATGTTTTCCAAACCCATGAGGTCTGGGTCAAAGTAGTAAGAGTAACAAATACCTAATTACCAGTTTCATTACCCTGTTCAAATTAGTCTTACTCTAGATAGTGCTATTGTACAGCAAAATCATCCTTATGCAGCATCTTTCCTAATTTTAAACTTTTCTCTTTCATTTTACCCCCATTCTTTTATGTTTCTTCTCTTCCACCAACCTTCTACGTAATCTGTCAGCAACACAATTGAGATCATGATCCTAACTGGAGCATTTCAGTGCTTAGTTATCTAGACTTGACTCCCTGAAATACTGATTTGTGATGCCGAGCCCTTCCCCTGCCCTCAAAGATCTTTGCAAGCTCACTCTGTAGGGAAAGACACCACACAGAGTCCAGCCACTCAAGTTTTGTAGAGAAAGTTGCTGATATTGCCTGAATCATTTTTAGCAGTCACAGCAATGTTCCCCTTTTATAGACCATAAAGAGGGATGCTTTGTCCTCCTCTCTTACCTGGTGGTACTGAATCAGTCTCAGCAGCATTGACACCACCACCTCCTTCTGCGTCTCCAACTCCTTCCCAGCATCAGCTTTATTTGTTCCTCTTAACACAAACAGGTCATGAACAATGGGCTGCAGAGCTGGTATTGCTGAAATGAGATGGTTTTGTTTTAGTTTGAGACAAGTCACTCTGGAACAGTGATTTCTTGATCCAACAGTTCAGTTACTAACAGTAAGCTGGGCTTTGGCTTATTAAAGGTTCTACCTACAAAAAAAAACCAAACAACCACAAACCCCAAATTTATAATGCATGATGATGGCTCTTTACTTCTAGTAGAAAATTTACATTTTGGACACATTTGCCCACTCTCATAGGGCTAAAAAAAGATAGTTTTATAAAGTATTTCTCAGCAGAATCACTGGAAAGTATGAGAGAGGTGCTGACTTATAGGCTGAAAGAAAAAGGGAAGTGGACTAAAAATTAAATCAAAGCCTTGAACATACTGCTATGTTGTCAACTCATCACCTAATAAAGTTTCAAATAAAAGCTTTGTTGCAATTATGTACGATGCAAACTGTGGGGTAGCAGTGTCAGTATGGTATAACAAACTTCAGGAAGGAATTAAGTGAGATTATTTGATGTCTTTTGATGATGATTTTAAAGATAGTGTCTTCTGGAACAGTCAGTATGATTACAGTTTTCTATAGCTTAGTAGTCATCATTGTTTTTATTGCTGAATTTTTACTATTACTAGTGTTGGTGCCTTTTTTTTTTCTTTACTAAAATTTTCTTTTTTTTAGAATTACCATGTGTAACAGCTTTCCTTCCACTGGCCATGATCCCATCACACAGCTGAATGATCTTGGGAATTCCAATAATCTGTTTGGAATGATACCGCTCATAAGACAGCAACACCAGGAAAAAGAAGATATTAGGAATAATTGCTTCAGACTCCCTGAAAACAAAAATTTAAAGTGTCAAGTTTGAATTGCACAGCTTTCTTCAGTAAAACTCAATCTTTCTACAGACAGGTTTTTTAAAGAATGTGCTGTTCTGCTTTCATACAGTTTCACATTATTTTTGAACATGTTACTTTCTGACTTCTTCCATCACATGAAACCTAAAACATCTGAAAGGGTTACCACTGAAGCCAGAGAAAAAACAAGCCCATTGCTCAGAAGGAACTCTCCCTTTTTCATAAGGCAGAAATAACCAGCCAAACTATCACTACTTGCTTCAGAATGAGACAATTGTAAACCCACACTGTTCAAAGGATCATTGCTCATGTCATACCTGAACTGTCCTACTTCAATGTATTCAAACTGCTTTAGCACAAATCCAATAAACACCTAAAGAGAGAACAAACCATGCATCAGAACAGACACATTCATTCCCATTTGAAACCATTTCAACAGTTACAGATGGGCACTGAAACTCATTTACATTTACAGTTCATTCTAAAATGTTATGAAATGTTATGAAATGTTTCCTCTACAGTTCTCTATAGGTAGAGAATCCTGTTGACATTACAGCTTATTAGAGTTTGCCTGAACATAGGCCATGTTCTACCTGTAGTCTTTGTATTTCTCTTTCAATACACTGTTTGAGGCATTACAGTCAAGAAGTTAAGAATCAGTCAAAAATCTACCTCTAAACCAAAATAAAATCCAAAGTCTATGTGCATTAAAAAGAATTATCTCTGCATGAACTTACAGTAAAGTACTGCAAGTCACACTAGTTTATAAACCTGAAAATACTGTAATAAATAAAACACTTGTAAATAAATCATTCAATGTGACAAATTTACTGCTTACATGGGCAACCACACAGACTACTGCATTTGCCACTAGCTCCCCTCCACCACCATTAACACCCAGCAATAGTTGTCAACCATAATGCTCCTTTTCTGTCATAAGGAAGTCCATATTGTCAGTATGGAAAGAAGGTATTTCCATATGTCAATGAAGTTTAATTTAAACAACACCGACTGTACTGCCCACATCATTTTATTCCTAAAGTCAACCTGATAGAACAGTTCTTAAATAGCCGTTGCAGAACTCAGAAATTAAATTATAAATGCCAGAAATCTGAAGCTCTTTGTAGCTTGGGGTGAAATCGAGTCTCTCCCCCCTTTAAGTCTTTGTTTTTACCTGCAGTGCAACAGAAGGACTGCTGGAAGTATTTTTGCTGCAAATGTTACCTGAGCCTGCTGGTGAGACCCCTGTGTGAGAAATGTGCAAATGTGGGGAGGTACCAACCTGATCCGAGTCCAGCAGGCAGTAGTTAACTCGCAGCTGAACCAGTTGAGCAAGCAAGTCTAGAACTTGTCTCTGCAGCTGAACCGACGTTGTTGTTGTGTATTGTTTCAGTGCTTTTATGACAAGGGGTTCAAATAAACGAATGTGATTGTGAATAGCATTCTGTAATAGAGAGATTTTAAAGTAATCTAACATCTGAACAGGTCTTTGATTCAAAACCAAATTAGTTTTTAAAAGGAGGACAAATGTTTTACATCTAAGGTACAGCTCTTTCAGGAGGACACAGATACAAGTACCTTATCAGCACGATGTTTTGCTGCACTGGAAATGCTAGTTTTCAGCTGTGTAGAAACTTTCTGCAGCACATCAAACCACCTGTTACGAAAAAACAAAAAACCCCAGACGATACATTTAAGAAACCAAAACAAAACATGCTGTCCTTAGTTGCACATTGAGAAAAGTTGGCATTGGCAAAACAATCTACTTAACGGATTCAAGAACTTAAGGGACAACCTCCAGTACACTTTGATCAGATCACACATATTTGAGGACAACAAATATACACCAGAGAAAGAATTTCTGGTCTTTGCTTAGTCATCCTTCTGCCTTTCCTTTAGGCTATTGACTACTGGCTGTAATTAGCAAATTAATTAAATACTTTAAAATACAACCATTTAAAACCACTATGCTTTTAAAAAACTTTTAAAAAATTACTCATTTTAATGATTTAGCTTTGCTTTGGAAAACATGTTAACGATAACTAGATTCAGGATGTCCCAACCAAGACAAATTACTCTCCTTAGGTCTGCAATTTCAAGTTACACAGCACCCCTGAGAGTCGAATTTACGGAAAACACCAACAAGAGGCTCTAATTCAAGTGAACATTGTATCAGAAGGGAAAGAAGTTACCCTGAAGCATCGTGCTCCTGCTCTGCCTGAACCATGTTCCTCAGACTGGCATCAGCAAGGGCCTGTGTGAAATGAGTGTAGGGTGCCATGAAGCAATAGTGGTAGAGACCAGGTCTCAGGTTGGAAGAACCCAAGCGTTGAGCTTTGCCTTGAGCTTTGCTGGGGTTTGAACACAAGCCATCGTACTGAGAAGCCAGGTTTGTCCCAAACAACGTTTTCAATAACTGGAGAAGAAAATTGGAAGGAAAAAAAGAGAAGTTTACATTTCAAGAAAAAAAAAGGCCCTTGACTCCTCATCCTCTCAAAGGGCTTTAGAGGAAAGGTCAAAATGCAAGCTGTGGATCATGTAGTCAAAATACATGAAGAGAGGAAAAAGCTAATAAACAGAAACAATCCATACCTCACCCAAAAAGATATGATTAGTTTTGTAATTGAAGCTATTCCCACGTGACAACTCAACTGCCTCTAACCAAAATTAAACTTTGATGACTTGAACCTAAATGTTTAACTGAAGCCTGCAAGAAAGCCATCAGTAAAGCAGTTCTTTGCTTTTCAGGTTTTTTTGATGCATGTAACTGGTTATAGAACACTTTCTGTAAGATAGGAAACAAGCTTGTTATCTGATTATGAGCTAAAATAGTTCTTTGAATTGGAAGCTGTTTGAGAAACGATATTATTCAGATGGTATCAAGTTACAGAACAACTAATGAAAATAAAAGAAAACATGCTGTGTTTGCTCCACCTGGGTCAAGGTTTCCTCATACCACTTCCCTTAAGAGAATGGCCTGTCTTAGTATCCAGCTGAGAGCCACAGGACATCAGGATTAATCTTTAAGAAATGCAAAAAATTACCTCCTTACCTGCTGTACACAAACTGTTGCCATTGTTGGTTCTCTGTTGAAACATGATTTTAGATATCCCAAAATTTCTTCTACACACTAAAAGAAAAAATAAGAAAAACAAGTGTACCTAATTGCATTTTTCTTCATTATATAAAGTAGTACAAAGAAAACTGGACCATAGCTCAGGTTTTTGTACTTAGTAAAACTATACTAACTAAAAGGGAAATCACAGAAGTATGTAAGGAAATAAAAATACAGTAATTGTCTCCTAATTTTAAAATACCACAATGCCTAACACCACAGTAAACGAGAAAAAAATATCAAGACACATGAGACAAAGGAGGACAGTATGCCTTCTGTCATTTTGTATATTTAAACATATAAATATGGCAAAATTGACTGAAGGCAAACCCTTTTTGCTGGAAAGAACCCCTACCCCCCTTTAAATTTAAACACTAAAAAAATCACTCTGGTTTTCAACAGCAGCAATTTAACCTGGAAAATATGCTGCAGCACTTTACCCAACACTGGGGCAGCACAACACTTCCAGGACTACTCTCTTTTTCAAGAGTACTGATTTTGAAATCAGTGTTTTGTGCTGTCTCCCAGTAAGGACCACAGATACTGGACAAGTTAACTACAAAAGAAAAAGCAAATAAATCTTCTACCTTCCCAATGTCTTGAAGAGTAGCAAGTTCCAAGATCTGAGACAGAACATCTAAGGCAGAGCGTAAGAAACATCCAAACTTCTCATTACTGTTCTGGAGATCCAATGTCACCTGTTCCCAGAGAGTAAACCCACACTTTTTCTTAACAGTTACTTGACAAGGAGATACAAATTACAGGAAGAAGTGAGTATTGACACAAAATGATCTTTTGCCTAAAATTTCAAAGTAGTTCAACCAACACCACTGACAGCTTAGACTGCCTTATGAATTGCTGGAAGGGCAGGACTCCATTTTAACTATGAAAAAGAAAGGGATCTTCCAGCCTGAGGCAGTCAGATCATCTGGGAAGGCCCAGGATGTTGACAAGCAATGAAGAAGGGATCACAAAATATTGAGCTGGAAGGGACCCACAAGGATCATCGAGTCCAACCCTTAAATGAATGGCCCATAGAGAGATTTGAACCTTGGTATTATGAGCAGCAGGCTCTAAACAATTGAGCTCATCTCAGGGTCACAATGCATTTCTCAGAAACACAGTAGGTGTAATAAGAACACAGGCCTTGAAGTGGAAATATCAGATGACCAAGTCTCCAGGGAATGCATCTTCTACTGCCTGAGCTAATGAGGAAAGGTTTATTCAATAGTGGAATAAACTGTGGAGAGAATCAACATGGGCACCCATTTGGCACTGCCAAGCCAGCAAGAGTCATTTGGTACCAGCACTAGTGACAGCAGAGAAACAAGCAGTAGGGTGACAATGCCTATAACATGTTTTTGTTTCATCAGTTTTTGGTTTTATTGGTGGTATTTGTGATCTTTCTTTAAATTCTTTTTTGTGTGTAGAAAATCTTTACACAGGCAAACAAGTGAGTTGAGAGAAGCAAAGACATATTTAAAAGTGATTATCCATCCAGCAACATTGCAATTCAACCAAACCATATCATGCAGTACCTTATAATTAGCATGGGTTGCTTTCAAGACATCATATAATTTCAGGTAAGATGGAAGATGATAAAAGCTTCCTACTGAAGATGATTTACTTGTTGGAACAGGCCCAGTAGCATCAGTTTGCCTAGGAGCTTAGAAGTATACGATAGATTAGCACTCCATACCTTTTCCAGGTTGCTCATGACACGTACACTCAGTGTAATCAACCACATCTGCATTATTAGACAGTATGATTCTTTTCAATCTGCACGCATATTCCAAACTCTAAAAACACACAACTAGAAAATGAACCAGCATTCCAACAAACCAGCCCACTGAGATGAGAGAAATCAACCCAGAGGGCTTATTACTGAAGTACACGTACTATTTACAAAATAGAAGTAACATGTGTTTCCTTCATTCATTACTAAGAAAAGTTTTCAAGATTCAAAAGCGACGTGAGCCACTCCTGCCAAAAGCTGCAAAGCAACTTTCAAATTTCTTCTAAGTAACATAAGTGCAAAAATGACTTGTTTTAGTCCACAGCTGAGTAGATTTAGGAAAAGTGAGGAAAAGGCTTCAGCAGTACTTTGCTGCTGAAAAGTACAGGTAATTTTCATAAAACTCCAAACAGTGAAGAAGCCCCCGCCCACAGCTGCCTTTCTACCAATGCAGTACTGAAAAGGACTCCTTACAGCAGGTCTGCCACCCTTTGGACAGAAAAGGAGTTACTCAGGTTTATTTCTTCTCTCTAAGCTTTGACCACACACGGGTGGTGCTGGTAGATGGTCAGGCTGATAGGATTGAGTGTGCCTACCTGGACTGGCTTCACCAGCCTTTTTAGGGCTCATTGGCACAGATGCCTGTTCCACAGACTCCCTTTCTTTCCCCTTTCTCCGAATTGGACTGAGAGAAGGGGGGTTTGTGAGAGAAGGTAACGCTGCCTAGGATTGAAAAAAGCTTTATTAGTTTTGTAGAGCACAAGCAGCCTTTCTTCTTCATCAACACAAATACAAGCATGTTTATCTTTTGTTTAAACTCCCCTTTATTTGACTGTCTGTTAAATTAAAATATCTCAACTATCAGGTTCAGGACATGAATTTCCTGTGTTTAAAGGAAGGAGTTTCATACGTTCCCTATTTTACTCCTCAACTTCAGCATAAGCCAACTGAGATGGAATTAGAGCTCAATGACTAAAGTTTCTTTTGATTGCAGACAAAGGAGTATCAAAACAATATTCACACATTTAAAATATGAAGAAATTACTAATCTTAATAATACTGTCTTACAGTCTTTAAATCAGTCTCTAAATGTACATGCCTCAAAAAACCCCAAAACAAAACCCCAAACCTGAAAGTACCTCATATTAGCTATTCAGAAACCAAAATATTTTACAGGATCTTCAGAAGAGTTACTTTTAGCCTCAAAAGGAGCTCAGTGCATTACAACCATCCAACCAACACAAAAGACAACACATTTCCCAGAGTATGCAATCCAATACTCCATCTACTACATATACTCCTCACTGAACTAATGGTTCAGGAAAAGTCAGCAGGAATAAAAGGTTCAAAATTTAAGTTCACATTATAGACACTGAAGAACTAAAGAAGAACCTTTTCTGTGGAAGAATGATATGAATGTTTTTTTCATCTTACTTGCTTTACTACCCCTAGTGGAGCCATATTACCAAGGAATTAGATGGTTTCCTGTATCAAGACTAAAATGTGAAGAGGCCTATAGCACAACAGTATTTAAGTCACAGAGTTGTATTTATCTATCTTTAATATATACCTTTACTGCTGGGCCAGGAGCAACATCATCCATTACATGTGCACAAATATTAATGACCTTCAGCAGATGAGAAAAGAGCTGTTCTACCAAAGTGACAAGAGTTCGATCTGCCAGAGCTGGCCAGGGTTCCTCCTGCTTTGCACCACCTTGGTTTGAATCTTCTTCAGCACCCCAGGGATTCTTCAAGCACTTGGGAGCACTTGCTGTAATTACAATTACATTATTTCAAGAAACAGAAAGATAAAATTTGGAACTAAGCACCAGAAAATTTTAAAGGCATATATGGTTATTATCGCTGTATGAACAGAAATTCAAAACCGGGACTTGCTGCACGGTTTTAAACAACAGCAACAAAATGCCGGCTCTTTGTACCCTGCCTATTCCAGGCACACACATGGCCTCTGGCAAGGAGAGCAAATTTGCAACCAAAAGGGCAGCACCTTTTTCCAACCTCCTGGGTGCAAGTTCCTTCTTTATTTCTTCTGCTTGATCTTGCAGGTATTTCGTTGCATCCAATCAGAATAGAGCAAGATATGGGCCTTCTAAGAGTAATGGTAAAAATATTAGGACAATCCTACTCTTCTTGTCCTGCCTTACCTGCAAGCAAGTTCCCAGTCAAAATCAAAGCATCCTGATGTGCAGACAGGTCCAGTGGGAACCATGCTGATGAAAGGAGAGACAGGACCAAGCCAGCCATACCAACGGTGCAGCCTTTCTGAGCTTCATCTGAAGAACTCGGCTGGGAAACACTGGAAGTTTAATTTTGGAATGTCATCATTTTTTTCCCCCTTTTAGTAAATTTAAAGTCTTAAGAAAACCAACAGCCAAGCAGATGGGTAACCTAAAGAAATGGAATCGGCACTACAGAAATACACATTTACCACTAAAGCACAACTTTAAAAACCAATTTGCAGCAGAGACATGACAATACTCCATTTTTTTGAACAGCCTTTTTTTTTCAGTAGCAAACATCAAAGCTACTAGTGACATCTACTGATACACTGAAGAATTCTGTATTTATTTGCTAACTGCTACAGTCCTGAAGCATCTCCAGTTAAGTCTTGCACATATGCAAGGTAGGGAGACATCAGCTATACTACTGTAGTGTTAGAAGATAGTGCCTTAAAGTGACAAGAATTTAATTTAACAGTTGTAATCCATCAAATCATCTAGATTTATGAGTGGACTCTACCCAAGACTGTAATTTGCTGCATTCTGTATTTTCCTTGACAATAACTATAAAATCAGATTTTCCCACAGAACTCAAGTTTCAAAAGGAGCAGGCAGAGATCATCAAAAGATGTTTGGCAGAATACTATGTGAATTACATACATAGGCAATCTTTCAGGGTATTCTTTAATTTAAAGAAAAAATAAAATTAAATTCTTCAATTTGAAGAAAAAATAAAGCTATTTGAGAAAGTAAAATTTACACTAAGTATAGCTATTATTTTGACAAAGCTACAGAGGTAATTGAAGTATTTTCCTGGGCAGTTGTTGTTTACTTTACATACAGTTAAAAACCCATGACTTAATCCTTGTACAGAGTTGGAATGCAGCAGTTCCAATAGCTTCTTAATCAAAAGAACAACAATACTTAAGATAGAAAAGAATTTTGGCAAAATTCTCATGTTACTATCCATGTTATTGCATTTTTGTTATCCAGAATGATAAATGCCCTTATCATTTCACAAAAATAAAATTAGAATCCAAATTAGTAGGAACATGGGCCAAAAATTTGTAAAGAAGGAATAAGGGGAAAAGGTAAATGCTGACCTGATGAATATTAGATGCATTGGATGCATCTCAAAAATAGCATTTTAAAGCTGGGTAGGGAGGAAGACATACTGCTGCAAATTGTGCATTGATTTTATATTTCAGCCAAGTACTGCTCCCATCCTGAATTACTTCATTTGTTAAAAGTGGACCCAGAGGTCAAGACATCTTTAACACTGCATACAGAGAGCACACATCACTTATGGCCAGCCAGGGAAGCAAGGGCCTGCTGACAAGAAAATCAGCCAAGGGAGGGCTGGGTTTTTGTTTGGGGGTTTTATTTCATTTTTAAAATAAGACAAAATTTTGCAAACAAGTAGAATAAGAGTAGAGACACAACGACCACAACTAAGAAAATTAAGACAAACGATGTTAAATCTATTTAAAACCAAACAGCTCCACATGTGCACATCTCCAGTAGCAACTTTTACAGCTCGTGTGACACAGCACACCAATGATCAGTGGCAAAATCAAAGCTTTAGGCTGACACCTGTACAGTTACAATCTGAAGAAGCTCTTCAGAATCTAAGTGCTTTGGGGCTCTAATATACTACCTGCATAAAACATTTCAGTATTACAGACATCTGATTTGATGTTCTCATCCAGTGTGCCACATGAGAACAATTTAAATACATCTGATCCTATTGTAGAAGCAATGATGAACCAGCTTCCTTGGTTTTTGACATGAAATCAAGATCAAAATGATAAATGTTCTGATTTTAAAAAGAGATATCACAAGACACAATATCCCAAAGATAAATATGCTTTCAAAAGCATGGAAAATTTTCTCTTATTACTTACTTTGATAGATGCTGATCACATGTATCTTTCTATTTCTATTCTATTTCTGTTTTCAATCCCTGCGACAAACACAGTGGCTCCAGGGATGACAAAGTGCTGACACTTAATATCCTGACAACCTGAGGTTACAATCTTCTGTATTCTGTATAAAGTTCTTAAATAACTGCCAAGATAAGCCTAACAGCATATACCAGGACTTTCAGTGCCCAAATAAGTGTACTTCCCTTTTGCAAACGTGACTTTCAGAAGCTTGATTAAGAAATGAGGGAACGTACCCACAGTGCCATCCCACACTCCAGGTGCAGACTGGAAATGTTGTGGAGAGAAGACACAAAGCTTCACAGCAGCCAAACTGAAAAGTTAACACAAGAACTGAGTTAGTTTCCCCACTGGAAGAGTTAGCAACATGGTATTTAAAGAGTTAGAATTAAATCTATTACTACTGCCATTACCACAGTATAAAAGCTGCATACACACATATATAGCCAGGAAGGAATAAAAATTAAAGCAAGCATGCAAAACAGGAAAGAATCAGCTACCACAGCAAGAAAACTCAAAGGAATTCATTTACAGGAAAACTCACAGGAACTCATTTACAGGAAAACTCACATATAAGAAAACTCACTGTAAGTGCTCTTGTAGTGGATATTGTCAATGCATGGGAAATTGCTGCAATAACCCTCGAAAGGTTGTTTTCCATAGTGACGTCTGTTGGACTTGGCATCATATTATAACCTCTATATGTTCTGAAATAGAAATATTTATACCACTAAAACATGTATTAAAAAAACCAAACATCCCAATAAAAAGCGATTATGGTTTAAATTACTATTACGTATTTCACAGATTGCTTATAAAATATAAAATCTGAGAACACTCTAAATACCATCTTATACTGTAATATTTTTGTTTCTGTATTCATAAATGCAATTTATTTATCAATAAAATCCTTCTGTTAGCAAACAGAAACAGTAGATCAACTTTCAATACCCAACTAGACACTTGAGAAGTCACCACCAATATAACATTAGTCTTTGCTTTTGCTCAAATCCATCTCACAATTTTCATGCTTACAGACTTTGGATTATTGCTGTAGAAAAAAAACTATTTTCTATATGGAATAATACCAGGTCCACAAAGTTCTCTTGCTTCTATATTACAATATATAAATCTTAAGTGATATGATCAAGATCATATATTAAAAAGGTACATAATTAAAAACTTGTATGACAAACTGGTAGAAGCAAAGAGCTCCTATAAACACATACAACTCATACTGTCTATGAGACAAAATACCCAAACAGGAAAAGTATAGTTGGCAGCAAAAATGCAGCAACAAGATCACACTATCAAAATTTGGATTTATTTTTCAATTATAAAGGGAGTACAGATTTCTGCAACCACAATCATTGAACAGTATGTGAAGAATTACAAATCCAGGTCAGCATATCTGAACAATAATGTTTACATAAAATTAGCTTGAAAAGCTGCACTTAATTGTGCAACTTAATGAACAAGTAGGGTGACTTCAGGATGGACAGAAGAAACTTTATCTCCAAACAATTACTCCTACAATCAATATGTCAGCACATCACTAGTAACTCACACAACACTTTTTCCTTTAATCTGTTTCTCTGGAGCTTAAAACTGCCACGGATGCTCCTACAGGCCAGAAAAAGCACATGCATTTGCAGGATTTAACTACAATTCTAGGCCTTACAAACTGAAATTTGGGTGTAGATTGCTTTTAAAACAGGGCCAGATGGAACGTACCTGGTGATGGTGCTGACGGCAAAGTGAGACGGGGGCTGCGTTTCGTGCATGAGAAGTTTCAGGTAGACACTGCTCTGGTCTCGTGCTACTGCCACAACTGGGTCAGCCTGGCCTTGGTCACAGTTATAAAACAGCTTTGGAACAAGCCTTAAGGACAATTGTCAAAAAGGAAAAGTATTAGTGAGGTATTATTTAATATCCAGTTTAAAGTACATTTAATATACACTTCAGAAAGCTGCATACAATAATTACAAATATCAAGTTGTAAATGAAAGCTGTTACCAAAACTCATTAAATTGAATTCATTTTTATACAGTTGCTCTTCATTATAATCAAGGAGCTCAAGTACCACGTGAAAACTACAATGGTTGGGAGTTTGAACAAGTCTGTAGAACTGAACATTTCAAGTCCATCAGCTGCTGTTCAGGATACTGAACAAACCACTTCAGCATGCAGAAAAATATCTTAAAGTGAAGTTAAAACTGAAAGTGACCCTCAGGATGTAATACAGTTAAATGTAACTGTAATGCTAATGGAAAGCAAAGTACAGTTGCCTGACAAGTCAAAATGATGCACATATTTCAGGAACCATAAAGATGCCTGTGCCTCCCATCTCTCACTTAAACAAATATATATATGTGTGTAAGAATGTATGTATGTATGTATATATATAAAAAACACCTAAGGGATTTTTTTTGTTACAGGTATATATTAGTAAGAAAATATCTTTCTTAACTACCTTTTTTTTCTACAAATAAAACCACTACATATACCTCATTAATGAAGCTGCAGCTACATGTCTCACTCGTGGATCTTCATCTCCAAGCAGAGATATTACAACATTATCAAGCACTCTCTCCTGCAGTTTTAACAGCTAAAAAATAAGTTCACACATTAAAGTTAATTAAACATTTTTGTTATTTGACCATATTACTAAAAGAGAATTAAAAAGTGAGATTTTATCCATCATACAAGGTTGTAAGACTTGAAGATCTTTACCTTAATATTGCCACTCCATAGTAATGTATATTCTCCATTGTAATAAGTTTTAGAACACATGTCTATTTACACAAAACAAACTTACAACAACTATCAGCGTTGACAGAATTTAAAAACAAAGTGATGAGATTGCACAGATACCTTAATCCAGAAATGCCAGATAATGATTGAATAATTTACTTACACCAGTATAATGATGAGTACCTCTGTGCAAGCTCTCAGTTCTGCCTTCCAAGAAGCTGACTAGCCTATGATAAAATAGAATTTAGGGTACATTAGTTAACATCACATGTTATTTCTCCACTTAAAGCTCTCAGGGTTCTTTTTGTTTATTTATAAGAATACCCCTGCAGGGAAAATATAAGTAGCAAACATCTTTTGCTACCTAATAGGTTAAGCTATGTGTTAAACTACTCTCTGGCTACTCTAACTAAAGAAAAGGAGTCCTTCTGTAAAAAAACGTTATTTACACATTGCCATAGTTCTTTTTTCCCATGTATAGAATAATCAGACTATTCTGAAAACATAGTAACACATCCCAAAAACATAACTACTCAGAAAAAGTCCAATTTTGTACAACTAAGGATAACTTGAAGAAATTTCAAATAAACATCTTCTGTCTTTCAGCTTGGAAGAACCTGTAAAGAATGAGGGAATGCAAAAAAAGGAAATCAAGTCATCTTCATTTCAGTGTAACAGAAACTGAGGAACTGAAGAGAGCTGACAATGGAGAACAAGTCAGAGACTTGCTCTTTAAAAACACACATACTTGGCCATGAAATCCAAATTCATTTCCATATTATATGGTCCCTCCCTGACCACACATTTACACAAGACTTGATACAACAGACCAATGAACCAGAAACTCCTACCCAGTGTTAGTAGGATTGGGCTTGGTTGAGAAGCCAATGATAACCTGATAAAGGAATTCACACATTCCATATAGGATTGACTGGTCTGAACCAGTTTTACGAAACCAATTAATGCACCAGAAGAAATTGCTCCATCATGGTTCCAGTTCCCTGTACATCTCCACACTTCAGCCACTGCACCCACGGAAAAATATAAACACTTACCGAAAATCTACCTCTGCAAGTGTTTCCAGAAGTTCTGTCCTTACTAACCAATATGAGCTGTTCTTCAGTGTAAGGAGGTCAACAATCAACTGTAAACCCAGTTCACTGTAACTGCTACTACATAAGCTCATGATGCAATGCTGAAAAGAAAAAACAACTTTCAGTTACATTAGAGAAGTTCTCTGAACAAAAGTATGAAAGTGATCAAAAATCAAATGTTTCATTTAAAATATTAAAAAGATAATATATAAATACTAAATAAATATATAAATACTACAAAGAGCTAGGAGAAAGTACCAGAGCCAGGTACTTGCAAGGCCAGAATACTTAGCTCCATGTGAACTGCTGCTGAAATTAAACACTGGAGAGCAATGCAAGCCTCACATATCAGAGGACAAGCCCCCAAAGAGTAAGGTCTAAAACTCACAAGGCTTAAACACCACAAGCACTACATTCTCATCTGTTTAAAAACAGTTTCCTAATTTCCACAGGGTATTTTTAGACAGCTGGTTCTGATTTCCAGAGTTTCTGAAAAAGTCATACCTCTTCATTTTAGTGACTGTTAAATACAGGCACAACGTGTGACCTTTGGAAAAAGTTACAGAACACCACACTTCTGTGTCTTATTTAAAAACACAAAATGTACATTCTTGCTTGAGGATTAACAACCCAAAAGACTTAGAACATTTCTGCCCAAAAGTACAAAGTCAAGATGCATTATATGTTGAAATAAAGAGCCAAAGTTGACTAATGTAAGTTGCCTGAACTCAACAAGTGAAGTCTTCTAAAAGGCCATAATCATATGTGTAATCATCCATGAAACCACCACACACAAACATGAAGATTGCTGAACAGAAGGTTAAAAAGTCTCATTTAACGAACTGGATTTTCCCTCTCTCAGCTGTATCACAAACCCCTCCTCTTTGCATATAAAATCATACTTTCCATACACAAACTATCTACATTTTACTAAAAGCTATGCTTTGCCTCACTGGTCTTTAAGCTGCAATACAGTCAAGCCAGCCTGTGCCTCTCCTTGATGAATTAATTCCCCTGAGCCTAGTAATGAATCACATCCCTGTGAACTGTGGTGGTTTAAATAAATTCCTACTGCTTACCCTCACAGCTGTACAAGCCAGTTTGCACGTAACAGAGGACTCATCTTTCAGAGTTTTCTGTAACAGAGGTATGCAGTCTGCCAAGGAAAAGAGATTTCCTAACAAAAAAACAAAAAAAAAGGAATTTAGAGCAATGAAACACTGCAATGGTACATGAAGAGAAAAAAAGACACCCTTAAAATGAATTGTTACCTGTTGAGCTTCTGACATTTATTAGCCATTTTTCCACATCAAAGCGGGATTTAATCAGAATGGAGTTGACAATCGTTCCACACAGAATGGCAGTGGCTCCTCTAATCTGGGGATCTCCATGGTCAATGTAGTTCAGAATGTCTGATACATATTGCTCCTCTAAGAAAGGAAGTTACAACTACTTTATTTTAAAAATACTAGTATTAGACTGAACTGATCCCTAGAAATGCTTTAGTGGAGGTCTCAAGTATTACATGACCTATGTCAACATATTCAAAATACCCTTCTCTTAGTTCTACCTTCCTGAGATCCCATGCACTCAATTTACAGATCATTCATATTATTCAGACCAATGATCACATATATAAAACCACTAGTGATTCATGTCAATTATACATAAAACACTCTGCAGGAATCTGAGAAGTGTTTTGGTTAATGTACCAAACTTGATGCACACTCCAGGTCCCTGCTGATCATTCGTTAAAGTTACCTAATGGCTTAGAAACCATCTGTAAGACAGACTGAAATAAATTAGAAGAAACTGTTTGTAAATCAAAAAAGCACTTCTATATAGCAGTTGTACTGAGCTTCAACCTGTCAGAAGTCCATCCACTGAAACTTTAACTATAAAAAAGTACCTCACCACACGTGTCAGTCACACAGACAGCACATTCATTCCAATTCATGCAATGTTTGTTCACAAACACTGAACAGGGTTTGGAGTTTTCACTAGAGATGCTGCCTGACTTACTTGAAAACCCAAAACACACTATCAAAATGAAATATGTGAACTGCAACATACCATACTCTTCTCCCATTGCCTCCAGGGGTGTTTTATACAGTTTGCTGAAGAAAGACTCAGGGTGAAGGGCAACGGCTGCTCCAACACAACTCACTGCCAGGGCTTTTACACTGACCCTCACATCTCTGTCAGGAACTAAAGCTATGGAGAAGAAATTAAAAAAAATTAAAAAAAAAAAGAAAAGGAGGGTATTTAAAAGTTTTCTGAATTGTTTTTAATTAAGTTAGTAACAGTGTATAAAATAAATGGCTTAGCCCAGACAAAAATATGAAGGCAGAGCCAACAGTTCCAGTTTATCAGAGGCAGCAGTGATATATGGTTGCTTTTTTTGTCAAATACTCTGTACTTAGAACATATTTGAAATTTTGATATATAGCTGTGACATACACTGTACATCATATAGCTGTAACTCACTGCCTTCCAAAAACACTACATTATCAGAGCACATGAGCAAGTAACAGTTTAGAAAAGGGAAAAAGAATAAACATCTTAGATCAGTCATATACAATGACAGGAAACTCATCCCCATCCTTGGAGGTACATAAAAAACCTGTATACGTGCTGCTTAGAGACTGTCACAGAAAAACCCCACCTCCAAAAATTTCCAATAAAGGGAGAAACAAGACAAAGCAAACTGATCACACTTCCAACTTTGTACACTGAGAGACACAGTAAACCAAGGAATCTGGAAAACAAACTCGCCTCCTTTCTCCCCAGTGAGCAGGAAGGAAGCCGACAGCAGTCGGACACAGTGCACTAAAGGAGCAGCATCTCCATCCGTGTAGTGCCCGATGTCTCCCTTTACCCTGGAGGGCTGGTGAAGGCAAAGCACAAGTTTTTACTATAGAAAAAGTAATCGTCAATTTAAATAAAATATTAAGCACAACAAGATTCAGAAACACTGCACATCTTCAAATGTACATGGGTTGCAATATAAAATGTATTTAATATATGTTCCAAAAGAAGGCCTTCAAATGTAATGCTTTGGGGAAGTTTATATCCAGTATCAGAACTGGTTCAATTTTACAGAAATATTATTCTGTAGATTTTTCTGAACTACCTAGACTTGCTGTTTGCATGTGAGAACCTGATAAATCACTTTTTGTCACCAAACAATGATCTTTGGAAACTTTGCATGAAAAGCAATTAATTGCAAAGTTGTTTCCAAAGAAGGCTGACTGCCTTCTGCAGTTTCACATTCAGAATTCCACAGTAGTCCAAGCTGACCTAACTCCATCTGTCACAAATGAAAGTTGTTTTGCCCCAGCTCAGAACCAAGTCCAAAGTTAAAGCAAACAAAAATGTGAAGAGGAAACCTGAGATAGAATGGCACAAAGCTCAAAGACTACGACATACTAACTTCTGAGGAGATCACAAAGTTATCTGCACAGCTAGAAACCAGCACAAAGGTATTTGAGTCATAAAGTATCAGTGTAGCCTACTAATGCACAGGGAGACAAAAAGGGTTCTCAGCAGTGTATGTTCTGCTATGGCTTTGCTAGTGATTGCATTAAACTTGTGTATCCACCACATGTTAAATGGAATTCAGGCTATAATTTGGGTTCACTAAGTAACCTTAAGTTACTTAGACCTATAATGAAGTACATCACAGGTACAGGCTACCCCCATAAACCACTAACCTACTTGATCATAATTCTAATTTTTAATTTTTTTTTTTAAACTTAGTTGTTCTAAACTTCAAAACTGACCACTGTGACTGTTTCTCACCTTGTTTTCATGATCACCAGCTTCTGCTGCATCTTCTTTTGATGTAAATCTATCTACACTGCTGTCAGAAGGCTGTCTGCTATGGCTCATGGTTTTCAACAGGTGAGGCTGCTGAAGAGCTTCAGAAAAAGGCAATTCATGGAATACCATTTCAGATGCAAACTAAAAGCGCTTTAATTAAACTTAATTATACAAACATGAAAAATAAATTAGCAGTGATCAAAACAAGTGATTCATTACAAGTGTTGAAATGTAAAATATAAAATATATTTCAATCTAGTTATTTGGTTTTTATATCCATTACATGAGTCTTCACTCCCTTGTAAGTGCAGATGCACCTGAACACCTGTCTTAATGGTGTCACCAGTCTGCCCCACCCCCATATTTATCAACATACCAAGAGAAGAATTTCTGAAAGACTCTGATGAATCATCCTGGAGAATATTTGCAGCTTCATCTTCCTCATCCTGTAGCTGCCCAATCTGCATTCCAGAATACTGTCCTTCAGCACCCTCCAAAACCTAAGCAAATGCAAGGACGGGGCTTTAAATAACTTCTATTAACACACAGTATTACATTTCAAACATGCAGCGTTAGTAATCTAGAAATAATTTGAAAGCAAATATGGGCCTGATAAATATTAGTGTAAAGCTGTGTGCAAGCCCCAAAGCACCTCCCCTCCTCCTCCAGCCTTGGGGCTGTTGGAAGCCACAGTTCCATGTGACAGTCTCCTGAACCAGGAACTTGGCTGATTACAGTGAGAAAGTGGAACACCTGGTGCCTCGCTCTCCTTGCTCCCCCACCCCAAACATCTCTATCTCAGCAGCTACAAATCACAGCCAACACCTTTACTGCCACAAATTGAACTTTTCCCTTGCTGTCAAACTCTCCCATAACCTCACTTGTCCTGGATATGTGAAGTCAAACTGTTTAGAACAAAAAAGGACAAATAAGTTTAAACGTATTTTAATCATTCTAAACCAGAGACTACTCAAATGGACACTCCTGGAAGAGTTTGACCCTTGGTACCAAGGCATTATATAGGCTGTAGGTATATGGAATGATAACCATATAATAATTAAAAATAAAAATTAATAACCATAACATTCATAATGATAAATACAGTACCATTAAAAAAACCCAAAACATTCGACTAAGTCTATCAGAAGGGAAGATACTTCTTCAGTGACTCCCTGACTTCATAAGCACTTGGAAATTGTTCATTAAAAAGTCTGAGTAAGGGTACAACACCTTGGTCTGTCAGTTATGAAAAAATAATTTTACTTGCAATTACTGATTGCAAACAAGTGTGCAAACTAACACGTCTGACAAAGAATTTGCAAGAAATGCATCCTGCCAATAAACAAACATTGTCAATAAATGCCTACTCACTTTGGCCTCTGCACTGCCTTAATTTAATTCAGAGAGCATTTATCATCATTCCTTTGGTTCTTGAATGCTCAGATGTGCTGAAGTATTTGCTTATCATAATTACAAATTTACTATTTTTTTTGTAGTGGTAAGAGACTATTACTCTCCTGAAGTTACTATCAGAAAACTTAAGCCAAAAGTTTGACAGTGTTTGAAAAAAGCTTAAGAAATTACAAGTTTTTCCCCTTTTGCATTTTCTGCTCTGGCTCCCAGTGATTGTATTTTTGCTGTTTTTATTATAACCTCAAAATGTAATTGCCCAAGAGAGACAAATTTCTTAAAACAGCTTTACTGCATGCACATTTCAGGTGTTTATTAGATAACTTATATTAGTAAATCATGCAGCATTGGCTTAAATTTGCAGCATAGGAGAAATCCCTAAGATGGAATAAAAAGGAAAAAAAAGATGAGTTGTGTTGGCAAGTGAAAAAGCACAGGCAGAAGGCAGTGTGAAGCAGTAGGTTCCAAAAATATTCTTCTATCATTCCAAATAGACTATTCACCCTTTAACACTTCCATTAATCCTTCTGCACCAAAACAATTGTTAATATATCTGTACAAAATGAAGGATTTGCTACTAAGAGAATATATTTAAGTCAGAACTTTGATATTGCCATTTTGTCAGTGAGCGACAATCTGTTAATGCCTTCACACGACCCGCCCAGTGAGCACAGCGATTACAGCTCTCCAGTTTTTAATTACTGCTGAAGTGAAAGTGTTAAAAGGAGGTCAAGCTCTCCAGCAGAGGTGTGAGCTGCTGACCTTTCCACTGTTACTAGCTGAGGATTGAAAAGTAGAAGACGAGTAAGGAGACGACTCCAAGTCCTGGCCCTCCACGGAAGAGCTGTGAGACATGTCGGGCCCCTCAGTGGATGGAGATCCCCCCTCTGCCCGCTGCACACTTACAATTTCAGAGCTGTCCGAAGGGGTTACCGCAGAGTCTGGACCTTCTGTAGTAGTCTGAGAGCTATCACTAATGGGTGAGGAAGCCTGAGTACCATCATTCAAATCCATAGTGGCATCCGACTGGACAGCGCTGATCTGGCTGGAGCTTCGACTCAGCACTTCATCTTCCTCCCCTTCAGTAGCCGTACTTGTCAAATCACAGCTCGCCAGCTCCACAGAGTCTGACTGCAGCGTATGCTGAGAACGAGGCTGCTCGGTAATGATATCGTGTCCTGCAGGGTCAGCAGCTGAACTCCCCACTGACCCCGCTGTCGACACACCTGAGGAAGAAGCCAGGTCACTGGTGATCTCGCCCTTCACAGAAGCTGCAAAACACAGACATTTATGAGTCAATCAAGAGTTTAAACTCTTGATATGGACACCAAACACTAAGTTACGTATTAAACTAGGCTAAGGAAAATGTGTAACTAATCATTTAAAGGTAGGGAAATAAGCATCCTCAAGATGCCACTCCATCTATACCAGTAACTGGATATTGACAGTCTCTCCATCAAAAAAAAATGAAAGTCAACTTCATTAAGTAAGTATGTTTTATATTCAGCAGTATTTACGGTTTCAGTTTTGTGAGCATGTCTGTTGAGTGCACATCCACTTTCTTATCACCATAACACGACCTATATAATATATTTCACATAGAGCAATAAAAGAATGTATTTGTTGACTGCACTGCTAAAGAGAAAGGCAGGTACCTGTAAATGATGCAGTGCTGACATCAGATCGGGTTTCAGAGTCATCATCCAAACCTTCTTCTTCACCAAGAAGTATTTTACCTGAGAAGTGATACAGGAAAAACCTTTAGTTTTCCAAACTTGTAGTCAGTCTGAAATGCTGAAGAGTTGCAGTCATTTAGATGTGAAATCTATTTTTTAAAAAGTTTATTTAAATAATTTTTCATAGCTATGACAGGTAATAGATGGAAAAAAGAAAGGAATGAAGAAAGTGAACATCCAGTCCCTCACTATCTGATCAGGAAAGAAACAGCAATGACAAGAAAACAGATTAGTTTTATTGAACAGTGTAACCATTCAGGAAACTATCTTATTAATCCTAGTTTATTTTTGTAGACTATGTAAGATCCCACTAATTTCATCAAGTATGTCCTATTATTAAGGACTGGATACCTAGCATCTGGATGTCTGCCCTCAACTCAGATGGACATAAAAGCATCACAAGTAATAGAGTAAATAACCTCTTCCTCCTTAAGGCTAAGAAAACTGTCAAAGACTGCTTGCAGTCTGGGGCTTGGAACTCCAGTGCTAACAGAATGGAAAATGCCTAGGGGGAAGAGCAGTGCAGACTGGAAGCACAAGACAACATAAGTGGGACAGGGTGATGAACCATGGACAACAGCCCTTGAGAAACAGGGATTACTAAGGCAAAAAATCTTCTGAGAGGCTTCTGCCATAAGAAACTTGAGAACCACTTGCAACATCACCACAGAGTTCTCTTGCTCACAGACATTACCTATCTAAATTACAGGCAGTGGAAAGAGAAAGATCCCTGCAGATGCACACTGCCTGGAAGCGAACCAAGGACACAACTGCACTGAAAAGTCTGTCAGTGGGACAGGACACCGAGTGCAGAGGGAGCTGCTGAGCCCACCCTTCTGGATGTTGCAAGTCACTCACTGAGACAAAGGGACTCATAATAAATGCTTTGAGATAGGACTGGTTTGGCCTTTTAAATAAACTGCACTGGTAGTCTAAGATTCACCATCTTACACATCAGATACTGATTGTCTGGATAACTCTAGGTGAATTGTTTTGCACCTCATCCAAATTATCAGAAGGCAAAAAAAGCATTAACAGACTTTTGAATGAATTGCTCTTTCACAACTGCTTTCATACATAGCAGTACCACTGCAGAATTATCTTCCTCCAAAAAGAATGGTTTATGCTACTCAAACCTGTAAGTAAGGCAGTAAAGTAACCACAGCATTTCCATACACACTCTGTAAAATAACAGTAATTGAGAACTACACATTCCTATGAAAGAATGAGTCAAATTCTGCTAAGAGTTCCCAACAAAAAGTAACAAATATAATATATTCTTCTCTATTATTTCTCACATTTACATCCATTTCACTGAAACAAAACAGGATATTCTTCTACAGAAGTTTCCACAGCTGACCACCTCTAAAAGTCAGTGAAAGAGGAAGGACACTGGAAAACAGTCATTAGGCACATTAGGCTTTGTATGTTTAACTGAGTATGTAACACAAGCAGCAGGAGACTTTTCCACTACTTGATTTAAAAAACTTAAAAATCAGTCCTAGGTAGCAGAACACAGGCTTTCATTTCAAAAGGAGTTTTCAGCCTTTTTTGCAAATAGTCTTCTGAAGCTGAAACTATAAACAAACCAATACAGGGCAGCTGCTCAGAAGTGAAGTTGGTGTGACACAGTAAGACTGCAAAGATGTGGAACACACAGATTTCTATCGATCAGCCTCACTTTACACCCCTACACATAAAGGGGTATTCCAGCTTGAGAAGCCTCACCAGTGACTACTACTCTACATGACAGTAGGCTGTAAAACAGCTTCAAGGAGGAACTGGGAATAGGCTTGGATCTTCCCTCCTTTCTACAGTGGAGAGCAGCAGTAAACAAAAAATTCCCAATTTGAAATTAAACCTGTACAAAGCACAAAATCACATGGAGATTTCTTCAGATTTGTTTATGCCATTGCTTCAGACCACAAAATCTTCATACCATGATCTTGAGAAAGGTTAAAAACTGATGACTCACACATGTTTTCCCACTGAGTGAAGGAAAGATTAGTGTTTTAACAAGTACTTTAACTGAATTTCCACTGTTATTAAAACTTCAGAGTTACACAGAACACTATTAAAAAGTATCAAAATGATTTACCATTTTTCATTTACAAATGTGTTGTGTTGTTACTCTGATTTGTTGCACTGTGTCTCACCTTTGGATGCTGCAGCAACATCTACTTTAGAACATCCACTCCTTCAACCTCTCGTTTCTAAACTAGAAACTATCACTGCATTCACAGGCATTATTTCCTGCAGCTTTGGCCACTTTCACACCCAGGTATATTGTCACAGCACACAGTTAAGGTGCTTCAAACATTATGGCATTCTTTGCCCAGAGATGGAAGGACATACCTGGAATAAGTATGAGCTATAATGGTCCTTCAAGTTCACATGATCTGATTTTTGTCTTGAACTACTTTTCCTCCAAGTTTTTCTTTCCAGCATTGCACATCTCTCTGCTTACCAATGCTTGCAGTGACTGCCCTACACTCACACACAGTTTCACTGCAGCAGCAACATTTTGCTCACCTAATGCAGGTGATGAAAGTGCCACTCAGCTGTAATTAGACTGGTTCTGTCACAGTAACATGACTGCTTTTAAGCAAAGTGTAAGCACTCAACTAAACACGAAGCACTTTCATGCACAAACTGGGAAAAGAATACTTCAGAGCAAATTGTATTCTTTAAAATCCTGCTAAATTAATTACCTATCAAAGAAAAAAAATATACACAGCAAGACAAAAGATGTATAGAATTAATCATCAAGAACAAGAAATTAAAAAGCATGCAAACATACACATGCATTACAGAGGGGAAAAAAAACCAAGCCTGACAAAACCAGGAAGGTTCAGTATTTAGTGAGTTACATTAAAGATTAAATATTACCATCAAAAAGAAGCATGCCCTGTTCAGAGAGTTTATTTTTCCATGTGCTCTTTAGAGGTGAAAACTGCACCAATTATCATCACCATAACCTTGATGGTGAACTACAGCAAAAATAAGATTATACTGCTTTAAATAATTTTAGAATATCTTGATTGCAATATCAGAAATTGTGTCAGAATTCTTTTCATATTTAAGCTCAGCTGATAACAAAGGCAGTTGTGAATGAAGACCCAAGTTCAGCAAGACAATGAAGTGGGGAGGGGAAAGAAAAAAAACAAACCAACCCTCAAAAAATCAGGAAGGAATGCAATTAAAGATTTGTTTTCAAAAATAATCACCTTTATGCTTTCTTGCAAGAACAGGGCTGCATGAAGACCCCCCTCCAGCTGCAAATCACAGAAAGTAACACATCAGGGCAAAGACAGAGCTGCTGAAATCATGAAGGAATTCTAATAGCCACAAATGGGAAGGGGAAAAAAAATACAAAAAACAAACAAAACCCAAAAACCAAAGCCAGGAAGAAATAGCAAATTTTTTGCTTTTGAAGTCCGAGGTTTTTTGATCATTTACCATCAAATTACTTTGAATTTTCTTTGCACTTGTGCAAATTTTGCTTTAAAAACTTGTTCTAAATTTCCCTGCTATGACTGCTTCCAGCTAATAGTTTACCTTTCAGTAGCAGCAGCACTGAATGATCTGTTAGTTCAACACAGAAGTCCCTACAGAAATCCAATTAGAGACTGATTCTTTTGAAACAGGTAAGTAGCAGTTAAGAGAATTTTAAGAACATGCACTCCACAGGCAAGAAAGCTGATAGCTGATTTTAACAGTTATGGACAAACTTAAGTTATGCTTTCATTTCATGCTGGTTTTGGTATTCAACAAGGAGCTCTCAGTTAACATAAATTCTGATTAGATCAGCTTTAATGAATCGCAGTTGTCAGATGATTGGTAAGAATAACACTAATTTTGTGGATGAAAAAAAAAAATCTGTCACCTTATTTAAGTCGTTTTGGGTAACAAAAAAAAAAATCAACACAAACTAAAGAAAGCTCTGCAGTTTGTCATTACTCAATGAACCCAGTTAAAAGAAGGAGGGAAAAAATTTTTACTGTACCTGGGGAAAAAAGAAAGCCATGCATAACTTCATACATTTTATTTTATCCTTCATGCTTTAGGCTAACACTGAGAACCAGAGCTGATGATGTATGTTCATCTCCTTTTACTCCAATTACCAAAGATATAGCTTACCTATAAGCTCCACTATGCTCCCACTGCGGCTCCTGCTGGCAGGCTCATCTTTGGACACACTGACCTGAGCAATGCCCCCTGAGGTGGTCAGGGCATGGAGGAGTTCAGGTGGGGGAGTTCTAAAGAGCTGCTGGAGTAATTCCAAAGCTCCAGTCACAACATTGTGGTCCTGATGTTGGGTGTAATGCAGAGTCAATTCATAAACCTAAAACCAGACAAAGTACTGGAGTAAATTATGGAGACACAACTTGTCTTGTCATCTACGACATTAAATTTCAGTGGTGCATTAAAAATAACTGATGTTTGCTATACCTGATCTTCACCATACTCTGACAAGGAGAGAATGTCAATCAATTGTAGCCATTTAACTGCCTTTTTGGTAGAAGTCTGTTGTTTCTTTTTATTGTTACAGAAGGAAGAATCACATCAAAGAGCACTATAATAACTTATATTGGCTCCTCACAAGTATTGTTGATTCATTTTCCTGGGATTTCTGGCCATTATTTATCAGAAACTCCAGACACTGGATCAACTATCATTTACCAAGATGAACAGGAATTTGAGAAAAACATTCAGAATGTTCAATATCAAACTAATGCTGGATCAAGATTCATTTATTTTCCTTCCAATTAGTACTCTTCAGCTAAGGGTTATTTTTCATATTTTACCTGAATAAGTTGTTCTGGTGAAGGTGAAATCTCTGTTTCTTTCCTTGTTACGCCAAAACTGCCTTTCAAGCTGGTATCTTTTACTTGTTGTTGCAATAAAGGGATGAGATACCTCAGTGTCAGTAAAACACCCAGAATTAAAAGAGTAGGACGATCTTCTTCTACAGGAACCAACAAGCCTGAGGACAGAAATGAAGCAGACAATCACTTACTGACAGTGTTTAGTTTCAACACAGTGTTATTTCATGCAGTCCATATAATGGCTTCTTTAAATTAAAAAAAAAAAAACCGACCGAAAACTAGCAGCGTCTTAAGAACACTTTCTAAATGTAGAAACATTTGATAATATGTCATTAATATTCCTGACAATTAATTAAGTAACATGGGAGAATGGTCAGAGGATCCCGCATCACCTTCCCTGTTCCCTACCTCTTTTTACCCCATAAAAACACAACAAATTTTCTGATTTTTAATACTTGATGCTTTCACCAAGTGATCCAGTTCCTCTCAGCTGCCTCCTCTCTTCACTTGGCAGTTTATGGCCAAATGTAATTTCCTCACATATATGCACTACTATCCTAATGAGACATTTACATTTTGCCTCCTCCCTCAAGTACAGGGAAGCTCGTTCCACATATCTACCTCCTAATCACAGCCAACCCCTAAACAAATAAAGAACAAATACAAGTCATGTAAGAAAACACAAAACAGGATGGGGAAAAAAAAAATCAGAATCAATTCACAGAGTTCCTGTTAGTGCTTTTGCCTGAATTCCATATCATTGCCAGGACATCATCACACATCACCTTTAAAGGAGAAAAGTCACAATGTGGCATTTACATTTTTCTCATTGAAAGCAACAAGGCTGACACGATAATGCCTTTTTTATCTGTTGGTCTTCCTTATTTCTCCTTTTGCAATATAATCTACATAGTAAAGAACCCTTTCTCAGTGACAAAACTGAGGCAAGTTTCCTCTGAAATCCAGAGACGCCTCTCGACGTGAGTTGCAAAGCAACCCAAAGACCATGAAAATTTCCCAGCTGAAGAAATATGGAAGCAATACCTGATGGAAAGTTGTGTGCTTTTAAATAAAAAAAATTCCATTTCTGGTCTAAGTTAGACCAGAATCTACATGGTGGTATTACAGCAGCCATATCCTTCACCCCAGACCTGCTGAACCAATAACTAACAACCAAGAACCATGCAAATCTTCAGATTCCTGATCTTGAGCAAGTTCTCCCAGAATCCCAAGCTGTCCTCATTTTCCAACAAGCTCTTTGCTTCCTGAACTTTAGCTTCTTCTTTTCAACTTTACTGATTAGCATTGCAACAGAGAGAGAGATACAAGTGCCTTTTGAAATATCTTATTTAACACAAAACAGAGAAAGCATTAGCAGTGCCACTGCTAGTCTAAGTATCCTTGCTTTAACAGAAAACCTCCCACACACGGCAAGTGTCTTACACGGAAAAAGATACCATGTTACTTCCACATAAAGCAAATTAATTTCTCCCCTCCAAATCTTACCTAAAAGTACATTCAATAGCCAGGCATAAAAATAGTGTGTTCTCCGTGAATGCTGACAGATGCTTACTGCTGAGCCTGCTGCCGTTCGACGGATAGTAGGGGAACTGGATTTAAGGTTAGCTATGAAAGCCTTCAATAAAACCTAAAAACAAAGATACCTTACTTAACTTTCTATGAGAAACAAAAGAAGACAGAAGTGAATTAAGAGGTCAGCAAACGTATTTTTCATTTTTTCTAAGCATTACTCCACGCACGTCAACCAAGGGCAACTTCTGCCTTAATTTAGACAGGCAGCTGGAACGCTGCTTTCTGTAACATCTGTCTGACAAAGCTGACAGCTGATTGTGCTTTGGGATATAAGAGGGAGCACTAATAGGGTAAAGTACCTTAATCTCATTGTCGTTTGCAAAATTGCCGAACGCTGCCATGATTTTTGGTATGGCCGCAGCCAGAGTCTCCTGCACCGATTCTTCGGGTCTCTTACTTATCCGTGTCAGGCAGGGCAAAAGGTTCACCAGGTACGGCCTAACAACAAAAATACACCAGTTAGCTACAGAGAATGTAGGGAAAAAGGAAAATAAATCTTCTGAATACAAGAATACACTTAAAAAACACAAGTCATTTGTCTTCACAAGTTTTTCCCCCTCTTCCTCACAGTCATGTAGAGCACAGAACTGAAACTCCATTAAAAGCTAATCAAATAAAGTTACTCCAGAGAGACTAAGGTGGTAGGAATTCCTCCAACCTCCTAATTACCTATTTAAAACTTCAGTAATGTGTTGTTAACATCTGCATTTGTAAAGTTCATTACTAGGGACGGGTTTACCTGCACTTTTGAGGCCGAACTAGGTGGGCAAGCTCAGCAAATCTCCAGAGTGCAGCACGTAGACTTCTGGAAGCACCATTCTAGACAGAGTATGAAACTGTTACATTTCATCAAGCAAAACCATTTCCTAAAAAAACTTCCTGTAATATACAATATGTATAATAGAGAATATATTTTACTTTAACAGATAAAAATGTAAGGTGTCTGGAAGCCATACATTTCCTTTAGCCAAAAAGAAGCCAGCTCCATGACTACCTTCATTTTTCTAGCTGTTACTAGGAATTTTCTGAGTGACCCGAAATGAATAATAAGCAACACCATGAAAGAGAAGGAAATGTCTGAGATCTCTACTCTGCTGAAATCTGCTTAAAATACCACAGAGAAAGGCATCACTCAACAAAGAAACACTGATGATATGAGAGTCTAAAAATCACTGGAACACTTGCAGAGATAAAAATGCAGCAGAAAGTTGACAGCAGTGAAGATATGCAAATAAATAACATTCAGCTTCTGAGCACACCAAAGGAAACAGATCAACATACTGATCTGTATCACTTCACAATGGCTTGACTGCTTAAGTTTAGCATCTATTTCCCTGTATTGACACCTTCAGTTGTGCACCTGACTTAAGCCAGAATGTGTAAGGAGAAAGTGTCTACCTAATGTAGTTTAAACCCAACCAAAGTGCTTCCCAAATCAAGTCCCTCTGAAGACAGAGCTGAGATGTTTAAAAGCTGTCATTTCTTTCTTTCTTTTGCTCGTGTATCAAAGGCTTCTGGTCTCGTTAGCATGACAAGGAAAAAATTCTTGCATCTGAATTACAAAATGCACCTTTTTCAGGTTCACAACCCAACAGCAGATTCTGGCATGGCTCCTAAAGTGATCCAACTGATGTACAAACCAACTTTAGTCTGCTGGGTGCTCGTGTTTTGCATGTTACCTCTCTCACACCTCTGTCTTGAATCTGAGAGCACCTTTCAAGAAACACATGCCACCTGAACAACAAAATATTTCCTCCTGCAGCTGGTCATAATGTGCTGAAATCTCAGAGCAATTTATATGTTGGCCGTTTTCTATTAATGAGATAAATATCCATTTCCATACCCTCAAAAATATTGCATGACATTAAGGCACAAAAACACTGGAAGATATTCCTACAGGGTTTACAAGTAGTCCAAACCTGCTAGAAGAAAAGCTATGCACATTGCTTCTGTGACTTATTTTCTACAGTTCCAGCATTCCTCTCCAAAGATAACAAAAAGCAATATTATTAGTGTGTGACAAATAACACCTGTATTTTCTCTCTATACAAGCGTGATTCTATGTTTATAGATGCAAGAGAAACGCTCTCAGTAATATTCTCCTGATTGCAGCATTTCTCTTTTGTAGTCACAGACTTCAAAAAGGCTATTACTGAATTTCTTTCTGTGAGCATAATTAAATTGTGACTTCTGGTGCCAGGAGAGATGCTTCAGTATTTTTTCTATGCCTCTGTAAGAAGCTGTAAATACACATCACACAAAGCAGTTGTAGCGGGTCTTCGAGTCTTGATGAAATGATTCCTCCAAGAGGTTGTGTCAATTAAGAATGTCACTGTCCTCCATCTACTTTTCACCACCCTTTTGCTTCAAGTTGTTCTTTCTAGTTCAGTTAGTGGAGCAAACATCATGAACATGCCTTATTCCTTTGGGTTGGGAGTCACTAAGGTTAACTCACACTGCTGTTCGCACCAAATGCTCACACATTTTCTGCCAGATAAGCTTTCAGGAGTGGTTAAATCTGAACAACGGGGCCAACGGTGAAGAATTCAGTAGAAAAATACATTGAACAGTCACAAATCCTTCCAAAATGAAGCTTTGACCTTGATCTTAAAAAACAAACCATTCATTTACATTAATGCTACATTTCAATATATGAAAACACATAATAAATACCATATTTCGGAAGGACATGAAAGAAACTCACCTTTTTAATCTCTTTATATAGTTCTAACTGTAACCTGGGAAGATTGGAATCCATCAAAGCCTGCAATAAAATGCATTGAGAACACACTGTATCAGAGGGGAGGCACTTTACAGGAACAACATTACAGCCTCAAAAAAGGCACAGAACTGTCTCATGATACATATTTGATGTATAACCAGCAAGCCACAAACTCTGAGGAGGGACACCTTAATCCTTCACACAAATGCAGACAAACTCCACAAACTGTATTTGCAGCTAATATTGACTCCTTTATCCACTCTACCTACAAAAGGCCATATGGGATCAGACTCCAAGCAGAGCCAACCCATCGTGCTTTCCAGCAATTGCCAGGAACAGATACTCAGGAATAGAACATTAAAGCACAAGAATAGTATTCACCAAGCAGCAAGAGGCATCCCCTGCTACACACCCACACTGCCATGCAGCCTCCTATTTCTCAAACTGAAGCTGTATTTGTACCATTACCTTTAATGCCCTTGAAAACCCCTTCTTTCATCAATCAGCCTATTTTCTGCACCCATTTAGTACCACAAGGTGTTCTGGACACCACAAGTGTCACTTCCCAGGATCTGCTCAAGCACACAGCGACAGAGCACACCTTGTAGTTTGAACCTGCACTCTGGCCAAGAACCAGTGTATGTGAAATGAAAGTAAGCACTGAGAAGTAGTAATTTTCTGTTCACCTCAACTCTGTTGTTCTCTGTCTTTGAAGTATCACAGAATACAAAAAACATGAAAATAGTTCTGCTATATATAATCTCTTCATACAGAATAATTTGTATACATTTGGTTACCCTCTCCCTTCCAGTTTTCTTTCTAGTGTGTACTATTATTTCTGAACATTTCCACCACCCCTTCCTCAGATGAGAAGAGAGCTCCATACAATGTGAGTGACTACACTGTGGGTTCATACAGTGCTTTCACGTTCAATATTTAATTCTTTATTCTCTGCTCAATAATTTATTAATTTATAATTTTCTAACGGCCTTGGTGGCCACCAAGCATTAAACTCACATCTTCCCAGCATTACTCATGGTGACTACAAAATCTTATGATACACACTGAGCTGGAGGCCACAACTGCTTAAGCAGGGTCGGTGAAGTGCCTGTGGCTCCTCCAGACCTCAATTCCCCCCAGCCTAAAATTGTATGCCCCAAAACTCCAATCATTATATGATAGACCAGTCATTATAATACAATTTTATTACCTTGCCCATAAAAAACCTACCTGGGTTGTATCTTTATACTAACATAAGCACTATAGACTGCAGGTGCCTAAATGACAGCAGGTAGGTACACAACCATATCAAGCAACACAAAGGGCACCAAATGCTATTTGGATTCGAGGCTAAGTTGTCCTTACAACACATCCAACTAGAGAAAACTCTTGTTGCTGGTGAAAAACTTAATTTTAGCAGGCTAGAATCTAAAATGTCATCCGAAAAAACTGTAAGCATAGTCAACTCTAAATAACTACAATAATAAAACCCAATTACTGAGACCAACTGTACTCCAATCTGTGGGAGGAGTCCCACCAGTATCATTAGCCCAGAGGATACTACAACACTGTGCATCAGCTTCAGAAGCAAGACAGCTTGACTGTACCCACAGAAGCCTGGTAAACTCCCAACTAGGTATTTTCTCTTTTAAAGGTATCACCGAGGTTGTTTACATTTTGAGCCCTTTATGTTGTCTTTGAGGTTCTGACAGATAAGTGTAGTGATACTTAAAGATGACCTACAGAGTCCTTGTCTGAAGTTATGTGGTCAGCCTTGTCTAACACAGAAGTGTTAATTCTTTAGTTAGACTAACGAGCATAAACTTCAGACACACAGTTACACAAGTAATGCTTATATACTAACCATTCTATATTGTCCAATTAAATATTATATAATGTTTATATATTAAATATTCTCCTATTTCAAGAGAGGAAATACAAAACTTCTACCTAACAAAAGAATTAGTCTCTAAAAATGCCTGGGGTACTAAAAAAAGCTGAACTTGGCCTAAAATGCAAGCTTAGGGGTCCAGCACCTCCGTTCCACTCATCACTGCAACTTGCACAACCAAAAATAAAACTGCATATCTTTTTATCTCTGTATTTAGACACAAGAGTGTCTGCCTAAAGATTAAGTTGCTTACACACAGCATGGAACACAGAAACAGAATACAAACTACAACCAGCTCCATAACAGTCTGATACATCCACGTGGTTGGAATATCAGAGCTGTGACCAACTGGCAAGTCTAACGACTGTCATTTAAAATCACTTTAATTTTTAAAACCAACTACCATACAAGCATTTGGAAAAAAAAAAATTAAAGTTTTTCAAGTTACCTTGAACCATCCTAGAAAGCAACAATATTTAATAGATGGGGGAATTTATGAGGTAACTTTTATACCAAGCCTAAGTGAGAGTTTCAAGGAAAGTAGGAAATAAGTTTGCATTCTTCAAAACTGTTTCAGGGCATCTTTTAAAGCAAATTAAGTTAAATAATAGTGTATGCATTTCGCAGAGTGCTCTCCCACAAATGGAAAAACATTTAAATAAAGGGAAAAGAGCAAAATGTCATAGGGCAAAACAAAAAAGCAAGGCACTTGCACTTCCTCATTCCCTATCATTATGGAATACACTACATAATCAGAAAGCTTTCTTCACACAACTTTCAGCCACAAGCTCAATCCCCAGAACTTAATTCCTTCAGATATCAAACAAACAGAATTTAACTGAGGAAATCTATAAAGAAATAAGGAGGCTTAGTTTGCTTGCCTATACACACCCCTTCATGCTAAAGAAAATTATTATTTGTGTATTTCTAAAGCACCTAAACTTGCATTAACTAAGTTAATTATACAGGTACCTAAGGTTGACTTAAAGTTCAAGTGTTTCTGGGGGAAAAACAGGGGGCAAGTGAAGGCAAACCTGTCCTGAAAGCAGCAGCTCCCAGGAATTACTCAAAAGGTTCGTTTTAACATATTTTGAATCACGATTTAGACCTTGCCTGACCTCCTATGAATGCCCATCTGCTGTTCTCCAACAAGCCCTTCACTCTGGATCACAGCAGGGGAATAAACAATCTCCAGAACACCATATTTATCCTAAGTAGTGCCTAAAATTTCCTCCTAAAAGTCTCAGCAAATCCCACTACCTGAATTTGGGCATAGTACTAGTCTGGAATGAAAAGAAACTACAGCTTTCAAGCAGCTTTAAAATAACATTTTTACCTTTCCTCATGCTAAGTATCTTTATCTTTAAAGAACAATAATAGAGTCTTTCTCCCACACAAGATGATTTTAGAAAAGCCAAGATTCTTGTTTTCGTTAACTTGAAGAGAACAAAGTTAATGAACAACCGTACAAAAGACTAGATGAGAACAATGAATGACAGAAGATGAGTTAAATATGTTGATCTGGGCATTAGAAGCTCTCCTAAGAGCATGTACAGAATTTAGCAAAGAAGCTTACTTAGAGGTATTATTGAAATAAGAAAAGCAACTACAAGAACATTAGTGTGAATTCATACAGGACACTGCATCAAGAAAAGGTAAAATGTGGTTCTTACTTTAATAACTTTATTAAGACATTCATCAGCAACCATCCTGACGTCAGATTCTGCATCCTCACTGCACAGGAGAAAGAGTTCCATAGCAATGCCCAGCAGCTTCTGAAACTCTGGGGAATTTCTAAATAAACAAATATTAAAAAATTACAGTGTGCACTCTGAAAAGGAAACACCAATGCTGTTTTTAAAGGGGTTTTATACAAATAGGAGAAGAAGACATACACTGTATTAAAGCACTTCATTAGGAGTTGGGAGATCATTTCCCTGCTCTTTCCTACATAACCTGGCCTAAGTTTCCCTGTCTGCAGCAGAAGGATAATGCCCACTCTAGCAACAGTTAAAGCAAAAGTACTTCTTCAACTTCTAGGGATGGTTAAAAATACGAAATCACACCATTTCAGTTTTAAACAGAAGTTCAGCACCTAAACCCAGCAATTACCAAATAGGTAACACTACAAAGTTGCTATTCATTCTAAGGCAATAAATAAAAGCCATTGTCTTACCTTAAAGACTGAGCAACTATGTTTTCACATATTGTTAGACAGTGGTTCACCCGATCTTTCTTGGTAGCTGAAAGTTCTTTCTTTCTAAAGGAAGAAAATAATGACAGTGAGTCTGAGACAAGAGTTCAGAAGTGGCCACTGAAACATTCTTGCTGGAGCAGTGTCTAATGATTACACAAGAAAAAGATGCCCTTTCTGGTCATTAGAGAAACAGCCACAAACCAACTACCTGCAGTCCCAGGAAGGACCTCATCTGCCAACTGCTGCTGAGAGCAGGCAGGACACAAGCAAAGGGAAGGACACAAGCTTAGAAAGGCAAAGAACCATTTAACAGGGAATATAATATTAATTCTATAATTTTCACTGAGAAAACATTTGGGAAAGAAAAATGAAGAAGAGTAAATGGAAAGGAAGGAAAATGTGGAGCAGAACTAGAACAAAGTGAAAGTAAACTGATAGAATGAAAAAGGTTGGGGAAAAGAAGCCATGAGAACAAAAAATACCACTTTTAAAAAGACCTTCCTCATACGTAATATCACCATAGACTTTTTTTGTCTGCCAAGGTCTTGAACCTGAGTTCTATTAAATGGACCATTTTGCATCTGAAAGGATGACAAAGCAATCCTGTCATAGACTACATTCCTCCAACTGGTAATCACAAAAATAGCAAAGCTCAAGGCACAGTCCCTGCCCATCGAGACTAAGGTCCCTACAGTAACACTTAGCATGGCCCAGGGTGTACAAGAAAGAGAACAAAACTCACAAAATCAAAGGATGTGCATCTGCAAGCAGTGCAGAGCACAGTATGAAAAGCTTCTACTTTGCAAAATCTGTTTAACATTCACTTCAACATGACATAAGCTCTTGGAATAGCAGCTCTTCCCTGCTCCACCCCCAACAAAGGAACTGAGAACAGAGAGCGAGACAGACTCTCAACCATGACTGTGAAATTTTATTTCAGTGTGCAGTATCTCCTACTCCTAACTTTACTGACACAGAATCACTTCTAGGAAAGCAGATGTTACTTTTAAATAATTAAGCAGCAGCAATGCTAGAGCAAAGCCACACACCCAAAGGTACTCCTGAGTCTGTTTCACAATAAGGAGTTACCAGCTCCTTCACTCACATTCACAGAGAATCTTCCTTTTTGTTTTTTTAAGTGAAAACTGATCATCTGTATTTTTAGTCTTTAATTTTCTGTCTTAAAAATAGCAAAACTCATCAAATAGTAAAAGTATTTCTGAACTAGAAGCTGGAAAAATATGTGAACAGCCTTAAGTTGCATTAATATCATGACCACAGCATTAAGGACTAATAGCAAGTAGCCAATGAGCACAGTAAATTAAGCTAACTCAAAATACAGTGTTAGACAAATTTTTTTTTTAAGAATTACACTATAAAATTTAAAAGCTTTAGCTCAAATAATAGTACAGTTTTGGAAAAAGTCATTCTTTGCCAGTATCCCTGTCCCTTTCCTTCCATCAGGCTGGAAGTGGGGGGTTGAAAAGCGTTATGCTATTCCCAGGATTTCAGTTTTTCCCACAAAGATCCCAGAAATACTTTCCATAGCTCTGACCAAGGCCATTTTTTCCATTGTGGTTTGGCAGCACTTTATTCAGGCAAGCTACAGCATTCCTCAAGGAGGATCCCTGCTTGGGCTCGGGCTCTTAAGCCACTGGCAGAACACGAGCAGACAACCTGAATTTGGCCAAGGCACACGATGTCTTTCTCTCTCTTGAAAAAGCACCAAAAGTCTTCAGAAGCATTTCAGACCATCTCTAACAAAACACCAAAACCTCCCCAAGATGCTCATCTGATCTCACAACGTCAGTACCGCTGATGTGAACAGCCACCTCGGAAAACTGAATAAATCATTTCACCTTTCAGGATAATTTTGCCCAGCACTGCCCACATGTCTTATGAGCACCATTTTCAGCACACATTCAAGACAAAAATAGAACAGGCACATCTGAACTTGCCCATAAACTCAGTATTTCAGATACAGAACACATTAAAGATACTGAATGAGACTGCTTTCAGAATCAAGTTCTTTATTATCTACACGTAACATAGCCCTGAGCAAGGCAGGCAGTGCTGTTCAATACTGCTCAGACTAGTAGAGATCAATCTCTCAGGCAGATTTCTGTAAACAGAGAGCTCAACTAACATTTAATCTACCACTGAAAAATCTGCTGAAACCACAAACTTAAAAAATTTTTAAAAGGCCTGGCTAAGGAAAATTTAACTTCTAAAAGAATTATTTAAGGAAATGAAAGGTGGAAGGAAAACCACAGTGTGTATCATGTGCATGCATACATTTTCTGTGGCTACAGAGGGAGAAGGATAACAGAACAGGATGTAGAGACAACACACGATTTTTTTATTTAAAAAACCCAACAAAAATAAAGCTCTATTCAGAAGTATTATGAAGTCCTGAGGCAAACTGCTGATGAGCATAACCAGGGGGGCAACAACAGCATCACACATTTGATGAATCAGTCACACATATCTAATGAATAACAGAAGGCAGGAGATACTGGAAGTAGCAGTTATCTACAGGAAAGCTTCATCTCACATGCAGGGGAGTTTTATCTCCTGCCTACTTCTACAGACCATCTCTAGCCAGGAAGATTAATGAACAATGTAAGAAAACCATCAAGCCCAGATAACTTTCCCCTCTGAATCCTGATGAGCTGATTACAAAGAGATGCAGCTCAACAATGCTAAGTTTTTATTAGACCTTGAAATTAAGGATATGTTACGAGTAGAGAAGTTCTAAAGCTGAACCAGCAATAAGAAAAAGGGCCAAACCAAATGGCTTGACATTAATCTTGACAAAAATAACAGGAAACTAAAAGCTACTCCATTAATAACAAACAGAAGTACGAGGGGATCAAGAAACAAACTAAGTCCAAATAAGGGGACAACTGAAACAATGTGTAGTGACACAGGCAATGATGGGTAGTCAAGTTAACTAGAACTGGTCTACCAGACACCCTAGAAACGCTAATTCCAAAAAAACCATCTGGGAACCACCACTGCCAGGCAGGGCAATACATTTCATCCACACTGTTCACGTGGCCTTCACTGAAGCAAAAAATTCATGATACACGTCCATATAGCACTAATCAAGCCAATCTGTGAGCACAGCTCCAGGCAAACATAAAAAACCCAGAAAAACTGGTGAGTATAGAAAAAAAGCATATTGTTGGAGAGCACTTGGGCTTCTGCAGCACCTTCTGCTGTAACGGTAATGGTTAGAATCAAATGTTAAAAAAAAGTTTAAAAAAATTACAAGAATTGATTATTAGAACAAGTTGACAAGAGGAAAGGTGAAGAATCTACCTTTGGATTAATCAAATAAAAGCTAAATACCTTTCCAGAAGGAACACTAGCAAGTCATTCTCCCAGCTGATAAGCAGTAAAACTGAATAAAATGTAAAATATAGTACATGTGATGACCCATCTGCTTTTTAGTTTCAGTGAGTAAACTCTGAATTTTTACATCATATTATATCATATTAATAAAATTCTAAGTTACTGGGAGCTTTGTAATACAAAACACAATGCCCAATTTCAAACAAAATTGAAGAGTCTGGAAAAGCTAAAAATGGCTAAGGAAGAAAATCAGATGCCTCAGCAGAAGTGCATAGAAGCAATTTGACAAAGACCTCAAGTTAAGTTTCCGTAGAATGGAAAAAAAACCAACCCACAAGAGACAAGAGAAGGGACCAGACACTGACATCTGACTGTAATGCATAACATAAGCATAACACATGATTATTGCTGATTAAAATCTCTCAAAACAGAAAAAGCTCTGACCTTCTTGCTAAAAGCTTGGATTTGATTAATATTTTAATAAAAATGTAATAACAGGATATCAATATTATCCAAAGTTCTGGAGTCATTGTCTTACAATAAAGTGAAGAAAAACATGGATACATGTTGTGCAAACAATAAATTCTTCTCAACCCCAATCTCTCTGATCTTAAAACATTTCACAGTAGGAGACACTTCTCAGTAGGACACAGGAACCAAACAGAACTACAAAATATTGAAGTGTTATTTACACAGAACCACAAGGAAGATGAACACAGAGACAATTTTCCTTCCCAGTCCATTACAAACAAGAAAAAATAAATGCAGACAGTACTGTGAATTACATTCAAGATGTCACCTGCCATTTCACTTCAAGTTTGGGAAGCTTCAGCAAAGGCTGCCACAATAGCCTTTCACTGACTTTCCTAAGGCTCAGTGCTGTCACTGAATTTGTGCTGCTCCTGGGGGCATGCAATCCCATCAGCTTCCTGAAAACACAGCCTATTTTTAAACACAAAGCAAAGTCAACAAGGACAACTACAACACTAATTTTTTAATGTTCAGAGCAGAATATGCCTAAATTTAGACCATCCAAACCAAGAGCATAATAACCCTCAGCAAGCATCACAAATAATTTTCAGGATTTTCTCTTGAAACACCACAACCTCTCTCATCAGTAACTTTCTAGACAGACTTTTTGGACTGCATATAGGAAAGACTAGAATTAGATGGTCATCCATCCCCCACGTCACACAAAGTACCAGTATAAAAAATGCACACCAGCAAGGCCTCTGAAAACAATCAGCTCATGAAGATGAGCTTTTTCGCCTGTTATGCACCAAGTGTGAAGATGCACTGAGACTCTTTGAGACAACACTCTCCAAACAGAAACAGTCCCATCAGTGATAATTTGGTTGGCAACTGCAGCACAGTGTGCTGTGGGAGCAGGTGGCCCAGAGCCCAGAGCCGCCGCTTCGCTTCCCCTGCCAGCACCGTGGGAAACTGCCAATTTAGGAGTTACCTGCTCCCCAACCCTTCTGCTCCCCCCATCTCCCCAATAGCTGCAGGAGAAGCAACAGTGTGACTCATGGCTTCATCCTGTAAAAACCTGGCTCCCTGCACCTGCTCAATAAAAGCTATTTGAGAGGATGCAAATGGAAGTGGCAGCACTGTGGTATTGAACAGCTCCTTGTCCTCCAATAACGCCTCCTGATGGGACACCAGAGCGTCTCACAGATCTAATGCATTTGTCCCTTATGCTTAAGAAAGCAAAAGGGTATCAGGAATATTTAAACTAATCCCTCTTAGGTCTCTGCGCAGCAAGTCAGAGCACAAGACTTTAAATGAAGTTTATCACAAACAGACATATCCACAGCGACTCCTTCCAAACCTTTCAGAGCTCAGACTTCAACTCCATTTAACTTTTGAATTCATAGATGTTAATGCCTGTTTTTAACTTTAACATCAACTTTCAGGGCACTGTTCTGACAAGACAGAAGAAAACCAAACAAGTGGCAATTGACACTCTTATTAAAGATACGAAAAGTGAACTACAGAATGGAAGAAATTTCTCTTGCTCGGCCCTGAATCCTTATTTCAAGAATACAATCAGCTGTAGAGAGCTCAGAGTAAAGACACTCATGCAGAAAAAGTCAAGCACTGAAAAACAAGGTCTGTGAAGGAGGATTTCGAGAGTTACCAGAAAAGGTTGAAAGCAGTGCTTTAAGTTATGCTTAAGGGGGTTTGTCTTTTTTTGCAGCAGTGAATCAGCCGAAAATAAGGTTTCCCTTCCTGGACCCAGCCTGTGAAACCCACACAGCATCGCTGTATCCCCCCGTTCACCACCCGCACCGCTGCATTTTCAAACGTGCTCCCCCGGAAAGTTACTCCGCGCTTAAACTTCAGCAGAGAGTCCGCAGCAGCGGCAGCAGCAGCAGCAGCACCAGGACCGCTCCGCGGAGCCGCCCCCAGCGCAGGACGAGGCAGCGCCGGGGCCGAGCGCGGCTGGCGGGGCGGCCGCTCCGGCCCGGGCGGGGTGAGGGACACGCGGGCGGGGACCCCCCAGCCCCGGGCACTCACGGTCTCTGCAGCGGCTCCTCGGGCAGGGCAGCCGGGCCCTGCTGCTGCTGGAAGGAGCGCAGCGACTCGAACGCCTTCGTCAGCTTCTCCATGGTGGCCATGTCCGCTCCGCCCGTGCCGCCGGCACCGGCCCGCGCTCCGACCCGCCCTCTCGCGGGCGCCCCGGCGGGCCCGAGCGCTGTCTCGCCGCCGCTGCCGCCGCCCCTGCCCCGCTGCCGCCGCGGTGCGGGCGCTGCGCGGGCCCGGGCTCGTCACAGCCGCGATGAATGGGGCGGGAGCCGCCCGGGGCCGCGGCCGCCTCCCGTCCGCCCCGCCGCCATCTTGGGCCCGTCCCGGCGGCCCCCGCGCCGCCGCCGCCGCCCCGCCCCCACCGGGCAGCCCCGCCCCGCCCACCCCGGCGCGGCGTCACGCGCGGGCACGCGGCAAAGGGGAGGGGAAACGGGCGGAGTGACAGCCGCTCTGTCCAATCAGAGAGCGAGCCCCGCCCCGTCCCGCGAGGCTTAGCACTCCCCATGCTGCTCCGCGGCGCCCCCTGGCGGCGGGAGGCGGCCGCGACCCGCGGCCCCTGAGGGGCCGGACCCGCTCCCTCATGGGGGACACCTCTCGCACTTGTAAAGCACACACTGAACACAGTGTACAGCATTTAAATCATTGATTACATTACTAAGCATCTTAAAAAAAAAAAATCAACAGCATTGTGAACTTTCCAGTTATAACCACTGATTTTAACACGTCCCCTCGCTGAATACAGATTGTAAATGACAGCTGAGGAGTGCTGGTTTTTCAACTTGTATCTCAAACACATGAAACGGGGTGCCAGCAGTGCAAATGGAGAACAGCTCTTGGAACTATTAAGAAAATAAAATTCCAGTAATTCTACTTGGTTATTGTTAGCAGATATGAACAAAAGATGCGAAGCTCACGTCTCTGAATATTAAGGCCAACAGAAGTCGTCACAGATCACATTCCTGCCAAATAGTCAGTAACTCAGCGCTCTGCCAGTTAACTTTATTAGCATGTTAATAAAAGACAAACCATATGAAACATTCCTCTGCAGTAAACCTATCCACAGTACTGAAAGCAATTCAATTTAGAGCAAACCCCTATTTCATTAAAAATGTGCAACAAAATGTGAGCTTATTAGGAAAAAAAAAATATTTTTCCCCATAAAGCTCACAGAAAGGTTTCTATGGAACATGTGGATGATCATGAATTTTTTATTTAGCAAATGATACGTGATAGAAGGTGACAGCAGAGCTGGAATGCTGCACACACTGTGTTAATTGCATGTGTCACTCCACACTTTCAAATAAACTTAAGCACATACATTAAGAAGAGCATAAGCTCTTATAAAAGATTAAACAAGCCACCAACCAAGCCAGTCCTTGCAAGCCTGCTCTGAAGCTTCAGATCAAAAGTGTGCCAGTCCCCCATGGGCTGCTGACTCACCGGCAGGAGCACCAGGCACTGCCTGCCCACACGCACATCCCTCTTTGTTCTCCTTGTCCTTCCCAACTGGATCGCCAGTGGGAGCCCTCTGGCTCATTAACCAGGAGTTGAGACAACTGGAAGACAACTCAGGGGTATGAGGATTTTCTTTAATGAGTACTTTTATCAGTAAAAGTACCCCACAAACTGCACTGGCAAAAATAGTCATGTAAAACAGGCAAGGGGCAAGAAAAAGCAGGCAGGGTTAGAAACAGGCATTTTTGTAAAGTCAGCATTACCTCAAATTAAAACGAAGTCACAATTTCAATGCATTAACAGTGCACACACAAAAAGGTTACGTGAAATTTAGTGGACGACAATGAATTAATCTCAGCCTCCAGGAGAAAGAAAAAGAAACATGCTCTTACCTTGTCTATAAGGTTACCTCTGGATCTAATGTTTTTAAGAATGGGTTGGATAAGCACGTCAGGAATATTTTTCACTGTCCTGAAGTCACACTTTGGCCAGTATTTCTCCATTTCTGTGAACAATTCACCAGGTAATTGGTACTACTCAAATAATCCATCAAACTTCACAAGACTGCTGGCCCACGTGGTTTGACATATGCACAGATAATCTGCAATATGTCACAGCACAGTTGTATTGTTGTTAAAGTCATTTATTTGAAGCTGTTTTGTAGAGCATTTCAGTGCTTACTCCTTCAATTCATGTCATAAAATTACAGTAAATGTGTTGATGAGAAACAGCCCGTCCCAGTAATTTTCTCTGCATACAGAAATTTCTGCAGAAATCCAGATTCAGACCACGAGATAAAGTATCACCTGAGCCAGTACAACAGAGCTAGGGCACTTTTTCCTGGATCTGACTATCTTACACTGGTAAAAAACTTACAGTATGCAATGTATATTTTTTACTTCAAGAAATTACAAATTACTTTTTCAAATTACAATTTTTCTTTTTATTCTCTCCCAGATACCATGAGAGACATGGTAAATAAATCACATTAGACAGTAATAGATGTGGTTGAGATATGCGGCAGTGTTTTGCTTTTATTTCAGGAATTACAATGCCAGAACATCCAGGAAAACAGCTCACACAAGAACAGTCAGTGGTTTGGAGATGCTGGAACTAACACATCACATTTAACAGTCAGCTTCCTATGCCTTGAAAGAATTCTGGTGTTTTGGACACATCTGGAACATGGCAAAAAAGTTACTTACATCTCATGTGCAAAACTGAGGTTACACCACAAGAACAATTATGAAATAAAAAAGAATTGTACATTCAGCAGAAGAGACATCATAAGCACCAAAATAAGCCAGGCAGGTAATTCTGAAAATCAAAGTAAACATGAATTGCACTTTAAGATGTTTTCCAATCGTTCAAATTTTTTAGGACTTCCTAAAGAGAAGTATTTTCAGAATATCTATACTAAAATGAAGGTGGTAATTCCAATGTTAAATTAATGTAACACTAAATTGTAAACCATAGAAAAATATTCCTTCTGTTGACTTATTTTAGTAACTTGTAAACAAGTATTATCTGAAAAAATGACAATGAAAAATTTCTTGCATCGGTGTTGTTTGAAAAATAATTGGAGTGCATTCTAAAAATTGATTGTTACGGTATTTAATAGCTTCTATCATTGATTTATAAATTAGACAGTTTTATTCGGAGATGGAGATAATTCTTTTTCATAACCCTTCAGGACTACTGTTTGAAAAACCGCTTGGGAAAACAAAAGACGACAACATCTATGAAAGGCTAAGATTTGTCAATAATGCTCTTGTTGCCACAGAAATACCACAGTTTTTTTCCTATTTAATATTATTTTTAAATTCTTATTTTTTCAGCTGAGACTGTTTTGTTGTTGTTATAATCCAGCAACATAACACTGTCTCTATAACGAACACTCCACCTCAGGGGGACCAAGGGGAGGAAGCTGACAACATTTTTAATAGGAAAAAAACCAACCCTGAGGCATGAAGATTCTATTCTGTTGGTCACAACATTCAAAAGCATTAAGGAAACCCATAAGATACTGGTACATTGTTTCACAGTTTCTGAATTTGGAGCTAAATAGAGATTCATGAGGTGCACACAAGCAGACATTGAAACTCATGTACACAAATGCTTGGAAAACAAGCCACAGGAGGGTTGATCTCATGCAAATAACTCCATGGAATTCCACAGATCTTTCCAAAGCTTGCACCAGTTGGGCTCTGGGATTGTCTTGCTGCTGTGAAAGCCTTCTAACACACAGATCTAGAATCTGAATGAAGTAATTTCAAATGACAAGAATTTGCTCAGCTTCCACCCTCTCCCCCAGCAGTTTATTGGGAATAAAAGGCTACATAATCAGTCAACACAACCTCCTGCCTTCCCCCTGCTTTGTTTCAGTTGTTTCCTGAAAAAATCAATATACAAGTTCATGTTAAATTTATCACACCACAATATTCTGCTTTCAGGTGTTCTCCCTTCTCTATACCCTTTCCTCACTTTTAAAAGGCATCACCAAGCTCCCAATACTCCAATAAAGACATTTAACCCATGTTGGTCACCTTAAACACCAAAACTACTTCATGTACTGTATAAGGAGAGTGATGCTGATCCTTCCCTTTCCTTGTCTTTTCTAATTTTTTAGGGGATCCACATTAGATAATATCTAGCCATTATTATGTGGTTTTATTTTTAGCTAAAAGGGACAAATTGATAGTAGAAAAATGCCATCTTGAGCCTACAGGGGAAAAACCAACCAAGCAAGAAAACCCAAAGCTCAAAAGAAATGGAATTTAGGTCTGAATCCTGCAAACGTACTCCGCTCAAAACCAGTTCAAAAGAATTATTGAGAACTTATTAAAAAACTTGTGAAATGGAACTAAATAAAACTTCATAAAAACAAACAAATCCTCCACTTTTTCACAAGGAGTTCCTTGTCCAGAGAAGCAGACATGTAAATAACCACTTTTTAGGAATAATTTCCCTTCTCTCTTCATCTAGACTTTTTTCTTCACAGAACCCTGAAGAACAACTGTTGTCTCAACTCTCCAAAATAGAGAAGATGATTTTATTTTTTTTTAAGTTAACATCCCTCTCTATCAAATGAGGAAAGAAAATTAGAAATACATGATAAAAAAACTTTCAGATTTCTTTTTAATCTATTAACGCCCATTCCTGTTTTGTTTTTTTTTAATAAAATTTACTCAGCTTGTGTCCATGATATACTTGACCAAATTTCAAGTTGCTCTATGCAGACATTAAATCCAGACTATCACCCCATATGTGCAGTCTTAATACAGCCCCCTTTGCCTCAGAAGAGCAAACCTAAGACCTTAAAAAACTAATCCCCTGAATTGGGGAAATGATGACTTCTGCAACCAGGTCGGTATTTATAAACCACTTTTGTTACTTCCCCGTTTTTCCATTCCCATCTTTTTAGAGTCCTTCTCTTACTGTGGTACAAAATAAAGAGGGTCAGGTCAGCCCGTGCCAGCTCATTGTCTCACATATAATGGTTCCAGCCAACACCCTCCCTTCAGACATTTCTCTTTCTGTCAAGCCTCCCATCCCTTCACTATTACATCAGACCATCTTCCAGTAATTCATTCAAACTCTCTCTCCCTCTGCCAATTTCTCTCTTTGTACTTTCCACAACAGTCATTTTGGTGTCCTGTGTGCTGCTTTAGACTGCAGGAAAAATGCACTAACAACCCAGGAAAAGAGTCTCTCGTTCCTTATTTCTGTGGCACGGTAGCCAAGAGGAACAATTTCAGATAGACACCAGCTGAGCCCCAGCAGGGTTCTGTAACACACTGGTTTTTCAACTCCTTTCAAATTCTAATTCATCAAAACATTTGTCTTTAGAGACCAAACACTGTGAATTAAAACCTGATGATAGGCTTGGCTATCAAATATATATTGAGAGTTTCTCAGAAGCATCTTAAATTTCTTCCAGTGGGTCTGTGGATCACGAGCAGAGACCTATTTGAGGTGGGGGCTACTCAGTTGCTCTGTGTGTACAACACATGTGAGGTCTGGTTGGTGCCCCAGAGGTTTGAAAGTTAAAAAAACCCCAAACAACTAAAAGCATGTTCAGTGGAGACAAATCTTCAAATCTTCAGAATACAGAACAAAATATGTAGCTAAAGTCATGTCTCCAACTCCAAGAGCATTCCATTATATTTTAAGTCCCTAACTCAAATTGTGCTCTGTAAATTGACTCTCAAACAGAGATGAATAGTTTTACTGGAAATTTTACAAAATAAAAAGTCTGGCATATGTGAGTCCAGAAAATGGAAGTTTGACAAGCTTTCAGGCAGCTTTTATCAGTTTTACTAATGAACCTCCAGTAATCATAACAAACTTCAATACCAGCTCCACATTTGCATTAAGCAATCATTAAAGGCAGGTTTTAATGTTTCTGTTTTAAAAGGTTCTAAGAAAAATATTTACATAATTAAATTTGCTCCTTTGAATTGCCTTGCCCTTTTCTCAGTGGCAGTGATTGCTGTCAACCCCACAACACTGCATATTCCAAAATAATAAGCAGAGAAGAGGTTAGTAAGAAGATCCCATGCTTTGGTTTTTAACCCATTATAAAAGTATAACATCCTACACGGAGTCAAAAATTATTTCATTTACAGAAAAAAATAAAAAAGGTGTCCCCACAGGTAAAAAGAAATCCTTTCAGTAAAGACAACAAACTTTTCAAAATACAGTTATAAAATTTTGGCATAGGCCTATTTGCATGGTTCATGCCAAGAAACTGTATGGAGAGGATGTGTAAGACAGGTAGAAAGAAGAAGAACAGGGTACTGCAGTTTGTTACAGATTTAAGGTAAATGTTCAGAATTCTCTTTATACAGAAATACAGAAAGATTCTCTACAGAGCCAGATAGTAAAGAGCAATTCCTAATAGCTGGCCACAGTGCACTGAATTCCTTTTTTTTTTTTTTAGCAGTTGCTTGAGAGATACATTAGATAATAGCACTGCCATGCTGCTGGATAACACCAGAATTACTGAATTCACCAGTACAGCCATTTTACAGTTAAGAAAACTGCTAATAAAGATCCTAATTAAGAAGAAGAATTTTATCAGGAGCATACGAAGTCAAGTTACATTGATGCCATAGATATTATCTCTGTGCTTTAAAATCCTTTTAGTATTCCTAGAGTCATTCCACTGAGAAAAAAATTAATCAAGATAAATCAAATACATACAGAAACACACTCACTCAAATGGCACTCATTGCTTTTTGTACAATTAAGCTTTAGTGAAAATATACATCTTAAAACAAATGAAGTACAAATGTACAAAAATCCTTGAACTCAGATAAAAAATATATATAATACAATTTGCTACAGAGATATAAAACATTTAACGTTTGCTCATCCTTTCTGATGAGAGTAAAATGATTTAAAGTCTGGAGGACTCCTGCTCATCATCACTGCAATCAGATTTAAAACAGACCTGCAAGAGAAGACAAACAGACAACTCAGCTGCAGAACCGACACAATTGTTTATTTGGGTGTTTTATGGGCAACAGAAAGGCTGGAAGGGTGGCTCTCTCTCCAGCACATTTTATTCCATACTAACTAAATGCTTTGTGAAAATCAAAGGAAGCCACAATCCAACCCCAAATCTCAAGTCATTAAAGTTTCATTTAACCTTAAGTTCTTTCCTCCTTTTAACTTCACAAGACAATTAACTGCAGTCTTATTACTTCAAACTGAAAACTCTCAAACCATATTCATTTTTTTAGGACTCCTTCTCAATACATAGAACCACATCTTGGGACAGATATGAATCCTGCTGATTTGGCTAGAAAAGACTACAGTAAGAAATAAGCTTTAACTGAGATTATTAGTACACTCAACCATCCCTCTATTCCACTACTGTAAATGGGAAAAAAGTGAATTTGAAAAGGTAAACTAAAAATGATGGTACTATTATACATTCCATTAGCACTGTATCATTTTAGAAAGGTGAACTGCCAGCTGAAGACAAAAAATTTCTTCATACAATTTTAATACACTGCCCTGCTGTGGCTACTTAATGATATGCTCTGAGCTATTTTAAAATTCCATTTCTGCTTGAAAGCAAAAGTCATTTCTACCAAAGTGTTTGCTACTGGAATATATTCATACTTCTCAAGGTAATTCCGCTCTAAGTGCAGGCACACTGAGCAAGCAGAATTGGGTATAGCATCTTCAATTGCAAACCTTTTCAAATAGCCTATTTCTTACATCCTACAAGCCAACACAATGTATTGTATCTTTTAGGTGATAAATACTCAATTCTCTGAACGTTTACTAAAGAGCAGAAGTCATGTGTGTAAGAAAAGGCTGAGCATTATCAGCTCTGTGAAGATACATTGTTGTTTTGCTAAAGGCATTAAACTACCTAAGATATTTTAACATTTGTTTCATGATGCTTCTTCCTGTTCATTCATTTTGGGGATATTTCTACTTCTTTACTTTTTTGTTGGATATATATTTATTTTTGCTTATTTACCTCTATTTACTTGGTTTTACAGAGGGCCTCAATTACCTCTGAAGATATCTCCCCAGAAGATTTAATTAAAAACTGGCAAAATACATAAGGAGCAAGACCCAATTTAACCTCTTTAGTAAAGAAAGATCTGTAGCACAGCTTTTAACAGCACCCACTACCTTCTTCCCAGAACACTAGAGGAAGAGAGGAAAACCTCCTGGAGTTACAGGGATTGCCACAGTTTCTGAAACGCAGGGGAGGGGAAAAGCCATAACAAACCAGATTTCATTGGTTTCAGTATTCAGCAACAACTTGGTTTTCCTATCACAAAATAATATAAACAACCTAAATGGAAGTTAAGGTCTTCCTGTTAATTTCTTATGAAAGAAAAGAAATACCCTTACCTCTCCACTGAAGAGCCTGTGAAAGAAGCCTCTCTTTGGTTTAGGAGACCTCTCTCTGTCTGGTGACACAGTACCATCAGTTTCATACGCGTTGATGTCTTCAAAGCATCCCGTTTCAATCATCTTTGAAACACAGGAAATACAAGTGAAATGTCCACACAAGCCTCTCAAACAAGTTCCATTTTATTACCTATGCCATGTTATCTATTTAATTTAAGGGCTGACTCCTTACACTTATAAATTCATCACCCAAACTACAGCACTGGCAGAGCTCCACAAAGGAGGCACAAAGCTGACATGGACTTTCCTTGTGCACTCAACAAACTAAAGAGCAGCAGTGAGAGACTATCACCCAGGGAAGTACTCAGGTGCTCTTTTGTTTTGGTTGCATTTTTGCCTTTCTTCTGCAATAAGCAGAAGTTTTTAGAACCAGAAATTGGCTTTCCTTTTGTGTAATCTGCTCATTTCAGAGTAGTCTAGGCTAACAAATGTCATATCTCTATACCCTGGACTGAACTGAATTAAACATGACATAAGGAAAAAAATAATGAAGATGGGCCTCTGGAGAGAAGAAAGGGATTTTGAAAGAATCCTTTTTTGTATACACAAAAAAGAAATAAACCCACAACCCCTGGGTGCAGAAAGGACAGCAGAATGTGAATGCCAAATTGTAACAACAGGCAGGGTCAGAAGGGGAGGAGTGGCTGATGCCCACATCTAGTTGGCATTTGTCTGTGAATGCCACTGGTACACATCTGTCACAGCAGCACAGAGCCAGATGAATACACCTTGGAGAGGGAGAGAGGGCATAAAGAGGAATCAGAAGAAATGCACTCTGCTTTTATTACAAACCATGACATCAGTACAGTCATGGGAAGCCAAGTGGAATTCTTAAAAGACCAAGGGCAAAGATTTGAAGGAAGGTTCAGTAACATGAATTAAAATAAAAAACAAGCACAAATGTACAATGAAGTCTGCACAGTTATTCCTTGAAGAGAAGGAACTGCCATCACCAGAATTTCACAACTATTTTCAACTTTACCCCACTATGCTGGGTTATTAAGCTGCAGTGCATTTTTCATGACTGGATCATATTCTGAAGTTCAGAACTGCAACACAGCATAGGAAATATCTATATCTCCAAGGTTCATTTCTTCTTAGTGAAGACTTTCTATTGTTAAATGACAAGTTTTCCAATCTTTTTAATGTAATGCAAAAAAGCAAAAGGAAAACAAAAGGGAATCTACATTTCTCTCCAAATTTTTTGAGAAATTGCTCATCTTTTGTGTTCAAGCTTTAAATAAAATCACATCATACTGGGAAAGAAGCTACACCTCTAGAATTCAAGACAATACCAATTTCAACTAACACCTTATTATAGGGAGAAGGCATTGGTAACAACAACTGTCATTTTAAAGATTTGTTACTGAGTGCTCTTGCTGAAATGGTAAAGAGGATTTGAACTGCATAAAGAGACAGTAAAATTCTAGCATTCTATGCAGAATACTAGAACAGTCATTCACTAGGTACATGAAAAAGCTCTAAGAGAAAAGTCTGACTCAACTGATATTGAACTGTTTGTTTTGAAACCTTGGAAAAGGCGAGTCTGCAATTCTGTATCACTGTGTCACTTGGTCCTCTGTTGATGCACAGGCACTGCAAGCAAACAACCTGCACTGTGCCTGTTTGCTTCTGATCACTGGGAATAGCTCCATCCCTCTCCTGTGAACAGCAATGCTGAACAACATGTGATAGAAGAACAAGGAAAAGATGGTCCTGCTGATGCTAAATGCTGTATCTATGATGACATGAGGTCAGATTCTATTGATACAAATTTACCATAGATCTCAACTTTTAGCAAGTTGCTTATGTTTTGGGAAAAACTTTTTTTCTAAAGTCTTTAAGCAAGGATGTCTAAAGCAGAAACTTCTTTACCTCTTAGAGAGAAAATCAATACTAAGGAAAATAATCTTTTAAGAAATACACATTACCTCATTTTGCCAAGGGATGGAGACACAACCCGTAACAAACTTGGAATAGAAGTCATCATCCGTAGTATCCAGGTTCACTCCTTTTACTGTTGAGAACTGCTCTATGTCCAGGACATCTTTACAATACACAGCACGTGGCTGCAGTATAAGACAAGATTGAATCATTAAAGTTTTGGGTTTGGGTACTTTTTGGTTGGTTTTTGTTTCTCTACATGAGCAAAAAGGGAGTGAAATATCTGTAATTTCATATTTTCACATTGCTGATCACCAAATTACACTATGCTACAAAACAGAAATATGAAAACTTTAAAGAATCTCATCACAAGACACCTGAGCAATTCCATCCATCCTGCAAGTAATGGAAAGGAAGTATCAAAACCTTCCCTAGATTTCTTAATGGTTGTCATAGTTCATTCATCTTCTGTCACCCTCCTTTCAACTCCAAAATATTGTCTTCAAACCTATTTCCCATTTGTTCTGTATCTGAGCTATGGAATTAGACTTCTAAGGGCTAAGAAATCAGCTACAAAGCTCTCTAGAGAAATACCACTATTGCAAATAGTTCTGTGATCTCAGATGAAATGATACCAAACAATTAGCTCTCAACAGCCACAATGGCATAATCCTGCCAATTTAATGAACTTTAAAGGCTTCTCTGGGATCGTATGACTGCTGATATAGAATTATGACAGTTCTTGCCTTTTTAGATACTAATCAAATCTGTCTCACCTACTTACATCTGGCAAGAATGGAGGTTCTAACATGTTTGCTTCCAGCCTCTTGAAGTTAATGTTCCTGAAAATAGGATGTTGCTTTACAACAGCAGCTCCATCTTCAGTGCAACCCAGTCGTTCCCCGGGATTTTTAGCAAGTAACTGCAAAGATATGGGGGAAAAAAGCTGGTACATGATATAATCCCACAATTTAAAAAAGAAAATAATTCTACATACAATGTCTTTCAATAAGTTTATTTCGCTACTTGGCCTTTTATTAGATAAAATTTATCATGTATCAAAACAAACTGGAAATCCAAATGACAACATTCTGGGAACAAATATATTTTCAGTAGACAAAAGAATCTCTGAAAGCAAACCATTTTAAGATTATACCCAAAGTTATAGGAGAATGTTTCAATTGATGCCATGCTGAACAGATTTTACAGTATAGATGTTGAAGTAGACTTTTCATTCAGGAAATACAGACTTACTTTTTTTCCAATGGGCTTAAATAATGCTCATATTTTGCATCAACTAGTAGAGAAAATTTTGAAGCTTTCTGTATAAATTTAAGACTAGGCAAGAGGAAAAAAAAAAGCTGTTGTTCTGTAGATACTCTTTTAGGTAAGCAAACCAGTGTACTACTCTGCCACTTCTTCCCATGCAGTATCCAAGTTGAGCTGTTTCACTTCATCTATAATTACATGTGGTCCAAACAGTACTGGACCGTGTAATTCATGTGATGAAAAATGAATTTATGCAGCTTTCCTTTCTGAATGAAGACATTAAAATGCTGTAGTTGATCTCTTTAAAAGGATTAGAAACTTAATTTTCAAACCTCTAGGTCTCTTCACCCACCATCCTGCAGATGGATTTTGCCTCCTCTGAGAACTTGTCTGAATACGTTTCCTGGTCTTCCTTTACTCTCCGGTCGATCTCATCCCGTTTGACCCTTTCCTTATGCTTCCTGAAGGGAGACTGGCCTTCAATCATTTCATAAATCAAGCAGCCAAGACCCCACCAATCCGGACTGAATGTATACTTTTCATTTTTGAGCACTTCTGGAGCTACAAAACAAAAACAAACACACACCTCCATGACATTTCACTTTAAACTGACCAATAAAATACTGGAAAAACTGTCAGTCACCCTTCTGGCTCTGTGCAGAGATGTTTGTGGAGCTTCTCTGCACTATGAAGAACTGGTAATTTCTACAGTAAGGACTCGATTTATATCCAAGAGAACTAAAGTTCTTTAATGCTTAAGTCCAGTATTGCTACCAACTAAGAATGAAGTTTTTCCAAAGCATGGAAAGAAATGTATTGTCACAGTAACCCATCTGCTTACCTGTGATGCTGAATCTCAGAAGAAAACCAGGTGCTTTCTTAAAGTTCTATCTAAAGCTACAATTTTCAGTTACACTTTCAAGTTTATCAGAAGGTTTATAATTGACAAGTAACATCTACCACTGCATCTTACAACCTTTCTTCTTCTCATAACATGTGCAGTAAGTAGTCCAGGCCAAATCAAGTTCTTTGGACAAGTCATCCTTACATTTTCTGGTAAAATGCAACAAGCAAAGGATACTTTACATACCCATGTAACCAACAGTCCCAACTCGACCTCGGACCGTTTCTCCTTCTGGAATCTGCACAGCTAATCCAAGATCTGAAATTCTGATATGCCCTATTTATGTTAAAATAAATTTTAATAGTCAGCAAACAATACAGGGTCACCACAGAAAAAACTTCCGTACAATATTTCATAAAAAACCCACCCCAAAACATCAGAAACATTCATATACTCATATCACTAAGGTTATTTAACTTAACTAGAAAGGAGTGATTTTTTTTATTGTTACACAGCTCCTCCTCAGATATGTAAAGAAAAAGAGGCACAGATCTAACTGATTTCCTGAAGGTCATACAGAAGAAATTTGCTGTTGAGCACACAATTCTGAGCTGTGGCATAGGCTGCTGCTCTAGGACAAGCAGAAATGATGACTTCTCGTTTCAGATTCTCTGTCTATGCATCAGACAATTGTATTTTTCCATTCTGTACTCCCACCACAAAAACTTAGCCGACTTCCTAATAAAACTTCAAAATTTAATTTATTAAAAATGTAAGAAAACTGTAGCCTGTACTGAGACATCCAGTTTTCCTCTCACAAAGTACTCTAATAATGGCAAGTGTAAGTACTTGCAATTGCTATTCCCACTCCCACCCCAAAACAAAAGCAGCTGAGTCAATAACCCACTTAGAATTATTTATATGTACATGGCAGTTCAATAGTAGGATTTCCCCTGCTCATGAATCACTCTGAAGTAGGTAACAGCTTCTACCTCACTTTATCAGCCAAAGTTCTCGAGTTGATTACCTTCCCTATTACTCACACATTTACACCAGTACCTACGATGTAGAAATTACGTGGTGGAAGACTGATTTGTCATGGCCAGCACTGCCCAGGTGGGGAATCAGTCCAAGAAGGGCAATGGGAATAAATTCACCCACCCTCCCTCAAATTCCCATGAACAGATACAGTTCTTTCTTGGACAGACTCAGTAACTCTTTCAACCACTTTCAAGACATTTCAAGGCAAGAACTGTATTGACATTTTACAGTAAAAATACATAAGGTACTTTCTTAATAAAAATACACAAGTCTAGGCAGAAGAAAGGGCAACTATATTTTCAATTCTAAAGGCAAAAATTGCCAATCATCTGTAGAGAAAGATCCACTGGGGAAAAAGCAAAAAACCCCCACACTTATTTATACTACTGCTTATAAAGGACAGGGATGACATTTCTGTCATTTACAGAAACACCCGAATTTACAGAATGATTCAAGCTGGAAGGGACTTCAGAAGGTCTCCAGTACAACCTTCTGAGCAAGCAGCCAGACCAAAGCAGCCAAAGCTTTTTAAATTCTTGTTCAGAGTGGACACTGCACCACCTCTCTGGGCAGCCTATTCCAATGGCCAAGTGTCTTTGTGCATACATGCTCTGGAACTCAAAAATCTCTGCAGCATCAATATTAGTTAACAGCACATTAATTTCTTATTTACACAGGACCGATAATCAAGGGATGGAGAGAGAGAGAGCAGAGAAAGTCAAGTGCCACTCTGTATACTGGTTGGAAATAACAATGCTCTGGAGCAGCAAATGCCATTTTAAATACATTCAGATGCTCTTCTGTTCTCTGACATCTGATGAACCCCTTCTCAAGTGCACGATCTGAGCTCCTGAAGCGATTTTCTAATTAGTCTCCTCTGCTCCCTGGAACTGGATCAAAATCTCCCTGGCAGGGAGAGAGCATTCTAATGCAGTCCTGCAAGGCTACATTTTTCCTCAAAGAAGCCGTCAGCTTTTGCAAGACACTGCTGGAGAGAAAAATTAAAGAATGCATTTGATGTCTAGCAAAGCTTTAGCTCTTGGAAAGTGACCTCTCCCAAGCATCATCTTCCTTGAAATTTATCAGTCAGAACACGCTGACTTGAAAAAAATATACTGTCTTAACGACTTCAAAAACAGTTTTTCCTTAACTAAAATGCTCAGCAGTTACAAGAACAAACTTGTAATATTCACCCACAGCTTAGGAGACAATTGCTGCACATGTTCTACAGTCAATTCAAAAGATTCTGGTAATGACTTGCATACAAAGTCATTAAAGAAGATTAATTTGGCTTCTGAAAAACAAAAGACTACAAACGTTTCTTCACATTTTTTGTACTTCCTTGACTCTTTCCAGCCACACATGCACCAGTGACCATGAGACCTCTTTGAGTTGGAATCTGACAACAGAAACACTTCAGATTTATTTTCTTCTTATGGCCTAAACATTCTGGTTTACTAAGTAAAGTTCTGGCCCCACATCTAACAAACTGTGTTTCCATAGTTGCAGAAGAGACAAACAAAACAAATCCATATAAAAGTTTTAGCCATCTTAAATCAAGAGAAGGAGGGAGAAGGAGGAGTATAAGGAAAAAAGTAGCCGTTTTTTAACCCTTCAAACATCATCACTGATCCCCAAAGTCCCAGTATTTTCCCCTGCCTTCTAAAAAGCAAGAGCAGTTTTTTCTTTGCTAATTAAAGTTAAGATTCAACAATTTTATCATGAGGAAATCCCTCTGATTTCTGGCACAGTATTCATTAGAGATGTAATTATTTATTTCAAAATTAATTTAAATTTTTACGTACCACAGTCATCAAGAAGTATATTCTCGGGCTTCAAGTCTCTGCCAATCAAACAACAGAAATGTGAATTAAACAAAGGCAAAATTATTTGTCATCAAGTATCACGGAGGCAACGTAAAATTTCTTGGTTCTGTTTGAAGGAACTTTTCCACTCACATACAAAAAAGAGTTGTGAAGTTGATGGCCTGTAATACAAATAGTTTAACCAGAGAACCCCAGATCCGCTTTTCCCCAACTTTCTAATCCATTTACATTAACGAAAGCAATTTGTACTCCACAGATGAGAAACTTTCTCCACGCAACTGCGAACCCTGGTAAGAAGGAACCACCAACTCACACCCAAATTTGTGCTCATAGGTGAAAGATATTTCTCCTCAGAATATCAGCAACATAACTCCCAAATCACAAAACACAAGTGTTTGCTGCTGGCCACTTGTTATATTCCACCCCAGGGTATCAGAATATCAACAAAAACTAATATTCTCAAGACTAAGCACATCCATTCAAACTCCACTCTTTAATTTGGATGTGCAACTCCTAAAGCCCACTGGACACTTCACTTAGCCAGGATTCTTTGCAATCAAATTTCTAGGAGTCTCTAATACTTTTCTGTAAACATCGAGTTTCCCAAGCAACATTTTTCAGCTCTTAAATGCTAGCAAAACTCAGGAAAGAGTAAAAGGGCAATAAATTCAGTACTGGAGTTCTGCATCTTCTTGTGCATTTGTACTTTGAGGACAAAAGAAGAAACTCAGTGGGATGTTTGGATTCCCTCCCCCACAAGGAAAATGTGGGGAATCATTGAAGCTGAATCAGAAGCTGTTCAGAGGTTACCTCTAAGATTTATCTTCTAGTAGATTCTATTGAGAACTTACATACATACATACATGGGCATGGAATATTTGCATAAAATATATAATGCATATGATTAATTATAATATTGTAGATAATCAGTTAAAATGTATACTGTTAATGGATGTAAAATATATATATATTTGTGCATCAGAAAGTATATGGACTGCAATACAGTCTCTTAGATTTATTCTGTCATAAATATCATAAAACCAGAAATAGACAAGTAAAAACCAATACTTGGCTAAAAAGTCAGTTATTATTGGAAGAGATTATTAAAAACAACATGTACATATATGGGTATACATGATTGTGACAAGAACAGTTAATTTATACAAGCAGAAGTGACTGAATAATGTAAAAGAAGGAATTTTAGGACGAATGACTCTAGAACTGACATTTAAATGTAAGCAAAATGCACACAACACAACTTGTTCACCAAGAAATCTATATACTTTTTTCCCTATTGTTCTGAAGTATGTGTATTCATGTCAAAGTTTCATTATCTTATGGGATTAACTGTACCAAGAAGTCAAAAAGATACCTTGTTTCTAATGATTTAAGGTCTGGACAAACACCATAAAGTTAATAATTTGATTTTAGATATGATATTACAATATCAGGGAAATCAGCACAGATCAGAGTTTAAAAATCACAAAAAAACTCCACACCAATATCAAAAAAGCAGAACAAAATTCAGCTCAAACTTTAGGTAGAAACTCATCTACTTTAAAGCACAAAACGTTTGCTCAGTTTAACTTAAGTAAACAAGTTCAAAGATTTCCATCTCCAAAACAGTTGATTAAAGCCCAACCTGAAACTTAATAGCAACATCTTCTGCTTAATAGAAGCTTATTCTGGTTTGACATGATTTTGGTTAATCCACAGTAAAACTCATTTCTAGCCAAAATTCCATCTCTTTAACGCTATGGGTTTCTTGGCCTAGCAGCACAAAGAAGTCAGCTTTTGGAAGCATTCAGCTACAAGTTCTGGTCCTGGGATGCCAGATTTGGGGTATCAGCCTTCTCCCCCTTCCCTCCCTACACCACAGCAGAGGCTGAAATCTCACCTTCTGTTGGAATACACAGACACCCTGCACTGGGTGACCAAGCTCAGAGCCACAGGTGGAAATGTAATTCTATCAACAGAGGCAGCAGCTTTCCCTTATGTATCAGAGAAAGGCTGGAAGACAGCAAAACTCACAAAACTAAGAGGTTTATTTAAAAAGTTGGGTAAAATTCCATATTTTAATTTGGACTAGACAAATTTATGCCATAGCTAACACCAGGCTTCCTACAGAGAAAATTCCTAGAGAGAAGTCCTTCCTGGATTTCATGGCACATGAGAGATGTCTGCTCTGAGGAGCTGCTTGGCTTTATCCACTAGAGCTTTAAGAGGCCTTGGAGCCTGACCTTTACCTTCCAGGCACACTCAGTGGCACTGTGGGGATGTACCTGGGGCTGTGAGGAAAATCAAGGTATTCAAGCAACTTATCTGATAAAATCACCACCATCCTTGAGGAGGTGGATGACTCCTGCAGGTAAACTCCAGCAATTAAGTCCTTTTTGGAAAGCAGGCACTTGTTTTTCCAGTTTATGGGGTATTTTGCCAGTGATGGCAACAAATCCCAAATATAATACATTTATAATACATTATAACATGACTGACCTACATTAAAACTGCTATTTTAGAACAGAACTGAGCACATGAACTGATTTTACTACTACCTGCCTACACCTGCCTGCACTGAGGATTTCTGTTACTAAGTTCTGAATTTCCCTTCTTCCACTGCCTCTACAGGGCACTTTACTGGGAATACAGATGGATAGACACAAAAACCCCTTCTCAGGAAAATATTTTACAACAGTATTATTTTATAACAGAACTAAAGTCTACCTTAACAGGTTAAGCTATTTGTCTAAAAAGAGTTTAAAATCCTTTAAACCTACAAAACAAACACAGTAAGAGATCTTGAGATATGGCAACAAGAAAAAAAGAACTATTTCTAATTTCAGGGGAACAGTAAAATAAGGAAAACTTTCTTTCTGTATTTTCTTGTCCTGGAGAAGGTAAAATACTAGTTACTATAATTTTGAAAAATAAATCATGGAATCAATTAATATGTGCTTCATTATGCTCTCCCTTCCCATAACAACGCTAAGACTGGAGGTTGCCACCATAACTTCTTAAGTGAGAATAAGATAATTATGGCAAATTTTCCCCAGATTTTTTTTTTTAGTAATCTTATCTAATCACTGTCTTGCTGCTTAAATGTATTTCCATTAAGATGCCTGATAGAGAATTTTGATTGTGTAACACATCCCTGTAATTGGTGACATTCTGAAGATTCCCAGGTTTTATGATTAAATTTAAGATCTTCTTTTTCCTCTGAGTTTATATTTTCCTCAGTTGCCAACACATTGGTATGAGCAGAGGACTAAAAATAATGCTTCTAATTAAGAGATAATTTTACTCAGATCTGGTTGTGAAACCACTTGTTTTCCGTGCTCATAAATTTCAGCTAATGTGATTTCTTAATAATTGGAAACTGGTTATACAGTAGCAGCAAACAGGGCAGAGATCTAGCCATCCAGACTGCTCCAGAAGAAAGCATGACCAAGATCTGGAATCAATGACAGAAAACATTAAGACATACGTGTTTGAAGGTCTTCTTGTAGGCAAATAGCTAAAAAGTTGGGCTGAAACAGGAGGGCTGTGTTTTGGGGCTTTTTGTTTTGTTTGGGGTTTTTTGTTGTTGTTGTTTTGTATTTTAAAGAAACAGTTTTGTTTTCACTTGGGCAGTGTGAAATGACCTACTTGTCGCCGATGAGATCTTTTATTTGTGCTTCCCTCCTACATCTCTGCCAAAACACACTCTGTAACATTGCAAGATTGGCCAAATTCTCTAGGGAATCACATCCAACCACCAGCAGAAGCCTGACTGACTCTGTGGTGCTGCTGCTTTCCCCTCTGTGTGTGTGTGTGTGTGTGTGTGTTGGTCTTCTCTATTGAGGAGGGAACAGACTAAGACTCACTATATTAAGTTAGACTTTAAATCTTCCTTGAAACAATTGGACTTGCTATTACACACTAGGAATATAAACAAAGCATTCTTGGTCCACCATGAGGTTTGTTTTGGTTGTTCTGTAACACTGATGCATCCCAGGGGTTAAATGATGTATGTACAGAAAAGAGCAGTAAGGCCATACAATCTCAATTACAATGCAAAAAGCTTCTGATAGTTTCATTAATTCAAAAGCAATAATGTGCTTATTGGAGGAACCTGAAATAAAAACAGAAGAAAAAGTTTTTCATATGGACTGTGACTGTCATTTTACCCTCATGATCATAACACACAATGCAGGCAGGGATTTCTACAGCCTTCTGTGAACTGCTCTGGAGTGGGCAGGAATACAGTCCCATATTCCTAACACTTACTTATTTGAATCAAAAATTTATTTGCTTTGTAAATCATAACTTATTTTTATTTTTCAAACAAACCTTGAATCGACTTTATAGTATTTTAAAATGTATCAAGCACTGAGACCTAACTTAACAGTAAGAAAACAAATAAGATCAGTAATTCTGAAGGACATGCCATGGAAAGGACAAGTTTTTTTTTCTTTGCTTCTTTTACTATGAACTTGTTCTAGTGGACAACAATTAATATATTGAATGCTGAACGATCATGGAAAGGTACCAGTGACTGCAGACGATACTTACCTGTAAACAATTCTCTCCCTCTGCAGATCCTCCAGGCCACAGCAGAGTTCTGCAGCGTAGAAAATGGCCCTTTCTTCATCAAAGCCAGGATTTCCCATGTTATATATGTGGAACTTCAGGTCCCCTCCATTCATTATGGTTAACACCAAACACAGGGCGTCTTTCGTTTCGTACGTGTAGGATAAACTAACCTAAAAACGGGGCAGGGCGAGAAGGTGACCATTAGTAATTCCTAAACCCCACACCATTCACAGCTCCTTTTTCCAGTACAATCAACATGTGAAACCCAGCTAAGAGCAATGGAATTCAAACATATATTTAGCTTTCACTAGGTAAGCTAGCTGGATAAAAATCAGTAGGATTTTTTTTTTTTTTTTTTTACTCAATAAATGTATTTTTAAATGCTATACAAGTAAGTAATGGTCCTAATTCAGTATTAGATTCCTATTTAGAGATTTCAATTGATATGTCCAGCTATTAATGGCTTTACTTGTGACACAGGCATGACAAATTATCTACCCACTCCCAAGCCAGTATTACTGCAGATCCGAGATTCAGATCTTCCTCGTTGCACCAAAAAAACCCCACTGGACAGCAAGAGGAAAATAACTTGTGCTCAATTCTATAAAGTGATTTCAATTTAGACTTTGATCAATTATTGATTTACAGTATTTACATATGCTGAAAAAAATGTCAATCAAAAGTAGAAGTTTCACTCTTATAGTAATTTATGGATCAATTCAGGTCCTTTCTGGATTCAGCTTCAATCAATTCAAGCCCAGAAACCTTGTACAAAAATAACATTAGCATATTTATACAAAACCATAGTTTACAATAGTTTAAAATATTAATGTATCTGGCCAGCAGGTTCTTAATTTTTCTTCTGTATTGTATTGCATGGGTTTTTTTAATACATAAAGCTTATCAGAAAATACATACATATTTTATACATATGTATTTATAAATAACTTTCACTATCCTCTGAAACAGGCACTTCAAAATCCTCTCTGAACAGCAATACAAAATTTATCAGTAAATGGATTTAAAACCAAAGCAGAATGCATTTAAAATTAACATTTAGATGACAATATTTCGATTAAAAAGTAAACATTACCTAGGGGAAATTTTAACTTGGTATATCTTTGCTCATTCTAAGTTATTTCACTGCCTAGTAATCAGAGCTACTAAGAGACCTTAATTTACATAATAGCATCAGGTTAAAATATTAAAACTAAGATTTTCATTCCATGGAAGTTCTATTAAAAAGTTAATTGTTTCACATCTAAGACACCTCTTCAAGCCTTAGTACACAGCAAAGCAATATAACCTGAGTCAATATACAATTAAAATGTCATGTTTATCTTGGAATATATAAGCAATAGAGTAGCAAATGCTACAAAAATACCCAAGGATAAAAAACCTCAGTTATTAAACAGAGGACAAAGTTTCAGTGGCATCAGCATGCTGAAACACAGTGTTCTGGCTGTAAGTGGGGAAAAAAGCAGGGAGACTAAAACCAATTCAATAGTGGATAAAAAAAGTCCTCTGTACAGAACTACCCGCAATCACACACAAGACATACTCATTATTGAATCAAGACTTTTCTCAACAGTCATGCAATCTCTAAATCAATTTAAAAATGAGTCTTGTGCCCACAAGCTCCTGGAAGAAACTGAATGAAGTAAATGAAGAGAGACACATTTCTGAAAATAAGATCAGAAGCAGATACTTACTACAAACCTACTATTCACTTTTTCTAGAATTCTTTTTTCATTTAGAGCCATTGATTCTCCTTTCCTCTTCTTTATTCTCTTTTTTTCTAGCTTTTTGCAAGCATACATTTTTCCTGTTGCCCGTACCTGACAGGCACACACCTAGAAAAGAAGGACGGTGTGTCAGAGATGCTGGGGGGAGGTGGAATTTTTATTTTAAAGAATTTTTAAATAATTTCATTTTCTTTTCAAACTCTTTCATGCTCAGAAAATGATGGTCTGTAAGCATCAATACAGAGCTTTCACTTACGAAACAACTTTAAAGGGTCACAAAAGCTGTAACAGAAGTAGAAAAAGTGATTATACAGAGGCAAACCCATTTCTGTTGGGGTTGAATAGTTCAGTAAAACTGTGGATCTTGTGTTAGTGAAACAAATGACTGTGGTAACAGTGTGTGTCTAGGCAAGCAGGACAGGACAAATATCCACATCATAATCAAACAGGTGAAAGGTAATGGTAATTTATTAACCCTACTTCCCCTTCAATATAGGGTTCTGCTTAAAAGACATAGGGGGGAAAAAAGTTCAATATAAACAGAATTAATAAATAGATTTTATTTATAAATAAATATTCTATATATTTATAGAATAGGTTCATAATATTCATATAGGTTCATAAATATTCTATATAATTATTAAATAGAAACTAAATTTTCACTGGCAAATGAAATTTCTAAATAGAAGCAACTGTTGTCAGTGAAAGTTTTCTCCAACTTTGTGCACGACCCACAATTTCGAAACTAACACATTAAAAAGACCAATTTGGATTGACAACGGTTTGCCAGGTGATGTGTCAAATGGAGATTGATGGAGACCAGAGTTAAACAGCCTCTCATCTGTATTAACCATTTATTTTTTTTTCCTTAATTCCTGCCTCACAGAAGGACAGTTCTGTACTCACCTCTCCAAATCCACCTTTGCCGAGGACTCGGTAATGCCTAAATGTGTGTTTGGTTACTGGTTGCCTGATGAACAGAAAGAAACAATTACTGCAACTGAAGTTACAAACGTCAGCAACCCCCTCCCCACCCCGAGGTCCCTCTTGATTTTCTCCTTTCTGTTCTCTGACACATTTCTGAGCAAATGTTGCCTTGGCCTCATGAAGACAGCACTGTAATAAGCTGAATTTCAAAGGAAAGGGGTGCTCTGTTTAGAAATGTGGGCTCCCTCATGTGGTCACCAGGCATTGCCAACAGGGGGAAGAAGAGCTGGTCAGTTTGGCCCTTTGTGTTACAGTTAGAGCCTTATGTGTTCTCACCACAGACAGTCCCTCATGTCCTGCTGCTCCCTCAGCTGCAGTCCCTGACATACACTGCAATCACATCATGCTTATAATGCAGCATTTAAAAGGGAAGCCATTTCTCATTTCACTTTGCTTTTTCAAAAAAGAAAGAGTTGTGGTATGCAAGAGCAGTTCGAGAGCTGAATTGTGAAGGTGGTGATCTAGAGGAACAGGTAACTGGAGGCAGTAGAGCTGTTAACCATTCTATGCTAAAACTCTCCCAGATGTATCAGAGCAGGGCTAATTCATCATAGTGGGTTTTTCTGTGTCCTGTTTTAAATGAGTATTCATTGTTAATGCAGGTTTTTTTCTCAGGACAACAAATGGAAGTTCATTTAGTAGAGAATTTGAAGAACTTCCCTAGTTCTCTTACTGGCTTTTGCTACCAATTCAGTAAAATAAAGACACTGGATAATTGGAATTTACAACAAAAATAATCCTCAAGCACCTTGATGTTTGAATATATGATCACATTACCCAACAGGGCTGAACTGGAATCAATTTGTAACAATATCAGCCTTCTGAAAGAGTCTCACACTCAGTATTGCTTTATAAGCCCAAACTAGACTCTAAAATATATATAAATCTTACCATCTTGTAATTACTAGATCTCTATCTCTACCCCCCTAAAAAACTGATTAGTTTCCCAAGCATCCATTGGGTTATAAAATTAGATTAATCTGCTTATTAACCACCCATTAGACAAGGTTTGAAACTAAAGGATGGGAGCATTCCCAAGAAAGACTGGTATTCCACTGCACACTTGACAGCCAAACATGTATCTAAATGATAATGAATTTCCATATACCCAATATAAATCTACCACCTAAAGACTACCAGACAGGCAGTTCCATTGGAGTATTGGTTCTCTTGCTGCCCCATCAACATCATCCTTTACATCTTGTCTTCCAGCTCATAATTTCTTAGACAGGCAGAGTCATTCATTGGGGTTTTACAGCATTTCCAGCACAACAAGCAGAATTTGGCACAAAGCAAAATTAAATTATAACGCAAACACTATAAATAAACTTACTTTTCCAGCCATTTCCACTGTAAGAAACGGGAAAAATACACACTTTCTTGGTAAGCTTCAAAAGGTCTTTTGCTTAGGTATTCATGGACAATTCTAGCAGGAAAACAAACAGAAAATAAAATGAAACAGGAGGTGCTATCAATCTACCAGTATATATTCAAACCCATCTAAATATCATCCTCTCAGCAGCTAGTTAAGGCATGAATGACCTCACAAATATGACCTCTGAAAGCATCTACAAGGTTTCACACATTCTTTGGAGACTGGTAAATAAAATTTTATTCTAGGATCTGAAATGGAAGTACTAAATGCCACATCCAAACCTGAACACCAGGCACCTCATCGTTCCCTCAAATGAAACACACCAAGACGGAGGTGGGGAGGAAAGCAATTAATTCAAACTGTATAAAGGTATTCACCACAGAGAGGAAAGGGGAGGACCCACATGAGATACTCCATCTGAGACACGTTTTACTAGGTCTTCTCACACATCCCTTTCAATCTTTTCATCTCAGATTGTTATAAACATGCTTATTTTTGTTGCCAGGGAGATGACCCAAGCAGTGACAAAACATGGAGCAATCCCTCGGACATGATCAAGCATGCCTTGAAGAACCAGAAATATGAGAAACACAAAGGCTTCAAAAGCCACGTAACACTTGTCAACGTGGACCAGCCCTCCACGAAAAGCCTCCCCTGCTACTGCTGGGTGAGATCCCACTCCACAACCTCAGAACAAAAGCAAGCTGTGTTCCGTAGTGTTAAATCTCACAAGAGATCCTCCAGTCAGCCATCTCAGGGGAAATAACTGTGGGCCTCAGTTCAACCTGTTCTCAAGAACCTTAAAGTATGTAACACAGTTTTCAGAAACCTTTTGAGTTCACATTTTAATGAGTACCTTCATCATGGAGAGGAGTCACTCAAAAGGTAAGAGTAGAATAAAGAAAACCACTATATAACTTAGCAGAATACCTGGCAGCAGACAACAGTGTGATTTTATGCAAAAATAGCCCTAAAGGAAAAGCTCTGCAGAAGTCAAACATCTAAATCGCATCTGAAGGAAACCCAGCTCTCTAATAAACCTCTTCCAAATTTCTTACCTACGCTCATTTTGGAGATCAAATACTTCTGGGTGTAACAACTTCACCTTTCATTTCTCTGAGAAACACACGAATTTCTCTTGTGACACTCAAAAGCAGCACTAGGCATTTTTAACTTACCTAGTACAGTCCATAAAAAGATCCTTAGAAGGGTTCTTTTCCAGTCTTGCTTTACATTCATTTACTGTTTCCTGAGGTATTTCTGGCAAGTGTGCTGCAGACTTCACATAATAAAAAAGAAAAAAAAAGCAGCAATTAGAGCAATTTTCTAAATCAATAGAAAAAGTTTGGTGTTCAAAGTGAAATTAAAGCTTGCAATACAGGAAAAGGAAAGGAATGGTTTGGCTAAAGAGAAAAATCAAGAAAGTCATATTTGAGCAAAATTTTTATTTATTCCCTATTACAGAAAAATGTATTAAAGGCTATTTCAGTTATTTACTGTTTCAGTATCTGGGAAAACAAACTTGGCAATAAGTCAGATTTCTTTTTCTTTCTACAAGTCTACCACCAAAAAACCAAGTTATCTATTTCCCTTGGCAGGATGGAAAAAAGGAGAAAGAAACATAAACACAAGTTGGGAAACTATTTCAAACCAGACTAAAGAAATCTGGGGGCAGAACTGGGGGGATGATTTGCAAAAAACTGCATGTGACTTATGGTACTACCAAAAAAATTATCTGCAGAGATGTAGCAAATTTAGATTTTTATCTGCTTTTGAGGCATCTTCAAGACCTTCTTTTGTATAAGATGACCAGAGAAGCAGAGGGAGCATCTATTCATAGAAAGCAAACATCTAATTATATACCCACAGAAAAGCTTCAGCTGGAGGCCAAAAAAAGAGACTCTTGATAAATGCACAAAATCAGCTATTAATGATCACCACTGAAAATAAAAAAACCAGAATGCTCCAGAAGAAAAGGGCATTTCACTTCACAAAAACCTGCAGCAATTCTGCAAATTTACAGCAAAGCAACCAAGTCTGAAAGAAACTCAAGAATTTCTCATCCTCAGACCACAAAATTCTGAGTTAAGTTGTTATTAAGTTTTCTTTAGGTGTTAAATGGAGAATAAATTGTAGTCATAGTAGTCTTAAAAGCAGAGATCAGTCAAGTTTTCTGCTCAACTTGGTTGGGCAGAAGTTTAGAGCACACCTCTCAGAAAGACAAAAATGGGACTAACGAAGTTTGAAAGTCAATTTACTAAAAAACGATGCAACCACTTCAATCTATTTATCTGACACTTTTCAAAACACTTGAGAAAATATTTTGCAGTATAACATGTTTGGCAGTATAACATATTTTGCAGTATAACATATTTTGCAGTATAACATATTTTGCAGTATAACATATTTTGCAGTATAAAATATTTTGCAGTACAACATATTTTGCAGTACAACATATTTTGCAGTATAACATATTTTGCAGTATAACATATTTTGCAGTATAACATATTTTGCAGTATAACATATTTTGCAGTATAACATATTTTGCAGTATAACATATTTTGCAGTATAACATATTTTGCAGTATAAAATATTTTGCAGTACAACATATTTTGCAGTATAAAATATTTTGCAGTACAACATATTTTGCAGTATAAAATATTTTGCAGTACAAAATATTTTGCAGTACAAAATATTTTGCAGTACAAAATATTTTGCAGTACAAAATATTTTGCAGTACAAAATATTTTGCAGTACAAAATATTTTGCAGTATAAAATATTTTGCAGTATAACATATTTTGCAGTATAACATATTTTGCAGTATAACATATTTTGCAGTATAACATATTTTGCAGTATAACATATTTTGCAGTATAACATATTTTGCAGTATAACATATTTACCCCGTTAGTGAAGTACGTCTCCAAAACTTTGAGGCCACAATCTATACGCTTTTCATCTGAAGATACCTCATACTCGGCCTAGGGCAATGGAATTGAAAATCAAATTATGTCCAGAGTTATTTGTCTTTTCCATGATGCTAGGTAAATTTTATCATCGATAACACAATACTCTTGATATAAAAGTGAAATATGTATAAAGAACAGTCTCAAGGAAAAAGAAAAGCATATGGAATTTAACCTTTGGAAAACATACAAGACCTAACAATTAGTCTAAATGCAATTATGGAAACTGCATCCTAGAGGTTAAATTAGATCACTTCTAATGAAATGGCATTTATGTAGTATTGTAGGACACAATGATCCAGATGGAAAACAATAAGAGCACAATTATCAGCTTTTTCTTCACTGTGCTTGGTTTCCTTCACGTATTTTTCTTAGTTACAGTCTTGATTAAAACCACGATAAAACTACTTTCTACAAGCTTATGTTAACTGCAAATAAGTGAGATCTAAACCAAACCCTACTTCATTCTCTGAAAACCTGAGTAGATACAAAATTTTTCCGTTTTCAAATTAGTAATATCCAATTCTGAGATGCAGAAATACAGTGCAATACAGTGCATTTTGCAGATACACAACTGGCAGCTGAACAGAGGTAGCTGCTTATGGGAAAAAACCCACAACCACCAAACCATCACACAGTTACTACAACTGAAAAACTCCAAGGACTACTTACTATTTATAATTTTAAGGAATAATCTAGAGGCAAACATCAGAAGTTACAACATCTAAAGACAACACAAAATCTGGGGAAAGATGAGTTAGAAAAGAGCAATCTCAAACAGCAACCTGTATTAGGTTCACAAGCTGGGCCAACTCAATCAAAGCTTATTTCATATTTCAGAATGTAGATGCATGTACCTAGGAACAAGGAATATATGGCAGACTTCCAGAATGGAGGACTGTATCATACAAAACAGGTGGGCATACCAGGACAACAACCATTAGCAACCTCACAGGAAGTTCCGAGTGAATTGATCTAATCAGAAGTTATTTACCTAGGATACTGAAAAATGACAGTTCAAGAGCCAAACACACACACACAATGCTGGAAATAACAGAATCCCTGATCTCCAGTTCTGCAATTAATCACAACTAACCCACACTGACTCACTGCTAAGTCATCATCTTTTTCTGCTGAGACATTATGGTGTCACCCACTTCAGCACAGAACTCAAATCCATTAACAACTGCAAGCCACTGCTTTTGCTACTTCCATTCCACTACAAAAATCCTAATGGTAAGGAATTCTGCAACTACCAAACAACCTGAGCAGGTCAGAGAAGTTCATTAACCAAAAGTTCAGCAGTGCACTTAGCACCTTCAACATTTTCACTTATGCAAAAGAGGTCGCTAATTCAATACAAATAGTCAGGCATACTGGTTTGAGTGGATCCTGTAATTTTAAAGAAAGTTTGAGAGATGGCCTTTCCAATTAATCCTGTTACTCACAGAGCTGAGGAGGGAAGTTTGAGCTGTCACCCATTATTCCTTTGCATATGTAAGTAATCCTATCCCCAGCTAGTGAAATGAGTCACTAGACTGGATAACTGTAATTCCTCACTTTAATTTCTTTCACTCATATTCCATTATTTCACAACTCTTCTTTCTGTAAAGCCAAGCTGACTCCAGGCTTTAGGGTCACACCTTCTCAAGAGTTGGAGCTTACCAGTCTTAGCAATCAGTACAGGCAGACAACACAGAGTTTTACTACCTTGATTTTGGACTCCTGAAATAATCATGTTGCTTCATGTAAGAGTCACAAAGCCCTATTAATAAAGATGCAAGGAGGATCCTGTATTTTGGAATGCAGTGATTCCCAAGTATAATGCTTCACTGTGATTTTTCAAATGGAAGATAACCAATACATTTTAAAAAAAGAAAAGCAAATTGTGAAATCATCTCTTACATCAGATTATCTCAGTTATGAGAGTCTTTGTTAATCCACAGAAGAAGTGCTGTAATCTACATAACATTACAGGTTGCATGTTTCAAAAGAATTCAACTTTTTCAGTTAGTGTGAAACAGTTACTTCTTAGAGACAATTTCACCTGAAAACTGACATCTGTAGAGCAAAGACACACCTGCCTTACAGCCACACCTAAGGTTTGTTCTCTTTCGTGCTGCCAAAGATTCTGCTGCTCCTTAACTAAGCTTTTAAGGATTAAAAATGTGTACAGAAGTTGTAACCATTTTGGTATATCCAAGGTTGTCAGCAGTCTCCCCACTGTGCTCTGGCTTACATTCACTTCAGGATGTGATATCTGCTGTTCTGGATTTCCATTCAATCCACCCTATGTCTCCAACTGTTCAACTGGTCTCTGGAATTTGGTGCTAGAACAGCCCCCAAGAGTCAAAAAAATACAGTGAAATGTGTCTGGGGAGGAAGCCTAATTCCATAAAGATTCACTGACAATATAAAGCAATTGTACTTATTTGACACTCAGTTTACACTCCCACAAGGGGAAGATCCGGTGAAGAGGGAGGCACAGCAACAATCCCATGTAGTTCCTCACACCTTGCCCCTTTCAGAGCCATCTTGCATTTGGATGCTGTGTTTTGGGGATGCAGGTAAGCAGCAGCACCACCCCACTTCTGTATTCTTTGGTCATTTGTTCCCTGAATTAAGAGCAAAAAGGGGTGGAATAGAAAAAGCTGTTCTTTTGGCAGCAATCTCAGTTTAGGGCTATATCTCATTGCTCTTGGATTAACTATAAGGGACAAAGAATAAAAAGCCCTGAGCTATCATTCTCTCCTCTTGAGGGCTGCTGTGTGCCTGCCTAATCTTCTCATTACTTTCCCCCTCCCGAAGAGGGTTTTGTCTGAGGATTTTTTACCAAAATGGCTGTGGGCACACTTCCTTCCTCCCCTCCTTCTTCAGCATTAGATACCACGATGCAAATGTATCAAGACTTTTTCCCTTGGTCTCAGAAAATCTGTTTTTTCTCCTTCCATAGATGGTTCCCTGAATTTCCATCTCCATTGTATTGTTTTTAATTAGCACATGCTGTCTAGCCTAGGGCTTCCATGCAAGTTGCAACATTTTCAAGTCTATGTTTATAAGATTTTCAAGTCTGAGTATAGTAATAATCCTCCTACAGACACCCTTTCAGGCTTAAGAAGTTAAACAGCCTGTCTTCCTGCAATTCCTTCTCTCTTTCCCATCATGCCCATTTTTGTAGCTCTGACCATACCAAGATGGCAGAGATTTTAAAGTAAATATTAAACATCTTCCTTTAAGTGACAGAGACAGTTTTTTGACATACATCAGAAGTTACAGCTTTACAGTTGGCACAGGGTAGATCACACCATGCAGCATTAAGGAACAGACATGTATAGAGAAAATTAATAAATTGTTGTGAGCTAAGAGGCAGTTAAGCCCCACACAGCCTCACTCACTTCCCCCCACTGATAATCAGAAGGGCAGAAGTGAGAAACCCTGTGGCTTAAATTGAAGACAGTTTGATAAAGCAAAGCTGCACGTACAAGCAAAGCAGAGTAAGAAATAAACTAATTTCTTCCCTTTGGCAGGGAGACATTTAGCCATTTCCAGGAAAGGAGGGCTTCATCATCATCATCCTAACAGCTAGCTGGCATGACAGACACCAAATTCTAAGCCCCCCCCCCTTCCTCTTTCTTTCCCCAGCTTTTATTGCTGAGCACAGCACCACATGGAGTGGGATATCCCTTGGGGTCAGCTCTCCTGGCTGTGTCCACTCCAAACTTCTCGTGCACCCCCAGCCCACTCATTTCTGGGGCAGCAGACACCGTGTAATTACTGTTCAGCAACAACTAAAACATTACAGTTATCAACACTGTTTTGGTCAAAAATCCAAAACGTAGCACAGCATGAGCTACAATGAAGACAATTAACCTATTCCAGCCAAAGACAGCACAAAAATCAAATGTTTACATACAATGTAGAAGCAATTGCCTATCTTACGTTTTTCAGTCCTTACCACTGCATCCAGAAATTCGATGCATCTTTTCAAATCTGGTCTGGAATCACAGAACTGTCTGAAGAGAAGTCTTCCTATAGGCTGTTTGTCACAAAGCTGGCTATAGTCTCTTTCTGGGAAAGAAACAATAAGTAAATACCTTTATTAATTTTTATTTTTGTATTATCACAGTCGTTACTCCCATTTGAGGTCAGAACAGCATCACTGAAACGTGAAGATTTTACATTACCATATTTAGAAAAAATACTATAAATATGCAATGATCACAAAGAATAGTGAAACACTCTTCGGTCATATCTGACTCACAGATTATCAAATTTACTAAGAACACATTGAATTACATGTTTGATTTTCATTTAGGTTAGGGTGCAGAAAGCAACAATATTGTGAAATGTCATTCAATTTATAACATGATGCCTTTTTCTAATTCATGGTTTTGTAAATCTATCCTTTAGGAACAGTTTCCTTTAACAAACAAGGAGCTGTGATACAGTTTTTACCTTCTCATAAATTTATTTTCTCATAAATTCTCTATCACATTAAAAGTTTAATAGCTTTTTTTTCCAATTAGCACTAGGAAGCAAGACAGAATCCTTTCCATTAACACCACCAAAGGAAGTTACCCTTCCCTCTCAAAACCAGTCAGCCAGACCATTTACTTCTATGGGACACTTACCAATTGAGGATCTGATCCCTTCACAGTGACTAACAGGTGGCAACTTCAGCATCTCTTTCCATTTTTTACTACGCCCACTCCGTTTGCCTGGAAGAAAAACATGAGTAATGTAAAAAGTGATACCATGTCAGAATAAAATTAAAATTAACCTTAACAGCATATAACTAGGTCTGTTCTGCACAGATGTGTCAGACTGCCTTTCATGCCTAGAAAGAAATCCATCTATAAGGATATCCAAACCAATAACAAACTTAATATGGAAGAACTTCCACACAAAACACTAAAAAATGCAGGATGTCTTTTGCAAGACAAATATTTCCCATTTTGGCTGTGTATACAGAGCACCTCTGCAGAGACAATGCAAACACCCAGGTATCCTGAAAGTTACAAACAAAACTGAAACACCAAAGACAGAAACAAACAAAAAAAAAAATCTGAGAATTATCTCTCAACCACGGTAAAGAACGGAAGACGTTAAAGTTGAGTATCAAAACACCACGAACAAAGTTCTTGGATAATCAAGTTGTACATAAACATTCTCTTTCTTTTTCTGAGGGCAGTAATAGTAGTAAGAGAAGACCCCTCTACATAGCTCAAATACACACCATTTATTCTAGACCACAGTAGTATACAGGATATTGGGAAGAACTCAGCTGTTGGGGAATTCAGATATTTTCAATGTTTCAAATTTCACAGCACTAGTATTGAATGGATTTAAAAAAACTACTACAGTATTTTTCCTATTGTTTCTCAAAAAATACAGCTGTGCCACATCTTCTCTATTACACTGGACTTTTAGCAAATTGGCTTCTTCAGGTCAGGGTAGTCTCATTTGCAGAAGGTGCTTAGCAAAAAAGCAGAGCTAGGCACAGAAACATATATATATTTTTTTTTTTTTTTTTTTTTTGCAAATGCAAAACATTTCAGCAGAAGAGTCATTTTTTGCTGCGAAATATTTCTAAAGAAGATTTTGCTAAGTGATATGACCAGATGCATTTCCATGTGACAAATCTGCACAGAAACTTTTTAAGTGCACCAAAGCAGTGCATACTGTTAACCACAATGGGAGAGAAAGGAAGGGAGTTACCCCATGTAACCCGAAGAGAAACCAAGCTGCAAAGAGGACTCAGCTCTTTCAGAATTAAATAGTTAGGGAGAAAAGAACTAACACCTTCAGAATAATAAAATAAGTATTTTTAAAAAGCCCCCCTTCAGTCAAACATACAGCTTCTTGAAGAGTTCCACCAGTGCAGTTAGAGCAGTCACAGCCTAGTGGACCTTGGCTCATACCAAATTTACATGATCCTTGCTACCAGAAACACTGACTTCTCACTGTGCTGCTGCAACAAAACATTCTCAACTGGAGTATCCCTAGGAAAGTAAACAAACAAGGAATAAAAAACCTGCAAACATTGCCTTGCAGACATTACTGCAGACTTACTGCACCAAGTGTCAGACAACTGACATTTACTCTGTAAAAAAAAACTTCTGCACTTCATTTCCTGATATCACTTTGCAGGTCATTCGCCTTCCAAAATGTTTTAGAACACAAACATATGGAATCTACTTCCCATCCCATACTTCATGCAGTTCCAGAATTAATAATGAAGTTGTAATTATCAGCATCATTAAAACAAACTCCAGCTACTTGAATAAAATATTTCTGATCTTAAGAAGAAGTTGAATATATGCGTGAAGAAAATCAAATCACTCAAAGCAAAGAGCCTTTCCAAGAGAACTGAACACAACCAAAATCAAGGAATATTGAGACAGACTGTACACAGACACTGAATAACAAGGCATGAGTATAGATTATTATGTGATCATGAAAAGCAATGGTCAGAAGTGTCAATTTTAGCCATGTAACCAAAAACTACACAGAAGGTCCACAGAAGTTATATTTTTTCTGTTAGAAAGTGCCCAGAAAGACTAATTTGTGCATGACACTGTACAATCAGTACTGACCAAGAATGATAAACTGACCCAAATTCATACCACAGTGCTGTTTGGAGGAAGTAAAACTGAACTGTTACGTACATCAAGTATACCATCTTCTGAAGCACAAAGAGAAACACCAAAACCACCCCAACTCTCAAAAAAAGAGAGGATCACTGGTGCATTATACTTCAAGTACAACACAAGAAAGTGCTGGACTCGCTTTCTTTTTGCCCCAAATATTTGGCCAGTTACTGATGATGTGACCACTGTAAACTTCATTTTACAAAGAGAGACCACATGCTAGAATGCAACTGAATTCTCATCCTATGGAAGTAGATAAAGACTACATATAATTCATTAATAACACAAAAGAATTGAGTGCTTAGGAATATCAACCACATCAGCATGATTCTTTTCTCTGAACTGAATGTTCTTGTATTTACAGCAAATGCACTGTAGAAGTCTGTAGGTCCCTGTAATGTAAAGAGCCATTTCTGGTAAAAGTTATGGCAGGAGGCCAATTTGTTTGTCATATTGCTCTCTAATTGCAAAATCCTTTTCCATTTCTGAAGCAGTTTAAAAGAAGAATCAAATCAAATTGTAACAGTTGTGGTTTGAAAGTGTCTTAATATTGATTTCAGAGCTTCTATTCTGGATCTCATTCTAAAATACTTAAGATAAAATTCTTCCAGAAAGACCAGCAGCTTACTTTCCAACAAAGCAGCAAAGCCATTAGGTTAATCTGCTTTATGGCTGACCTCTGTGGCTCAGCTGAATTACTGCTTTGCCTCTTGCAGATGTAATTGCTGCCTAAGAACAATGTCCAACTTGAAGCGACTCATCTTGTATAAAGAGAAGGGTGGATGCAGCAACACACCATTACAGTGAGGAGAGACCACAATTACATCTGCAGGAACATGAAAACCTTACCTTCTTCTCCTCCCAAAATTACTTCTTTGAGCTACCGTTTCAACATCTGCCTCTTTACAGGTTTTCGCTTCTTAAAATGATACATACAAACCTCAGTTAGGTCACTGCACTATAATATGGTATGGGAAAGATGTTTAGATGTTTTAATTTCTCAACTTTTTTTTTCTTAAACTTCAGAGAAATATTTGAAAAATGTATGTAAGGCAAAGTGGTTGGCTTATTCATCAGTAAAACCACAACTAGTTGCAAGAAAAAAAAAAAAAAAAAGAAAGCAATCTATGTAGAGAAATAAAAATACAATTCAAGTCATCAGATGGACTTCCCACAGCCAGTGATCTGTCTTACAGACAGGATTTGCAGACTGACTCTCATTTCACTGAGCACATTGTTCACTGAACATCACTAAGTCATTCTTCCTTGAGACAGAAAACGTGGATTCTGTCAAACAGAATGAAAACGGTGAAAAGCACGGGACTGTCTTTGGCTGAGTAATAAATGTACACAGACCGTATGTGGGCACATTCAGGGGCTGTTTGGGGACCTATGCGCCTCAGCCCTCCTGCCTGTGCAGGGCAAGCACCATGTGTGGCTGAGCAAACCAGAGCTCCACAGCGCTGGGGTGCACGATTGCTACAACTTCATTCTTGCAAAACTGATTCCACAAACCAGACCGTCAGATACCAGCTGAGAAATTCATACTAGACCACACCCAGATAAGCTCTGAAAGCACAAAACTGCAACAAGATGACACCCTACAGCACGCCTGTAGCTGTATAAATCAAATCAGTGGGCTCAACGACAAAATGCGAAACAATTGATACAGAAGCTCTACATCACCTACACTGAGATGCATGAAAATAACCCAGGCACAGACAGTGCTTTACAATTTCCCACAACAGAGACAGTTTTAGACATGCTTCCTGACAGATTTAAAACTCATATGAATTCAAATATTCTCCTACTTACACATTTTCCTTCAAACGACTCACAGTAAGGATTAAAACCTTTCACTAAAAAAAAAACAAACACTGGAGTGGCACTGAGTTCAGGCTGGAAGACAAGTTCACACACACCACCACCACTTGAGGAAGGTTGTTGTGCTTCCAGTTCTAGAGACAACTCATATGGTACTGCTTTGGGGGGTCACTGCAACCTTCTCAACCTTCTCCATTCTGCAGGTCAGATGTATTTTTCGCCATTTCTGTTCCTTCAAAAACGAGCCTGGCCACAGCTTAACAACCAGGTTAAACAGAGTGGCAACTCTTTTCTACGGAGTAAGACTTTTTTTTTTTTTTCCCCCAGACATATGAGACATATGATCTGGCTGGTTCTCAGTAAATTCACAAGATCACCTGGCTGAAAATCCAGGTTTCAGCACAAGGTAGGCACCGAACTCGTCAGCATTTCAAAGGCCAAGGCACTTCTGAACGCAAACAGAAGCAAAAATGCAAACAGTACAATAAATAAACACATCAAAGACACCTCCAGGTTACCGGCTGTTATGGCCTTTATAAGATAATATCCCTCACACTCCTGGATTCAAGTGCAGTTGGACTTCAGCAAGGCAATGCTGGAGTCCTCTCGTTATCTGCCCGTCAGCGCAGTGACACGGGGAGCAGCTCAAGCCCGGCTCTCGCCGTGAACATTTGTGCAGCTTGTTTATGTGCACAATCCCTTATTGTTCCCACAGCTATAACCACTCGAACAACTGGTTCTTCACATCGGCTCTCCACGCAGCTCCAGGGATCATGTGCACATGGAGGAATGCTGGTGCACACACACTTCCAGCAGTTAGGTACGGAGTGGAAGTCCCGCAGCAGCTTCGGTAAATGTAACTCCTCTGAACCAAAATCTGTTCATCTCATCTTGCAATCAAACAATGTAACATCTGTGTATACACTGCATTTTGAAGTGGCTATAACAAATGAATGAACAGGATTTACTAGAGGGGAAAAAAATGGTAAGAAAACTCTGATTTTACAGACAACTCCTTGACAAACAAGGCTTTTTCTTATCATGACGGGACATCAACACTGCAACAGATATTAAAGAAGTAAAATTCCTTTAAGTAGATTGTGAAACCCCTACTATAATTGCCACATTTGACATAACCAAAGCAGCAGTGTGTATCAATAACTAGACCTCTCATGTTGTGTTTATTTAGTAAATGTAATTATTTAAGATTCCAACATGCCCACATGCATTCTTCTTACAGTTCATTAAATAAAGGACAAAAAGGCAGACATTGTGCATAATTCTGTACAAACACAGGAAGACATGTTTCCTGCCCCAATGAGTTTACAACAATTTAAAGCACAATTCAATAAGGGAGCATAATAGAACATAGGAGGCAAACGAGGGAAGAACTGACAACAATTAAAAACAACTATTAAAATCCTCGGCACTCTCCTGTTAAAAATTTTTATTTACTGCTGGTGAATGGACTTTCTGGGTATGAGTGTGCCTTGGTTTCCCCCTTATCCATACCCCTTAAATGATTAAAGATTTTAGTTCAGTTCAGTGGCCAAATTGCAGCGATCTGAGCAATCTCCTTAGAATTATCTTCCTAGTTACAAAAACACGTTATAGGATCCCTTCCTTCTACCATCACCACTATACTGAATTATTATCCCGTACTGCAAGCTAAAGTAGGATGTACTTCACCTGCAGAATGATTCCAATTGCTTTTAAGCCTAGACAGATAAAACCCACTCTTTGAGTGCACTGCTCACTTTCAGTGAAGAGAGCTCCATAACACAATTATCAATGCTGAAAGAAGCCTCCTGCAGGATTCACTTAAGCCACACTGTGATCACACTCTGTTACTGAAGGGTTCCTGTTAAATCCATCCTTGGGCTGCACCTAGCAATTATCAAATCTGCAGCAGCTTACTGAGCCATCTGACAACTAATTTGGGGAAGAAAACCCCAACCCCAAAACACCCAGCAACATAGGGAAAAAACCACCACAAAAACCCACACACCCCAGATGGGTTCATGGATCCAGCTGGAAACTCCCTCAGCCACTCTGCAACCACAGCCTAGAGCCAACACAACCGAGAGCTGGGGGAAAGTTTGCTTGAGGCATGACCTTAATTTAGCCCAAATCAATCAGGACACAGAGGATATTATATGCCTGACAGCAGATCCAATTCCCATTTCCAAACTGCTCCTGCCATAGTGGTACAAATGAATGTTAAATGGATGCAAATGGACCAGGTATGTTTAAAATGTACTCTTGGCATGGATCCTCCACTGGAGTAAGCTGCCACTGACTTCAAAGGAACTACATATCTACCCTCTGGGTGTATTTTTGGAGACTATTACTTTAGGCAATGAAAAAAGAAAGACTCCTAAGCAGTTTAAAACATACAGAGATTAATGTCTTCTCTTCAAAACATCACAGACTATGTGTGGGTTGCTGAAATGAATTTGGGGCTTACATATACTCAAAGGATTTACTGAGAGTGATAGAAATAACTACAAAAAACAGAAGATACAAACATAAAGAGAAAAGTGAATATAAAATAAAAATATCTTTTGGTGAACTTGAGGTTTTTTTCAGAATAACCTTGTTTATATTTATTATTTCTCTCAATTTATGAGACAAATTCATCAGTGTCCTTCAAGATATACTAATTTCAAAGATATTTCTGCTGGGGAAAAAATGAATGTGTTAATTCCTCTGCTCCTGTACACAGCTAGAAGTCATATTGCTGTACATTGTTCCTTTACACACAAAAATCCCTGTCTGTGAAAATCTGAGTAAGGAGAAGGTGGAATTGCAAGCTTTCACACCAGCTATCTCAGTTCCTACATCACTATCACTTAACACTTACCTGTTTCTGTATCTCAGTTCCTGCACCTCAGTGCTCATAAGATCAACTCTGAGTTTGCTTTATAATCTCTTGTTTTTCTACTGAGTCACTTGTGCTTGTTCCACCATTGGGTTCACCTGAAGAGGAAGTTTTCCCTTTTTATTTCTCTCATTCAGGTTTCCCTCAAAAAGTAAGGTAAACACGGGAAGAAAGACCTGGATTGGCACAGGTGGCCACTTATCCCAGGAAACTGGGCTGGGGAATCCCAGAACACTCTGCACTGCAGTTTTCATCTGGAGGCAAATCCCTCCATGGGCAGGTTAGTTCTCAGCAAAAGCAGGTCAGCTGGAAAAGAGGACAAGGAAAGAAAAACTCCCAGTATAGCTCCTGGCTCCTAAATCTTTGATCCATGAAGTACCAAAGGGTACTCTGTGTCATCACAGTATTTTCCAGCACCAGGGACATTCAGGAGTCCTGAATTATGAGCCACCACTGACACCACATGTGCAAAGAACTGGCATTTGATTATTTACCAAGTCACATTTAAAGACTTATCCTCCTGGCTGTCCTTCTTCACATAAAGAAGTGTTGTAGTTGCTACAGAGATATTACAAATCTTTAATGGGAAGAGGTTTCTGTTAAAATAACCTGTTTTATTAAAAGGTGTAAACATCCTCTCATGGACAAAATTTAATGTTTTGAGGCTGGGGGGAAGCTGGGGTTGGATATGGCCTAAAAATGGGATTAGTAAACTCCCCCAAAGAGAAGTTATCATCATGCAAATTGAATTAGAAATAAAAATAAAAAATTATCAATTAAATAAATTAACAGTAAGACTGTTAGTGAGAAGGTGAAAGGCAGTTAGTGTAGAAACAGAGAGCAACACCACTTTGTTTCTGTTCTGTAGGAGAAGAAAGCAGTAAAAGATGCATTTTATCCAAGCACATTAGTTAGTTCCTTGCTCTCTAATAACAGATTAAATTTACTTTCTACATATCAAATCAGATTTTAACAGTAACATGAACCTGGATGTTCAAGGTGTGCTGATCCTGCACACCTACAAATGTAAAACCCAAATTATATTCACATCCTAAATACACTGACATCCAGAAGAAACAGAGTATCTAAAATAAAAGAAAAATTATGAGTATAAACCTGGGATCATGATTTTGACTGTCAGGTCTGGTTATGTGCTCAGGTATGATTTGGTGTCATTTAGGGGGGGATTTGTGAATTCTCATTAAGCCTCTGCCACAGCCTCTCACCAGAACTGGATAGGTACACAACGGCTTTAATTCACTTTCTCCATTTGCAGATTGAAAATGGCACATCTCTGGGGTTAACAGACCTTGTAAGATGCATTCAAGGGTACAGTCTTTTACTACTCTCATCTTCATCAGAAAAGAATCTCAAGTTAGACTGAGATTGACCAAGGCAAGCCATAACTAAGCCTCCCTGGTTTCTCGTGACACGTGACTGCAAACTATAAAATAAGAGCACAGTCGTTTACATGTTATTTCATTTCCTTTTACAACTGAAATATTTATCCAGGTCAACACCTTCTCTTATCCACACTGAGAAAAATGATTAATGACGTGGCTCAAGCCTGCACATGAAAATAAGTAAAGCTGTTATTTTATACTAGATTAGGATTTTACTTTCTTCCATGGGAAACAGTAATTTTGCACTTTTCCATATTATCTCACCTGTCCATACCTGATACAATGAGGCAACAGGAATGTGAAAGTCTGCTCTTCTGTCCCAGTTGTGAGGCCCTTTCAGCAAAGAATATATTTCAATAAAATATCTATCTCACATACTAGCTTTGCAAATTCCATGGCCTGGCAGTCTGCTGGGCACATAAGAGCAGAGCTGGGACAGGGACTTCACGGAATGGTCCTGACAGATGCAGTAAACCAGACACTCCCAGAGCAGCCAAATCATGCTAGAGTCAGAAAATACTTTCATTTCAACGAGTGTTTTGAAAAACTTGACAAGAGAAGTACCCCATGCACAGGAATTCAGACCTGAAAAGGTTAAAAACCTTCTACCAATTGATCTATGGACTTCTAGAATTTTAAAGCCAGAAATCACTTTTTTTTGTGCATGCTTACAAAAGAGCCCAGGCCAAGTGAAAGTACAAAAGAGTAACAGTTTATTACCACTACTTTTATAAGTCTCACATCAGGTAGAACTGATCTTCACATCAGCTGCTGTCAGACTTTCATTTAGTTCATTAAAATATCTTGTTTGGTCAGTTCTACCACTATAATTTATTTTAAACATAGTGAAAACTTAACTAAAGAGGCAACCTGACATTAAGCAGCCACTTAAAAGCCTTTCCAGATTACCACTCCACTCTCTGTGGTGAGGGTTTGGGCACAGTAAAGTTTTGAGCCAGATTCCACTTTCCCTTCGTTTCTCAGATCACTTCAATGCAAATTCCAAAATCAGGCAGCACCACCACAGACATGTTACCGTCAGTGAAACCAGCCAAAACACGTTCTCTAGTTTGAGGTGGTCTCTTTAGCTAAGGTTGGGAAAAGGCCCAAAATTGTGATCACTGTTCTGGTTTTTATACACCACTTCAAAGTCAAAAAGCTGATTTTCCTCTCCTGCTGCTTAAGGCAAATTTAACTGGATACACATATGGCGTAAGTGCCAAACCCATTTAGAGTTGGAAGAACTTGCAAAACATACAGAGGCAGATTCTGTTGTTCTTACTCACTTTGAGCAGCTCCAGCTAAACTAATGGAACTTCTCTACACAATTAAGAAAAGTAGGATCCAATCCAAAAAGAATATACACGTTTTCTAGTTGAAGAACATACTCTGCACGAAGTACAGTGGTAACCTGGGGAGGCTTTAAAGTGGCCATTTAATGGACAGTTATATATACGTGAAAAAGCAGTAAGACTATCTTATTTCAGATTTTTTTTTAAACAGGAACCACGTGTTATACTGAAATTAATTATCTATCCAAAACGTTTGTTAGTTGAGGGGAGGAATCTCCAACTCAAGGTGTTCTGGGCAGTCAAACTGTAAGTACCAATCCAATGAAAAACAGCACACTTTTGCATTAAGTTAATACAAAATATTCGACTGCAAGTCGCAATCACCAGCTCCGTTTTTCACAGGCAGGAAATTTCAACAAGATGGAGTGCAAGGTTTTCCTAGAGAAGTCCTATGTCACTCCGTCCTTTATACCCATGTGCATATATATTTATAAACAAACCGAGAACTACAGACGAGCGACCTTCTTAAAACATCCGGTAAAAACACTATTTGAATCAACGGGGAAGGAGGAAGGGGTGTTTGTTTGGTTTGGTTTTTTTTTGGTGTTGGTTTTTTTTTTTTTTTTTTCAGAAGCAAAGACACACAGCTGTAACTCCGAGCCGATCCCGCGGGAGGAGCGGGGCAGGTGCCTCGGGGCACTGCCCGGGACTCACCGGGACGGCTCCCGCCGCCCCCCCCGAGTGGTCCCCGCCCCGCCCGGACCCCCTGCCCGCAGCCTCTCCTCCCTCCCACCCTCTCCTCCTCCATCACTTCCTCTCCCCCTCCTCGCGGGCCCCTTTCCCCCTCACCTCAGACCCTTCTCCTCCCCCGCCGAGCGCCCCCAGCCCGCCCCGCCTCGCCCTCCCGCTTCTCCTCCCCGCGGCTCTCACCCTCCCGGGCTTTCAGCAGCACCGTGTTGGCCACGATGTTCTCGATCTCCATGGTCGGGGGCTCCTTCCCCTCAGGGCAGCCGGAGCGGGGGCCACCCCTACAGCCTCCTTCGCCCTCTCCTCCAGCCCCGCCACCGCCGCGGCGCCAAGCCTTGGCTCATCCGGCCCCGCAGGACCTCAGCGCCGCGCTCGCCTCTTCCCCATCACCCGCTGCTTGCCCCGGCACCGCGCTCCCCCTCCCCGAGGGCGGAGGCGGGGAGCGGGCAGCGCCCGCCCGCCCCGGCCATGGCTCCTCCGCCCGCCCCGGGCAGCACCGCCCCGCGCTGCTCCGCCACCGCCCCCTCGCTGCTACCTGGGACTACAAGTCCCGGCAGGCAGAGCGCGGCGCGTGAGGGGGAGATGTCGGTGCCGCCGCGCTGTGCCTGCTGGGATGTGTAGTGCGCCAAACCTTCCCCGGGCTAGTCCCGGAGCGGGAGGGGAGAAAAGCGTCAAATATCGCGGTAGTTTGGAGGGCTCTCGCGAGAGGTAGGGGCTGCCGGTGCGCGTGTGGTGCTCCCGGGCGCTGCTGAGGGGATCGCGGGGATCGCGCCGCTCCTGCTGCTCCTGCCCCTCCTCCCTCTTCTCCTCCTGCCTCCCCGCCGTTCCCCTCCGGCTCGCACGAGGGCTGGGAGAGCTGTCCCAGAGGGCAGCGGTCAGGCCGAGGGGCAGTTCAGGGGGTTTTGCCCCCCCCCCCCGGCGCCATTTTGCTCGCCCCCCTTCCCCAAGCTCTGCCCCCGCGCTCTGTGAGGGCTGAGCCGCTGCCTCCCCTCAGCCACGGGCAGCCGGAGCAGAGATGGGGAAGGCGGCGAAGAGGAAGAGAAAGGTGCCAGGGCCCTCCACAGCCAAGGGCCCCGTGAAGTCGGCGATGGCCGTGGTCAAGAGCAACCCCTTCGAGGTGAAGGTCAACAGGCAGAAGTTTGACATCTTGGGGAGGAAGACCAAGAATGATGTGGGGCTGCCTGGCGTCTCACGGTCCAAGGCCATCAAGAAGGTAAGAGGGCATCCAAACCAGGGAGAAAGGATGGCGTCTCCGGCTGTGGGGAGATGATAAGGCTGGAGCCTTTTCACGTGAGATGAGGGACCACCTTCGTCGTGCACAGGAGTGTCCGGTCACCTCCCACTGCTCGGGAGATGAAGGGGAGCTTTGCGAATGGCCCCCACCAGTGCAACCCACAGGATTCAGGAGTACAAGTCTTCCTCATGGCTTGTGTGGGAATGATTCTCTTTTCAAGTTACCCAGGTCCACAATACAGTAGCACGTGTTGTCGACGAGCAAATACGGGATCAGAGTGCTGTCAGTGTTCATTGGTTAGTGTTCATTTCGCTGGGGGGTTTTGGTGATCATAGGACGTTAAAACTTCTAGATAATGGTGCGGTGTTGGTGTAATGGTGAAAGCTTGAGAGGGCACTGAGGTCTGAATGCAGGGAGAAACGTGTGGATACAAAGAAACCACCATTGATCTGGAAACAAATGTGGGTAACCTTTTTTGCTCACTGATTAAATAGTCGTGTTGTAGAAGCATGCAGTGATCCGTCTTCTGCTCTCGTGAGAGTGATCACACAACAAAAGTAAATCATTTTCCACCTTTGTACCGTTTTAAAATTGCCTTTTGTCTTTCTATGCTGCCATCACCAGCTGCCTGTCTAAAATCTGTAATGTGTAAGGGAGAGCGTGTCCTACTCTTCATCTGGGATCCCAGCAGCCTAACTTATCCTTAGGTGAAACACTGGGTTTTTCAGTGATCTGTCCCTTCAAACAAACCAGCAAAGAAAACCTCTGTAGATTCACTTAAGACTGGAAAAAGTATAATTTCAAAATGTGCCCCTGAGATTCTCTGACATGCTACATACATTCTGTTGTCAAACAGATATAAAGCACTTACTGAAAGGAAAAGTGCAGCAAAAGCAAATGGATAGTTTATCGTTTTGCATGTGAGAGGTGATGCATTCAGGGATTTTTTTAATGAATAAGAGAGGCAATCAGATAATTGATAAATGAAAGTGCTTTTCAATATCCAAGTACATAATAAAGTACATATATGGTGTTTAAGCTGCATGATAATTATATTTTGTGCAAGAAGTAAATGCAAGGTAGAACTGGCACAATAGTAGATGAAATCTGAGTTTTGGTGTCATTTACAGCCGCATCTGAAAGTTGTGAATGCTCAGTGAGGCTGCAGAGGCCTCAGGGAGGAAACTGAGCCTTTTCCTTCAGTGCAGCACTTAGCCAGGTCCTGGCATTATGAATGACAACAGTAACTTTCCCTAAGATTAATTTAATGTTTTTTCAATAAAAATGGATATTTTTTTCAAGCTAAACACAGCCAACATTTTCTTTTTTAGAAACTATATAATATTATCATAATGAAATTATAAATTATCTTTCAGTCTTCATTATTACTGTCAAGATTTTAGAAAACTTCATGAATGTTTTAGATCACATTTTAAGAGTTGGGGGTTTTCTTTCATAGTAAAGTGAATCAGATGCTTGCCGTGAATTAGATCACTGGCACTGAAAAGTAAACCTGTCTCCTTACTGGTACCATAAGTTGAGTACATTGTAACCACCTCGTGTGGGTGTGACAAACTTTCTTTTAGTGTCTTGCTGCCTGACCTCCCCATGCTCAACAGCAAAGCAGAGCTGAAGGTATGGACCCACTTGAGGTTGTTATATCTTAGACGAAAAGACCAAAAAAAGTTCAGCTGACTTTTTCTGCCTTTTTTTTCCTTTCTTTAACATAATATGCTTTGTTTCCTAAGCTTCAGACAAATCAGAATTCCTTAGCAGAAAGGCACAGGTTTTAGATGTGATAAAACAAAGGTGAGATACAGTGTAACATATTTTATCTTCACGTGGGCATATAAGAGAAGTTAGTGACACTGAATATATTGTATAAGAGTTCCATCTTTTTTTCCTCATTTATTTTCCCTTCTCTTTCATTGCATTCTGATAAATTATTATTTATGATACGATGGCAACATAAAGCTTACTATGCTGACAGGATACCAGGGAGCCTTTTTTGCCTTGACTTAGAAAGTAGCTACTCTGTTTTTGTGTTTTTTTAATTTTGTCTCCTTTTGTCTTTTTCCTTCTAGCGCACCCACACGTTGCTGAAAGAATATAAAGAAAGGGAAAAGTCAAATGTGTTTAAAGATAAACGTTTTGGTGAATATAACACCAATATAACCCCAGAGGAAAAGATGATCAGACGGTTCACTTTGGAAAGACAGGTAAACTAGAGGAGTTGAAAGAAAGAAAAAGCAAAACAAAACCAAACGCAAACCCACAAGGAACACTTGACTTCTTAGGTTGAGAGCGCCCCTTTAGCAAAGAATTTTGCAGCACAGTGCTTTATTTTTTATTTTGTATGTTTGGAAATTATGGAAAAGGAATTTTTTTTGTGGGAAATTTTTTCATTGAATCTTTCTGGTTTTCTAAGACAGCTTTTTGCAGGATAAATTTCTTTGAGCACTGACATTCAAGGAAGCCAGTTATAAGCAGATTCACTGATGACTTGGTTTTCTTGAGCTGCTTTCACTACTGTGATGTGTGAATTGAATTAGGAAAAGGCAGCAACTGTCAAGTGTGCTTTGAGATTTCAGTACAGCTGGAGAACAGCAGCCATTTCATTTGCTGAGTGGAAGAGCTCTGTAACTCGCTGTCATTCTGTAAAGTGAATTGTATGCACAGTACTCTCCTTTCTACCTCATCATACTCAGCCTCCAGAACTGAGTAGTGTGGTATCATACTCTGCTGATAATTTGTATAGCTTTAAGTCTGTTTCATTAGGCCTGAAATGTAGTAATTAGAAATTGATGTTGCAGATACAGATAGAACTTAAGCTTCCTTAGGGTTCCTGAGTTAGTCCATTTCTACATTAGTGTAAAAGAGACATGATACTCCTTCACTGAAGGTTTAATTATTTGAATGAAAGTATTGGCCTGGTAATGCTGTTATTCCAGTGTCGAGTTCCAGCAGAACACTGGAATAAGAATCCTCTCAACTAGTACCAAAAATACAGGCTATGTTAATTTGTTGCCTGGGAACTGAAGATCATTTGATATTTAATGGGTATTTTACTGTTCTTAGCAAAACTATGGAAAGAAGAACATCTATAATCTTAATGAGGATGAAGAATTGACTCACTATGGCCAATCTTTGGCAGAAATTGAGAAACTCAATGATATTGTCGATAGTGACAGTGACACAGAAGAAAGAGGAACACTGTCAGGTAAGAGGTGCCAGCTGCTGTCCCACTGCTGGTTTTATTGTTGGTGAATGTACATCACTTGTTCAGTACTGTGTCTCAGTGAGGAAGAATATTGTGTGCTTGGTGGGAATGTTTAAGCCAGATTTGATTACTTCTTAACCACACACAGAGCAGCTCTCTGGCTTTTGGCAGGTGTTAAGTTGGACATACCTACCTGGCAAGCTTCTTTACTCTGTGAGTTTCTCAGCATAAATAGGTACCTGTACTTTGAGCCCTTTGGCCAGAGTCTGAAGTGTGAGTTTTCTGGTTGCTTTCTTGCACCTCTGAACCTAGAAAAACATGTCCCTACTTCATACAAAATGTTTGTCAGTATTAATTATGTGCCCAATATAATCTCTTTAGGTACAGGCATTCCGTAGGGATGGGAATAATGCGTGATTGGTTCGATAGTTCTAATTGCTCCCATTCTCCAAGAACAGGGAGATACTGCCCCAGTAGCAGCTCTCCTGCAGTCATGTTTGGATTTGAAAAGGATTCACATTCTTCTTTTTTTCCCCAGCTGAATTAACTGCTGCTCACTTTGGAGGGGGTGGAGGCCTCCTTCGTAAAAAAGTATCAAGTGGGCAGCAAGATGAAGAGGAAGAAAAACCTAAATCTAGGAAAGAACTCATAGAAGAGATGATAGCCAAATCTAAACAAGAAAAGGTGAGCTTTTAGTCCTGAAGTACAAATGAGCATGATTAAGAAACTGTCACAATTCCTGTGTTTGCAGAATAGAATAGCAATGGCATAGAAAACAGAGGAGGGAGGTGTTTAGGAGAAGAGTCTGAGCTCCTTGAGTAAAGTCTGTCTGACTTTGTAGGCATTTTGGGATATGACTTGAATTTCTGCCATTCTTTTGTATCCCGAAATCTCCCCTTCTGTTGACACCTAATTTGGTTTCTGTATGCAGCTCTTGTACCATTCAGCATAGCTCTATATTTCTGCTTCTACAAAGAACGTTTGCACCTCATAAATGTTAAATGTCTGAAATTATTCATTTGCTAAAGACAGCATTTTGGTTTTGTGCTATAAATGCTGTGTCATGTCCATGCTAACATAACTGCTGCATTTGATTTTGTTTTGTTTTTCCAGCAAGAGAGGCAAACTCGGAGAGAAAGTGCATTAGAACTCACAGAAAAACTTGACAATGACTGGAAGGAAATCCAAACCCTTATGGCCCGTAAACCCCCCAAGTCAGAGAGAAAGGACAAAGAAGTAGAAAAACCCAAGGTAAGGTTTAGTTACCAAGTCTGAGAGAGGCTGCAGGCTGAGCAACACTGCTGACTTCAGCTTGTTTGGATGATAAATGGGTTTTCTTGAAGAATTAAAGTTGTTGAGAACACTGACTTGGATTGAATGCCTTCAGGGTGTTCCTTGGATAAAACAACTCATATTTGACAACAGACATTTCCTTGTTGTAAATTGGGTTCTATCTCTACAAAAAGGGAGTGGAAATATTTTACTTTTGATTAGGTATCTTCTTCTATCATTTGTATTTTATACTAAGGGAAATAACTTTTTAAATCTAAGAATAAGTATTGTGTTGAGGTTTTTTTCTTGTAGAAATTTGGTATTATCTTGCAGACCATTGTGAATTCCTATTTATTGCTTTGCAGTAGAATTCAGTTTTTATAAGATTAGTTAATTAGTTCAATCTTAGATTAAAACTGATCTCAAAGTACAATAGAAGATACTGGATCAAAAGTTCATATTTTGGTATGTTGGGGTTTGTGTTTAAGATGTTTCATAGCACGCTGAGATTCACTGAATATCAGCATCCTTTTTTAATTTCTTTTGGCTACATTTATGTAACTGAAGTAGCAAAGGCTTAGAGCTCACGTCTGACAGTATAAAGAAATGCAAATTACTCTTTTATTAATTTATTCTATCTGTGTTTTGTTAATAAACAATATTTTAAAGTTTTTTTAAGTAATAAGTAAACCACTTTCTATTTAAGATACTGTTTTTAAGTTTCTCAGTGCACGACTGAAGTAGAGGAGGGGGGAATTCCAGGAGAATTTCTGTTCAAGTGTTCATTCCATTCCGTGTGTTAACACTAAGTTGAATGCTCTTGCAGCTTGCTTTGGGAGCAGTCTTTTCCTTTTATCTTGACAGTCTTATTTCTTAGCTGTTAGTCTGGCAGGGGGGTGGCTGCAAAGCAGAATAATGAAACTTGAGATAATAAACAATCACATAAATATTTCTTTAGCCTGATGAATACGATATGATTGTTCGAGAACTTGGATTTGAGATGAAAGCAAAGCCTTCAGAAAGGATGAAGACAGAAGAAGAATTGGCAAAAGAGGAGCAGGCACGGCTCCAGAAGCTCGAGGTAAACGTTTATGGCTCAGATTGTTTTGGGGCCTGCCTTTTGGGAGTGGCTGCTTATATTGCTTGACCTTAGGTTGATAGTGGCTGTACTCAACTGCAATTCATCAGGGGGTGAATTCAGGAAATCTTCTGTTTGTGTTTGTAATCTGATATTACAACAAAAAGCACCATAGGCTTGATATGTGACTATGGAGGTTTATGAAATGAGTCAGTCTTTCTTCAGTACAAATGTGATGTTACTTTGCTTTGCCTTTAAATGTTTTAAATCATCCAGAGTTGCTTCTAAGTCAGTGGAGTACTGTTTTGCACAGCAGTTGAATTAATACCCTGGCAAGTCTTTTATTGTTGTCTTCTGGTGTTGCAAGAATCTTCCAGCAGTACCATCTAAATAGCTTTGCTTTGCAGAGGAATAGGATTCTTTTGGGAAATGTTGCGTGCTACTTCTATTGCATGGAGCTCTGAGTCTTCTGGAAAGATCAAATAGTTTGCTAAATGGTTCTCTTTTGGTTCTTTTAATTTTTGATTTGGTGTACTAGGAACACATGTAGGACTGCAGGGAACTCAGTACCTTCAGGTTACCTCAGAGCAGCCCAGTATCTGATATCTGATAGCAGAACAGATAGCATGATTTTTTTTTTTTTTTTTAAATCTTTTCTGTTCTCACCATCTTGTTTCATGCTCAGTCTGTATCTCAAAAATCTTAGGATATGGTTGTATTTGCTACAAGCTTGTTACACACACAGGAATCAGACAAACACTGCAGAATCACAAAATGCTTTAGAAGCTTCTATTTTCTAGTAATGATGTCCCCTAAGCAAAGCAGATACTTTTAAAAATGAGAGAACACAATGCTTCAGGTAAACTCATTTTTAAAGTCTTCCAAGTAAGCTGATCCAATTGACTGTGCTCCTATCAGATTACACTCCCCACCAAAAAATATGGTATCATCAGCTTTTTCCCATAATTTCTCAAGTTGCTGGTTGGGTTTTTCTTCAGCAACTTTTTGAGTAATCCCAGTTAACTGTTTTTTTCCTTTGATTTTCTTAGCTGTGGTATCTGAGGGATCTTCCATTTTGGGGTAGTTAGCTGACTGATGTAGAAGGCTGACATCTGTGTGCAATATTCCCTGTTGAACACAGGCAGATCGGCTGCGTCGGATGCGTGGAATAGATGAGCAGGCAGATCAAAGGAAACCCAGCCACGTGTCAGCTGATGATCTGGCCGATGGCTTTATCCTGGATAAAGATGACAGACGGTTACTGTCTTACAAGGTAAGGTTTAATGTTTCTGAATTTTCAGAGCTCTGTAAAGAGGGTAGGAAAAGCAGTTTGGAAGTGAACTGTGTGGAGATATGTAGTCCAACCTCCTGCTCAGAGCAGGGTCAACTATGAAATCACCAGTTTACTCAGAATCCCGTCTGTTCTTGGAAAATCTCCAAGAATGGAGGCTTCACAGGAGATGTGCACTGAATGAGATGTGCACTGACTGTTCTTACTGTGAAAAGATTTCTCTTGGTATCCTGGTGGAACAAGCCCAGCTCTGCCTCTCCTCACAGGGCAGGTGCCCAGCACCCTGGTGATCATGGTGGCTTTGTGCTGAACTGCTGCCATTTATGGATATCTTTATTGTATTTCAAGGCCCAAAACTGGAGACTCTGTTCTGTGTGGTCTTAAAAGTGTCGAGTAGAGGGCAATAGTTGTGTCCCTCAGTTTACTGACTATATTCCTGCTACTGCAGTAGCCTTCTCCTCTGGTGGCCTACTGGCTTGAGAGGAGGCTTTAACCTTCTGTTCATTTTTTGAACTTCCACTGTATTTGGTAATGGCTTCCACCAAAATTCAGCCTGAGGATGAGTGGATTTCTGAAAGAACCCTTCCCCTGTGAAACAGTTTTGATTAAGGTGGCAGAGCAACATAACCTTAGAGCTGATGTGTGAGTCACCCTGACTGTGGTGCACGTGTGTGTGTGCTGATCCTCTCATCCTCTTACACACAAGTAGCAAGGGAACTGCTGTTGTCCTCCAAGGGAAGAATACAAATTATGAATATGAGTTTAAACTGATGATTAATAAAATCAGGATGGGAACAAATATTTGTATGATATGGTATTTTAACACATAGAAGGAACATATTTTTTAACCAAGAATGTTTCTGTGAGGCATGTTGAATTCTTTTTCGTATCATCTGTTAGTAGTTTTTTTCTTTTATCTTGATTCTTTTAGTCTTCATATATTACCTCCTAGTCTTCCAGTTTCTTATAGCACCTTGGAAATACCCTACTATTCTTATATCTGTATGTATATATGTTTTCTCCTTCAAATCCCTGCTGCTCCTCTTCACTGCTTGGTCTGTTCACATGTATTTAAGATAGCTTTGTATGATGCTTTTGGTGAGATGCTGTCACTTTATCAGTGTTTTAACTGGCTTGTTTGCTCTACTGATAGGATGGAAAAATTAATATTGAAAATGAGGAGGAAGAAAAAGAGGAGGAGGAAGAAGATGAGGAAGGTGGGGAAGAAGATAATGAGAATGAAGAAGAAAGTGAGGAAGAATCTGCTAGTGAAGATGAGGAGGATGATGCTGCAGAGAGACACTCTGACCTTGAATCTGACCTTGAGAGTGAAGAAGATGCTGCAGGGAATAAAGAAGAGAAGAAACACAAGACAAATGAAAATGAATCACAGAATGTGGAGGAATTAGATCCAAAAAGGGAAGCTGCAAAGTCAGAGCTGCCCTATACTTTTGCTGGTAAGCAAAGGACTGATCCAGAGATACCTGTTGTCTTCAGGGGGCTTAGAACAACCACTCTCTTTCTCTGCCCTGTAAGATCTTACATTCATCCTTGAAGTTTTGCTTCATAGTTGTCCTCCACTATTCCAGGAGCAGCCAATAAATTCTGTTCTAGGTGATCAGCCCTAGTCAGTCTTTGGGCAGTAGGAACCAGCTCTCTTTTGTCCCAGAGCTGTTTCTGCTCCTCTGAGCAGCCTTAGAATTGAAAGATAAACACAGGAGAGGGAAATGAAAATATCCAGGCTCCTTTCTGAAGGCAACCAGCACATCCAATCCGAAGTGCTGCTGCTCTGCCTAAGAGAAGCCAGAGCAGTATTCTCTGATCTGTACTTAAATGAGAAAAAGTTGCTTTCCCAAGCGTTTGGACTGACATTTTTGTCAGAAGATGCTTGAAGAGGCAGATTTAATCCCTGTGATGTAACATCACAGTATCATTAGAGACACTCACAGTTTGACTGGTTTTGGGTCAGTGCCTAGCAGGAAGGAGAAGGCAGTTTCAAGTAGTACACAAAACATTCATTAATATTAAGCACATAATGGATCTAAGTATTGTCCTAGTGTAGATTTCTCTAACAAAAATATCTGTTGCAGGATTAAACAACCTTTCAAACAACTTCCTTAAGTGCTTGTGTTTTTCCATCCAAAGGAGATGACTTATTACACAAAGCCTTTTAAACTGCGTTCAGATTTTGCTCTAACCAGAAAGCAGTCACATTAAAATAACTCAAAAGTTATTAGAATAACTCAAAAGTCATTAACTCAACCAGTTAGGTTGTGGACTTCTGTAAGAAACTAAGTATACTGCCAGGGTTTTATTTTTTGACTTCTGTTCATAGATAAATTGCTACATATATGCTGATAGGTTATTACTGTTTAAAAGGTGATTATTCAAAACCTGTGTGGTATCTTTTTTTTTCTGAACAATATTTTCAAATTGGAAATTTTGTTACGCATTCACTTGAATTAAAGATGTAAAGTTTGAGTTTTTTTTCTGGTCATTTCTTGCTTTTATTTTTTAGTTCCTGAGTCCTACGAGACATTTAAGTCTTTATTGGCTGGAAGAACAATAGAACAACAGCTTATTATACTGGAGAGAATTCAGAAGTGCAATCATCCAAGCCTTGCAGTAGGAAACAAAGCCAAGTTGGAAGTATGGGGTTTTTGTTTTGTTTTATTTAAAATTAACTTTGAATTCTAGAGTGAATTTTAGTAAGTGTTCAGGAAGCAGTATAGAACATAGATGTTTCTATGCTGTGAATAGGAGTAGAATCAACAAACTATTCTTCATTTTTTAAGTCTGTATTACTGTTCTTTTGTGCTGTGTAAGAATATGTACAATGAAAAAAAAAAAACAAACTAATAATTTTAACATGCCTCTTGCAGAAATTGTTTGGCTTCCTTTTGGAATATATTGGAGAGTTGGCAACTCTGGATTTACCAGAGCTCAGGACAATTGACAAACTGGTTCTGTAAGTATTAAATCCTATGGATTTTTGCCCTTTTATGATTTAAAGAGAAAAGCTACTTGGAGTAAAGCATAAATGTTGTTTTTCTCAAATACTCTGTAAGGCTTGTTGGCAGCTGGTAACTCTCCACCTTTATAATGTTTTAACTTTGTTTCATTTGTTGCTTGACCTATTAGTTATACCAAGATATTTTAAAACCTCAGAATGTGTGTTTTGATCAGCAAAATGCTTTTCATGGGTAGTGAATAAGTAATACCATAGATGCATGAAACTTCTGTATATTAGGTTATTTAGACTCCTGATAAAGAATTTTAAGATTTGCAGTGACAGTGTGCAGGAAGTTGTCGGTTTGGCACTGATGTCTTCAAATACCTGACAGGGAGTTACTCTGTGACAAAAGAGCCAAGTTTGTCTCAGAGGTACAGGCAAAGGATGAGAGTCAATGGACATGGGCTGCAACAAGGGAAATTGCAATTAGATTTAAGGAAAAAAAACCTTCACAGCAAAGGTACTGAACGTTAAAATGAGTTTGCCAGAGAAGCTGTGAAGATACACAAAACTCAACAAAGCAACCTGAGCCATCTTTGAAGCTGGCTGAGCTTTGAGCAGGGGTTACATCTGATGATCTCCAGAGGTCCCTTCCAAGCATAATTAATCCGTGATTCCTATCTTGACTTTGCAGGATAGACAGCTTTCTTTCAAGGAGTTATTTTATGTAGGTCTCAGCACTTTCATTCCATGCTAAAGTTGATCAGTTTTTAAAAGTCAGTTCTGTGCAGTGTTAGCATTCACTGCTCTGCTGCACTTGGCAGCAAGAGCACTGACCCACTGATACTGTCCCACCTGCTGGGGCTTGTACAGCAGGGTAAACACGTTTTGGTTGTGTTCTAGAACTGGGATTTATTAATATCACTACAGACAAATTTGACTAAAAATACTGAAAGAACTCTGACAAAACAGATGCAGATTCCAGACTACATATCCCTGTAGTCACTGCCCATAGGCCAGGAGCTGACCTAACTTACTTTGGGGTTTTTTGTCTTGTTTTCAGTAATAACTTTGCTAACCACATTGCTGCCTTACATGTTGCTTAATATTGCCTAAGAATGTTTGGAACAGTGGGCTGTTTAGTATAAGCCAACATACCTCAGTGCAGTAAAATCTAAAGTTAGGAGATTCAGAAGGATGTGTTATAACCATAGCAAAGATTTGGAAGTATTTTTTGGAGTTTTTAATTATTTTTTATTTAAGATTTAGAAACCAACAATTCAAAGATTATCTCACAAAGCCCAATGAAAAATACATGTCTCTGTAACTAAAGTGTTCCAATAATAATTGTTCTGCATACCAGGTGGCTATTTCTAAAAAAAGAATAATTTGTCTCGGTGAATTTGTTATTGCTACAATAAGGTGCTTAAAAAATCAGGGGTTTATTAACATATTAACATCAATGGTGTAACTTGATTATGACTTAAATTTCTTGTTAATAGGCCATTGTACAATCTTTGCCAGATGTTTCCTGAGGCAGCCAGTGACAGTGTTAAGTTTATCCTTCGAGACGCTGCACATGACATGGAAGAAGTGATTGAAGTCAAAGGCCGTGCAACATTCCCAGGTTTAGACACGGTAACAAATGCATATTGCCAGCATAATCTCTTTCCACTAGTACAGAACTTCCAATAAATGCAGAATGATACTAAATTTTACTTTGAATTTCAAAATATGTAGTGAATTACTAGTATCTGCGACTTTTTAGGTTTCTCAATATTTTAAATGTCTTTTCTGGAGATAAGCTGTAACAAAAATCCCCACAACAACAAAAAATACCCACCTCTGAGAAACAAATCACCCACACACATTCTTCAGAACAGAAGTGTGACTCTGTGACATTAATAAGGGGAAAATATCTTTAAATTGTCACTCCAGTTTCATAGCAGAAAATTCTTTGTTTTCCTGATGAAACTTAAATGGGTAGTTTTAGGATAAGTGATTTTTATCAGTGATGTCCTGATTTATTTAATTGTCATAGGTACAAATGCTTAAAAAAAGTGCTCCATAGGAGTGGAGTATCTCCTGTGTGTAGTATCTCCTAGGTTAAAAAACAAAACAAAACAACCCAAACAAAACAAACTGAAAACAAAAACAAACAAAAAAACACCAAGAAACTATTCTTATGGGTATAAAAATACAACATTTCTTAGTACTTTATATTTGATAATGGCCAAATTAGTGACTTGGAAAGAACTGGTCTTTCCTTCTTACATTACTAATATCCCAGTTTCACTGGCCATGCTAAATGTGAGCAGATTCCTTTTACAGTGTCTAGGTAAATGGCTGTTAAGGAATTCCAGAATGGAGCATATGGAAACTGAGTGTTTTTTAGTTGTAGCAAAAAAGCTTCAAAGACAAACCATAAGTCTAATTCAAAGGGAGCTACTTTTCTGTCTCTCAGCTTGATGAATTGCTGCTGCCTAATGGAATAATTAGACTCTTGAAAGAAACTAGACTGAAGGATTTGCTTGGAAGACTTGGTTCTTACAGCTTGGAAAATGTTTATATTGAGCTCTTTTGAAGAGTCTTTATTCAGGATGTTTTGGGTTTTGCAGGAAATGTATTGTAGAGAGCTTTTGACTTCTATTTTTAATTTGTCACTGTCACCCTTATGACACCAGTCACACTTCTGGCTTTCGTTCCCTTCACTGGACTCTTCCAGGTTGCAAGCCATCACTATCTTTTAGGATGGAATTATATCACTTCCTGTTCCCAAAGCACTTGTTTGAATGAATGTTCCACAGACTGGTCATCTTATTTGACCTTTCACGTGCCTACTGTGAAGCTGAAATTTGGAATGTGACACTTAGTAAACAAAACAGTTCAGGGGAATAATTGTTTACAACAGCAGCTTCATAGAGAGAAACAGAGCTGAAACAATAAAACTTTTCTTGCTTCTAGGTTACTATGTAAATATCCACTCAGATAATTATCAGAATTACCTCCAAACTGATGTTTAACTTCCTGAAGCTCTTGACAGGTCACTTGTAGCTCTTTATTTAGCAAGTCTCCTTCAGCAGAAGTGCCTAATCACTGGTCAGTTCTTTTGGCTGCAGCTGTTATTTGTTGGTGTGTGGCAGTGCCTGAGGATCCTGGTCACTTCTGTCTGTAATGAGGACCTGTTGAAAGGTGTCACAGGCCCTGTGTGGTCACTTGCTCCTGTGTTTGTGGTGTGAGAGTGTGTGATTGGGGTGGGCTGAAGGGGTCAGTTGTTCTTGTGCTGTAAATGGGGTTGGATGGCATTGTTCCTCCTCAGTGTTCTTTCAGCTGTCTTGCCACACTAATGCAATGTTAGACCTATAATGGATATCACATAACGGATAATCCCTTTTATTTCAATAAATAGGTTTTGTATCATGTCAGATTTCTCAAAATTATGTATATTGTAGTATTTTTGACCACTCCCTGGTAGTTACTCATTTGAAGTTATATACATATAAAGTCAAGATCCTGGGATTAATGTCTTAACTGTATTTTACCTTATTCTGTTTTATGTGCCATCAGCTTATTTATTTGAAAATTACATCTCTGCTGTTTCCAACTTCGGACTTCTGGCATCCAGTTGTAACACCTGCTTTTATCTACATGAGTCAGCTCCTTACTAAGGTATGTCTGTGATGCTGTACCTCAGTACATACTTAAGAAAAATTATTTACTTTCAAATTGGCAATATTGGTTTTCCTCGAAAGTGTACCTAATGCCGTGCATCGAGCTAAAATATGTCCTTATTTTTCTGTTCTAATATCCTGTTTATATATTTCTTGAGCTAATTGTTATGTTGCTGATAAGTTGCTCTGAGCCTTCTATTTCCTGGGTTCATTTCTAAAGAACTTATTGTTTGTGGTTTAGCACCTTCTAGTGGCTAAACCAGTGCTGACAAACGTCTTAGTTCTGCATTGACTCGAGAGTGAGGGCAAGGGAAAGCCACTATGGTTTTTATCTGAGATCAGAGAGAGTAATTTTACAGACCTCAAATGTTCACAGTGTAGTCATTAATACTTCATCTTTTGGGGAGATCCTGTAGTTGTGATTTATAGACTTTTAATTAGGAATATTTTGTGCTTTTATTTCTTTTAGTGTCGCATTACAACCTTGCAAGATGTTATTAAAGGGTTATTTATATGCTGTTTGTTTGTGGAATACGTCTCTCTCTCCAGAAGATTCGTACCAGAACTCATCAATTTCCTTCTTGGAGTACTTCACATATCTCTACCCAAAAAACAGGCCCAGGGTGAGTTTGTTTAGAGTAAATGAGTATTTATTTTAGAGTAAACTTTGGTATTAGAGTTTATCTTTTAAATTCAAATACAAATATTTCACACTGAGTTCATTGTTTTTTAACAAAAGGCCAAAATCATCTGCTGGTTTAGCCAAACACAACCTTGATTCTTGGGCATCTTGTTGTGAACTAGATCCTCTAGTGCTGTTGGCAGGAAGAAAAGAACTGAAGTTATTAAAGGAAATGAAGTCATGTTGGCCACAGTGCAGTATTTTTGCAGTACTGTCATTCTAAATACCGTGTGATTGGACTGTACTTGGAAATTTATGGTTCCTAATGGATTCCTGATGAGTGCCCTGCAACTTCACAGTGAGGCAGCAGCTGATGCTGCAGACATCCCCTCCCTCCAGCCAACAGCCATGTTACTGAGAGAAGTGAGAGAAGTAGAGCACAGAGTTAGTTATCTGACATGGGTTTGTTGTTGTGCAACAGAGGGCAGTTATCCCCATAAGCAGGATTAGTAGTAGAGGTGTGTGAACTTAGCAACTTGCACAGACAGCCTGGAGAATAAAATGATCTTTTTTATATTTGCCAGTCTTTGTCTTTAAAGTTATTCTAATTCTGGGGCTTCTTTGTTGACAAGTTCAGTGCCAATAATTCATTTATGAGGAACTTTGTCAGATCATAGAAGCTAATTCCTGTGTTAGTACCTCTGGCACTCTGAGTGTCACAGCACGTGGGAAAAGACACTGTGGGCATCATATTACCAAGTGAAAAAATTCAATTATTTGGCAAACTCACATGGTATCTGGGATTCAATGAGCTACAGACTATGTATTAATATGCTCATCAGTCTTGATAAGACACTTGAAGAGTCTGTTCTCTGGGTAGTTTTAACAGTCTGGTGAGGAAGGTTCAGCTTCTGTCAGTATTCCAGCACATCTTCAGTAGCAGTGGTAGTCTTTGCAGCTCCCTTCTTTTCCTTTCAGGATTTTTGTGCCTTTCCATGCTAGCTTTTTTTTTTTCTTTTGAATTCTTGAGCTACTCATGATCCCTTTTCTCAACAAGCTTAGCACTGCAGTTTCACCTTGATTTTCTTGTGTGGCTGTCCCCTCCAGACTTTTCCCCCAGCTGCTTCTCCCAGCTTAGCAGTTTCTTGTGAAGTGTGAGCCAAGGTTACACAGCTGGGCTGCATCAGAGCTAAGCCCTGGATTCTCAGAGCACCAACAGCTGAACTCTTAGAAGGAGGTGGGAAGAGGTTATGGAGTGGGTGGGTTATCTAGTACTTAAACTATTTTCTCCTTTGTGTACTCTTTTAGGAATACTTGATCTACAAAAGTTTTTGGTACAGTTTAATTAGAGGATTCTGCAAAACCAGATAAGAAACTTGAAAAATATTTAGTGGTAGTTGATGATCAGTTATTACTTTTAAAAAATACTTCTTTGTATCTCTGTAAATTATTTTGCACTGGTTAAATCTGCATTTCTACTAGCAGTGAGGAAAAGCTCAATACAAAAAACATTAGAGGCGCAGTGTTGTCCTTGAACTTTCCAGTCAGTGTTGATGTTTTGAAGTTCCTGAAGTATCCAGTCACGTTTTTAAATATTCATGGTGGAAGTATTGCTGAGAATTATGATGGTTAAGCTATCAACACAGAGTATTTTAAAATGAGCCAACATGTACTTCTCTGGAAGTCACACCAAAAAACTTGGGATTCAGTTTTAACAGTAAGTAGTCAGCAGATTAGAACTCCCACTGTTTTAATTTTATAAGCTTGATCCATGAATTTCTCACATGAAAAAATATATGTAATACAGCTTCATAAAAGGTTGATTGTCTGATTTAGACTAAAAAAAACCTCAGTTATTACCTGCAAGAAGAAAAGCTGTAGGTGGAGGGAGCGGGAAGGAGTTGTCATTGTTGATAGCCTTAGCTGATGGAATTGCTAATGAGATCTGCCATCCTCTCCCAAGCAAAGCAGATAATAAAACTTACGTATCTTGGTTCCTTATCTTGCATAAGTCTGTGTGGGTCGTAATCTCTAATAACTTCGGGTCTCAAACCTTAAGAACCTCCATTTAAATGTGCTGTCTTTTGGCCATGTACAAGTTCTATAGCATGTAAATAATCTTAACTTAGTTTGAAAAAAGTTTTGAAGTAAATTCCACTGGAAGCTTGCAGGGCATAAGGAAAACAAATTAAAAAAACCAAGGTCCATTGCAGAGACTGCAAATTATTTGGTCCCTTAGTCATGAAATTCCTCAGATGCTTCTTTGGTGTTGCTCTATAAGTAGTCTCATATATCAGCTTATGGTTGGAAGTACAGGGATCCTTTAGTGTTTTCTGTATGCTGTGCTCCAGTAAATATTCTGTGTTCCATGCTTTTCCTGTTCCTCCTTAGCTGCAGTGGGAGAGGAGTTTACAGTGTGTGTCTTGAGGGGCCCTGCTGTGAGCTCACAAGGGATGCTCAGTGATGAACTGCAGCTTTGGGGCTCTCCCTGCTCCAGCTCACTGTGTTTCTTGACCACTTTCTGGTCAAATCCATCTACTTGGAACTCCCTGGGAAAGTTCTGAGCCTCCCCTGTCCTCTTAAGCATATCCAGTGCTCCATCCTCAGTGGCAATTTAACTGTGCATCTTGTTTTCCACAGGGCAGGTGAACCTTTGTGTCCTCACTTTCCCCACACACAGAATGACTCAAAGAATCACTGAATGGTTTGAGTTGGAAAGGACCTCAAACACCATCTAATTCTCCCCCTCTGCCAAGGGCAGGGATACATTCTACTAAACCAGGTTGCTCAAAGCCCCATCCAACCTGGCCTTGAACACTTCCAGGGATGGAGCATCCACAGCTCCTCTGGGTAGCCTGTTCCAGTGCCTCACCACTCCTAGGGAAGAATTTCTCACTTTAATCTAAATCTACCCTCTGTCAGTTTAAAACTGTTACCCCTCATCACCACACTTCCTGATAAAAAAGAGTTCCTCCCATCTTTCCTGTAGGCCCTGTTTAAATGCTGGAAGGTCTCCCCAGAGCCTTCTCCAGGCTAAACAGGCCCAGCTCCCTCAGCCTGTCCTTGTACTGGAAGTGCTCCAGCCCTCTGGTCACATTCTTGGCCTTCCTTGGACTGCCTTGAGCAGGTCCATGCCCTCCTTGTGCTGGGGGTCCCAGAGCTGAACACACTCCCCCAGGTGGGGTCTCAGGAGAGAGAATTAGAGGAGGAGAATCCCCTCCCTCTCCCTGCTGCCCACACTGCTTTTGGTGCAGCCCAGGATGTGACTGGAAATTCCTGATCTGCTGAGTCGTACTGAGTTTGACACCTGTCAGGTCTGGGCCTCTCCAGCCTAGAGACGAGGATGGCATGTGGGACAGTGTCAAATGCTTTGTGTACATCCAGGTAGATGACATCAGTTGCTCTTTCCTTATCCACCGACACTAATCCTGTCACAAAAGACCACCGAATTTGTCAGGCACAGTTTGCCCTTAATGAAGCCATGTTGGCTGTCACCACTTTGTTTTGCATGTGTTTTAACGTGGTTTCCAGGGGCATCTGCTCCATGATATTGCTGGACACAGAGGTGAGGCTGACCAGCCTGTGGTTCCCTGGATCTCCCTTCTTTCCCTTCTTAAAAAGGGAGGCAGTTTTCCCCCTTTTCTGCTCACTGGGAACTTCAGCAGTCTGCTACAACTTCTCAAATACACTGGGGAGTGGTTTAGCAGCTTCATCTTGCCAGTTCCCCCAGGACCCTTGGATGAATCAGGTCTCATGGTCTTGAGCACATTCAGGTTCCTTAGTCTCAAACATGATCTTGTAGGGGGCAGTGCTTTGTGCTCCTGGTCCCTGCCTTTGGATTCTGTGGCTCCAGCACTGACCTATGATTGTACCAATGCTCCAGTGTTTTCAGCTGTTTTAGACAAATTTAATACTAAGAAAAGTATTTTTTAAGGTTATATGATTCAAAAGGTAAAATAAGTTGTTTATCTTCAGAAAGAATTCTTAGGATTGACCTTGTTTAATGATTGTTCTTGCTTTTGCAGGCTATACTGTAGTGCACCCATTTACACCGGTGGGGAAAAATTTAGAATTGCTTCTGGTGTGTGATAAGGAGGACCTGGAAAGTTGGCAGAAGCAAAATCTGCCCTTGGGTATTGTGACCAGATTAAAGGAAACCAGCAGAACAGAAATGAATCATATCAGGTATGTAGGAACTGTGAACATCAGAAATACCAGATCACCTGTTGGGTAATCTCAGTGACAGTGCTCTTGAGGAGTAAAAATAGGAATAGTGGGTAGTTCTGCTGTGTTTTTTATGATCCTACTCTGTAGCATAGAAAATATGCGAGGCTTCTGCCAGGACATTGTGCAGAGCACTTGTTGGAGTGCTCAGCCCTTCCATGAGGTTTTGGTACAGCTGTGAATTGATGAGGATGATGTAGAGGCAGGAGGTGCTCAGTACTTTGAACTGTTGAGCTCCTCAGAATCAAATCATTGTCTGTATATACAAACACTGTGTTAGAAAGTAGAACATAAATAGTAAAACACTTAAATTAGGAAAGACCACCATTAAAACATGGTCATTAACTGCATTAAGCCTCATTTTTCCCCTTGGGCATGTGTTATGGTATAACTCACTTCAGGGATGAGTAAGCCTTTTGTTAAGTTCTAAAAGGAAAATTAAAAACCAAAATTACTAATTCTGTTTCAACGAAGTTTTAGAACTTCAGAACCACTACCAGAATACTTTTAGAACAAGTATAAAAAAACCCTTACTCCTCATAAGTGGCAAAGACACAATACTGGCTTGTGCTCAGTGCACTGGCACAAAGGTTTGTTTGTGATAGGTTTCTTGGCTATTTGCTTAGAAGGGTGATATATTTAGTCTGTTTCTATTAATAACTATTTCTAGCTGTCACTGGTTCTGTCAAGCAGTCTTAATGATAGATTCTGCTAACAGTCCCAAATTTAATTAATTCTGTTCTTTTATTTGAAAATCCATTACAGTTTTTGCAAGTGAAATTGTTAATTTTTTTGTGCATTAACAGGTTATCGTGTCTAGCCCTGTGCTTTGACCTTATTAAAAAATGTGCAGCTCTCTATGAGTCTTTACCATCATTCCATGAAATAATGCATCCTGTCAGAATTCTCCTTACACAACATGTGCCAGTGAATGAGTATCCTGAAAAAATGCAGGTCTGTACTCCTAGGGAATGAAATAATTGATATGTTTGTTTTATTAGTAAGTTCTGTGATCTTGCTCTGTGCTTAAACAAACAAGTGTAAGCATCACTGAGAGTTTTTCAGGAGTCAGGAGTTTGCCTTTTGTGCTCTTCAAAAATAGTAGTGATGCTTCTGTGGAAAAACCAAAGAAGAGCAGAGAATGTTTAGAAAAAGCTATTTTTCCATTGTGTATCATGCCTATTGAAGAGAATAGAACTTGGCTTGTAATAATGTAGCATTCTATGAGTGACATAATTTATAAGAATAGTCGAGCCATCTGGTTGCTCTTGTACTTTTGTGACGAAATCTGTAAGACTTTGGTACAACAAATAGATGTACCAAACTTTGGTACAAAAATTTATAACTATTTTAGTAAAACTAATGTAAATATGCCTGATCAGCTACCTTGCTTAAAACCTGGCAGTTGCTTATTTTCTAGCAGTGAGGTTCTAATTTTTAATCTGTCTCTTCTGAATGTAGCAAAATTGTCTTCTGCTCAAAGAGGCATCTTAAATCTCCTTAGAGAGCAGTGTTTTGTTGCATAAATGTTGCTAAATGGCCTATATTGTTTGCAATCAAAATAAAAAAAAAAAAAGAACAATCATTCTTAAAATTACCCTGAAAGGCAGAGTCTGAGTTAAACTGGCTTTAGTCTTGTTTTTTCCTCTGTTTGATGAAACTACCTGCAGCCCTTTCTTATGGCCCATGATATCATCTTAATAGACTTTAAAAGCTTTTAAACCTGTCCAGCCTGGATTACAGCGTGTCAGTGTTAGCAATGTCCTAATGAACAGCGGTGACTTCACCCAGAAAAAGAATACATGAGGAGAACATGACTGTTGATTCAGTGTACAATAATGACTTACAGTGTCTTAGATGTGGTTTAAAATTGCAATTTGTTTTGCATTTTCAGGACTGGTATCACAGTGCTCTGAAAGAGCTGGAGAACAAAGTAAAACACTATACCCCGCTGATCTGTGAGAAAAAGAAGCCGGTACCATTGAAGCAGTATACACCTAAACTTGTGAAAGTGTGAGTAAAGAACACTGGATGCAGAGGGAAAGTGCATTTAAACAGTAAGATTTTGGCAAGCTAAAATGGATTTGGAAAACGGGACACAAAACAGATAACTGGTTTTCTGCTAGGTTTTCTGCATCATTCACAAAGGGACAGCTACTTGGGTGGTAGTAAGGGGGGAAAAAAAAGAAAGAGGAATTTTAAATGCAGATTTTATCTGTGGGCAAAAATAGCTCTGGAAATCAACTCTTGCCCATATAATTGGTAGGAAATCAACAAATTTAAAGAGTGCTCTGTCGAGCACTCAAATCAGAAGAACAAGAGTGAATAGTTCATGTGTATATGAAGGTATGGATGGTGAGGGATTTTCTGCACCTTAGTGCCAAAAATAAGGCAGAATATTCCTGTACTCTGCATCAGGTATAATAACCATCAGTCAGATGAAGAGTTCCTTTACTTGCTCCACTCCTTTCATTCCCCAGCCAAGCAGCTTTCTACCTTCCAACAGTAGCAGTGACAAAAAACATTGGGTCTTTCCCCCGCTTTTTTACAGAGCTTGCAATGACCATGTGCATTTTTCTGTTCTGTTTTGGAATTAGATTTTAGTAACACCAGTTTAGTTTTGTAGATAATAGAACAGTATTGTGAGTCAGGAATTCTGCTTCCTATTGGCTGCTGACTTGTTTAGCCATGTTGGTTATCTCCAGGGCCACAAATTGTCTGCTTTCTTTACTCTGGTAATTGAAGAGGGCAGCTTTCCTCTGCCATGCACATTTATCCCCAAGTAACTGATCAGACTTTTCCTGTAAAATGCATTTACAGAGAACATCTGCAGAAATTTAAAATACACTGGGAGATTCCATCTTTCTCCAGACACCTTTTATTCTTCCACTCTAGCTTTTTTAGTCTGTTCAAAAAGCAGGTCATAGATGGGGGATTGAAGTGTAAAAGTTGTCTGCTGGTTGTTGGCCTGATGACGATGTGCAGTAAGAAGGTCTGGCAAGTGTTTGTCCAGTATGTTCATTGGGTAGCTCCTTATTTTGCAGGTTAATTATATAACATGCAGGAATTAAAATACTGAGTTAGTACTCATACAGAAACTTCCTCCTTTCTAACATGAATAAGTTGTGTTTGTTCAGGTGTTCTGTGCTCACACGTTCATTCTCATTCCAGCTTAGAGTTTGGAAGAAAGCAGGCAAGCAGCAAGAAGGAGCAAGAGAGAAAGCAGTTGATTCAGAGGCATAAACGTGAACTTAAAGGAGCCATCCGTGAGATTCGGAAGGATAACCAATTCCTGGCCAGAATGCAGCTGTCAGAAATCATGGAGAGGTAATGTAGCCATGATTTCAGCACCAGTCTGGGGGCTGTTCTGCTCTGTGTTCATTTGAAGTGTTTTCAGCTTTGCAGTTTCATTTCTCTAGTTTGAGATGCATAATGTTTTTATTTTAAGTATGTGTTGGTGAAGTTTGAGTTGTGGGGTTTTTTTATGAATAATTATTCTCTTACTGTATTTACTTATTTTCCCTGATACAAACTCTCTGAATTTTTTTATATGTTGATTGTTTGTTTTACAGAGATTCAGCCAGAAAAAGAAAAGTGAAAGAGCTTCTTGGTAGCCTTGCTACACAGGAAGGTGAATGGAAAGCAATGAAAAGGAAAAAATGGAAGAATTAATTGGGACTGTACACAGCAGAAAACTTTGGGTTTACTGGCATAGAAAATACCACAATGCTATGGCTTTTGAATATATTTTAATTGCATTCTTTGGATGCATTTCTTTTGAGACAACATCATCAGATCTGTCTGAAAACATGAACCTGCTTACTGGGAAAATCCACAACTTTTCATAAGGAAAATAAAAATAACACTTTTGTATGTGGCATGCTTCTTTTTATTTTGTAGTAATCAGAAGTCTTACATGTGTGTGACCAGGTTTTAGACTAACTTGAACTACACACACATTAAAAAAAGCTGTACAGCAGAAACCTTTTGGTACATCAGGCTGGGGACCATTTTAGGGCCAGTTCTCTTCAACACCTTCATAAATGACTTGGATGCAGAACTCAAAGGGGTGCTGAGTTTGCTGAAGAACTAAACTGGGAGGAGCTGTCGACTCCCTCGAAGGCAGAGAGGCCCTGAAGAGAGATCAGAGGACGGGGCGATCACCGAGTGAAGTTCAACAAAGGAAAGTGCCGGATTCTGCACCTGGGATGGGGCAACCCTGGATGTATGGACAGACTGGAGAATGAGATGCTGGAAAGCAGTGCTGGGAAAGGGGTCCTAGTCAACAACAACAACAACAGGAGGGCCAACCTTGTCCTGAGGGACATCAGGCAAAGCATCACCAGCCGAGCCAGGGAGGGGATTGTCCCACTCTCCTCTGCACTGGGGAGTGGAGAGCACCTTAAATATTGTGGCAGTTTGGGGCATCACAATATAAGCAGGACTCTAAGCCATTAGAGAGAGTCCAAAGGGGGGCAATGAAGATGGTGAAGGGCCTTGAGGGGGAGCCAGATGAGGAGCAGCTGAGGGCACTTTGTAGGTTTACATGACTTGGAAAGCAAAACTATTGGTCTTGCCTCAGCTTACTAGTGAATATGGTCTGATAGTTTTGCCTTTGTTGCTCTTATGTGAAAGGAAGGTCTGGTCATTTGGACTACAAAGGGCTTGGACAAGGTTGAGTGTTGGCAGACCCTTTCTCATGAAGTTTCTCTTAATACAATCACATTTATGAGTTACTGTCTTGTCTCTGTGTTGCTCTTGAAACAGGGCTTAGAGTAACAGGCCTTTTGACACATCTGTTATCAGTTATAAATCTGTATTTAATTAGCCAAAAAAAGAAGCCATTCTGTAACTACAATCAAGTCATCAGAAACAAAAAAGGAAAATTATCATTTTGCCCTTAGTTCGGGTAGCTCATCAACATCAGCTGTCCCAGAGAATAGCTACCCTGAATAGGAACACTGTGAAGAATAAGGTGAGAACAAAACTGTTCATCCAGAAACTGCATAAATTACCTTATTTATGGCAGTATAAAAAGGTTCCTCAGTGGTTTGGTCTGGTTGTCAGCTGGAAGCAGTTTGATATTCTCAGTCATGCCTTACAGGAGTTCTCAGCCACCGTGGTGTGTCCATACTCAGTGTGAGCCTCCACCTTTGGCCATCAGCCCCTGCTGTCTGGAGGAACTGAGGCTGCTCCTGAGCTCGGCAGGCAGAGTTATTGGGAAGGAAAAATGGAGTCAAAAACATTCCACTAATGTGTTCCTTTTGGTCTTCAAGTTTGTCTCCTAAGTTAAGCAGGTACATTTTCATTCTTAAATGTATTGGCTCTGCCATCTTGTTTAGTTAAAATGACCAGTTATTTGTAAAGGTTTGATTTAGGGAAAGGTTGGATTTGTTTGTTTTTTTTTTTTTAACTTCTTCAGTAAATTAGAAAACAAAAATTTTTCATGCAATCTGAACACTGCCTGAGTCTAAAATACCAAGATGAAGACTCTCTATGGCATTAAATCCTTAAAAATGTTGATATTAGGGCTAACACTATTGCTGTTTAACAACAGAGCAGGAAAGTAAAAGCCAGAGTAAAAGAGGCATTACTTCAGTAAAAACCCAAGACTGATATAATAAAAAAGCCAGTGTTTATAAATGTGGTCTAGAAACCAAACTTATTATCTTTCAGATGTGCAATATTTTGGTCTGGGAAGGAGTGGACAATGACCTGTTTAGTTCTAGAACAGTGCAGTGTGTTTACCTGCAGGATTGTATGACATGGTTGACTGCAGTAACACAGCTGGGCTCAGTGATCTGCAGAAGCTTTGGGTCAGTAGATTTAACAACAGGAAGAGCTGGGATTTGGGTTTTTCTTTAAATGTATCTGAATTCTGATCACTTATATGCAATGAGTAGGAGCTAGAAGAAGACATGTACATATATTTTCCATACATTAAATGATTATTCTGACATAGTCTGGGGCACCTCACAGCAGAAGTTTGCCTCCAAATGGGCTGCAATCCTGGCATTATCACTCAGCTTTCAGGGTATGTGCTGAATGTGCCACATTTAATTTCTCATACCTAACCAACTATATAAAATTCTCAGGTGAACATGAGATTAGCAGCTCCCTATTTGATCCAACTAGCATGTTAATCCTGATGTTACACTTGCATAAGCTCCTCCAAGTCTAATCAGTTGGGGAACCATCAGAGAGATGTCACTGAGTGAAAGAACTGTATCCAAGTGCAAATACCTGCACATCCACCCCCCTGACACAACTGCCTTGCCTTGGAGGCAACCCAGTCTTTTCAACACTTTATTCATTTACTTTATACACCTTTCTGGCAGGTTCTTACATATTCAAGCCTGTGGTGATACATGTGCTCAAGTCCAGTGGTAGCCATATTATTAGCCATATTTTAATTAGGCAGTTGGACACCAGGCACGGCTGGAGAAGGGAACAGTGCTCGGTGCTGCTGTCAACATCAAACCTGGCATTCATGCTCTCCGGGCTACGGACTTACAGTGTTAAGGAAGCAGTCTGGCTTAGGAACAGTTACATTTTTTTACAACTTCCCTGGTCAGATACCATGAAACTTCTATTTATCAAGCCCGCAGCTGCTGTAACGTGGCGATGTAGCAACTAACCAAAAAAAAAACCATCCCTCTCTTCTGGGAGCAAGTGTGTCTTCCGTCTTTAAAAGTGTCCTTCCCGAAGAAGGAAGGGCTGCGGTTTGAGGCGTGGGGCGGTCCATCGGCGCGGCCACGGCTGCCCTGGGTGCGGGCTCCAGCCCCGCCGCTCCCAGCGGAGCCTCCCGGGGCGGGCCGGGTCTGTCCTCGGCGGCGCCGGGCGCGGACCCGGGAGCGGCTCCATCCCCGCCGGAACAGGAAGGCGGCCGGGGCGCCGCGGAGGGCCGGGGAGGAGCCGCGGCCGCCCGCCCGCAGCATCCCCAGGGAAGGCTCCTGCAGGCGGGGGGGCCGCCCGAGCAGCCGGAGCAGCGGTACGGGGGTGCCCCGGAGCGGGCCGGGCTCTGCCCGCGGCGGGGAGGGCGTAGGGAGCGGGACAGGGCCGGGGAGCGGGGCAGGGCCGGGCAGAGACACCCGCAGGGGTTGAGGGTCCCGGCGCTGCCCGGGTGTTCCCGGCGGGACGGGACGGGACGGGACCGCGGCTCCTCCCGCCGCATCCCTGCGGGGCCGCCCCTTTCCCGCTTGTCCCGTGCGCTGGGGCTGCTCCGGGAAACCGCTTTTTGATTTTTTTGTTCCCCAGCCCGAAGCGCCTGCCCTTGACCTGGATCGGGGGGCTGTGTTAAGGAGTCAGAGGAGCCTTCTCGAGGCTCAGCAGGTAAAGCCGGGCCCAGGGAATTTCAGAGGGGGAAAAACGGAGGTAAGAACCCCCCAGAAGGATGGAATTCTTAATGCTGGAAGATTACAAATCTCAGTCTGTGCGTTAGGGCAGGGCCAGCTTTGCTGCCGTTCCCTTCCCGGGGGGCGCGGCATCAACCCCCGGACTGACGGAGATCGGAGGCTGAAGTGATGAGACACAGACGGGGAATCCAGAGGGAAGGCTGGAACGAGCCGAGGCAGGGCCAGCGAGTGTCAGGGACGCACGTGTCCAGAGAAACAACTTCCCTAAACTGAAAATCCTCTCCGTCTCCCAACACGCCTCACAGAAAGCAGATGTCGTGGTGGAGGTGAAGTGTTCTGTTTTTGCTGACAGGATGCCAGGGCCTGTAATGTGTTTGGTGGTTTCCTGCCTAGCAAAAAATACGGAGAGGTTTGAACAACAAAACTGATGGAGCACAAAGGCAGACACATGTAGTACCTTGGGATATTGCGTAAGGGAAACTGCAACCACGTAGCCAGAACTGGAGCAGAATGAAAGGTCAGAGCAAGCATGGAGGGGTTCAAGCTGCACACTAGCCAAAATGTTCATGAGGGTATGGTGTGAAGCATGTTACCCTCTTCAAATAACCCTGGAAAAAAGTTCAGCTTGGTCATACAATTTAGTGGATGAATAAACAAATTGTGAGGATCAATGATAGAATCTCCCATAATGAACTCATCCCTCATCTCCTGGCTGGGCCAGAGAGTATTTGTTTAAAGGAATGCTTATTTTGGCTCCAGATGCTCCTGGGCAAGCAATTAATGCTGAATATTTGTAGCCATGATGTTTTTACCCTTTTAAATAAAAGGATCTTGAATGTAAATCTGCCAGTGATCAGACCAGTTTGGTTAAGAGCATTAAGCCAGGAGTTTGCTAAGTGGATTGCAGGTGGCTCTCTTCCATGGTTGTTTACCTCATGGCATTTGAACTTTTATAATGGTTCAGGGCTAATAAACTGAATCCACAGGTAAGAAAATGTCACAATAATATTTACTGTTGAGCATGACAAAGTGTTATGACCTTCAGTTAGTGTCATATGGTGTTCTGTGCACAAGTATATGCCATATGTCATGTTTGGTCTGGAACAGAATTTCTATTAAGAATTGCTCACTGTTTTCACTCCTGACTCATCAAGGTCAATGAATATTTTTGTATTAATTGACTTTGGATTAAATTCTGTCTCCTTTTTATTCTTTTAGTGCAACAAACATTGAGGGATTTTTGCAGTAGAAAGGACTGCAAATTTCTTTGTTTTATTACTGAGATATCCTGTATTGTTTCATGTCTGAAGTTTATGAAACCCATGGTTTCTGCATTACTCCTGGATTTTGGTGTGTGTTGAAATGTTGAAACCCTGTGTTCTTCCAGGATAGAGACCAGCTTCTTTATTTGTTCAATACTCAATGATATATGGCCTGCATCCTTCTTTAGGACAGTTTTGGAGTATTATCAAAGAGAGTTGATAGTTCTGATATTTCTGCCAAAATAAAAATGCTGCCTTAATTTTTTGATGCCCCAACTCATACACCTTATCAGTGACTCTCACCTAGAGAAAGAAATACAAAATCAAGTTTCCAAAGTTTCTTGTGTTGTTTCTTGAGTTGCTGTTGCTCTCTGGGATTTATCTTGAAGACAGCATTCGTGCAATAGTTAGGAAGTCTGCCTTTTCTTTTCTAAATTTGTTATTGGTTTGGTCATTTCTCGTATACACTGGAGGCATAAATAAACTGTTTCTTACTTGAATGTGAATATTTGGAATAGAGTGCCCTTTCTTACCTATTTTACTGTAATGCTGAGTTGGAAACATTTGGGAACATTGTATTAGCGTTGCTCACATACCAACAAACTTCAAATGCTCCTTAGTTCCGTGTTTTATTTGAGATTCTCCTATAGCAGTGTTTGTTATTTCATTGCACTTATAGCCTGTTCTCGATGCAGACTTGGTGCTGAGCTGATAACGAAGACTAGAAAGTTGAGGTTCCCTTGAAAACCAGACAGCTTAATATAGCCAGAGCTAATATTGATTTTTGTGAAGTCTGTAGAAAGCAAGAATGAATCAGCAAGATACTCTTCTGAAAGGCCTGCAGAATTCCTGTTGACTGGATATAAATGTAATTTTTTTTTATAAGCAGAGCACCTGGGAACAATGGCCCTGCGAGAGAGAGGAGCCAGCACCAGGGATGGCAGGCAGGAACAGAACAGCAATCGTGTTATTACAATTGTCTTCCTGGCACTGTTCATCGACTTGCTGGGATTCGCTCTCATCTTGCCACTGTTTCCTTCCATCCTGGATTATTACAGCCAGGCTGAGGTAAGAACAGAGAAAGTCAGCCCACAGAAAATGTTTGGATATTTAGGGAGGAGCGGAAGAAAAATCACTTGCCTGGGGGCAAACCAATTAGCTGTAGGCAGATTAATGATTTCCCAGCACATTTAAGTGGTTCATGGGCTGAATTTGTTTGTGAACCTGCACGAGACTCTTCGCTCTTGCTTTATCATTAAAATGAGGAATTTGTTCTGAGGAAAATCCAGGTATTTCTTAGGGACTAGTCCTTGTAAATACCAGTGCTTTTGTGTCTTACACTGATGTCAATGGTGAGACGGTTCCTAATGGATATTCATCCTGGAGTTTATCTAAGAATCACAGAGATGACAGCTTTGACCCCACTTGATACTACCCCTAGTGCTGTGTTCCATCCCAACTCCATCCTTAGCAGGGAGCTGGTTGCTGTTCTGGGAACAGGGAGCAGAAAGTCCCGTTGGTTCCCAGCTGTGCTCATTAACCCAGGTGCTGCTGCCCAAGGTGAAGGTGGTGTCATGGGAGAATTGTTTTTGCAGCCCACACCTCCGACTCTCATTCCCTTCCTAACCCCACTCCACTGTAGCCTTTGTCCTTCTCACAGCCCTGTCTCTAACCCTCACCATGGGCTCTGATCTCCGGGGTCTTCGCCCACTTCCAGTGTATTTCCTATAGCCAAGATCTTCACCTTCCTTCCTGGGCCCCCTTCTTCTATTCAGGACATCCTCCTGCTCTCAGGAACCATTCTTTTTTTGCATTACCTTTTCTTTCTGGACTTACAGTCCCCTGGTTCTCCCAGGCAGAATAATATATTTGCAGTGGGATAGAGTGTGTCTCATGTTGCTTTATTAATTGAAAGATTCAAGGTATGCCTGGTTCAGTTCAGGATTTAGCAAATAGCGAGCTTGATGGTTTAAAAACATTCAAATTCAGACATTCCTCCACCCAAACACATACACCCAATTATCTGCTGCCTGTTAGCATGCACAATTTAAGCTATTCATAGCCTATGACAACTGAGCAGTGAAAAAATTTTCCCTTGTGGGGAGAAGGAGGGAAGGAATCATCTTAACATTGCCTCTGGTTTGCTAAGTCTTCTGCTGTCTTTGAAAATAAACCAGAGAGACTGTCTTCCTGCTTCTATTTCCCTGTTATCTGTTTTTCAGGATGGATTCTACTTGTCATTGCAACGTGGTGTGGACTGGTTTGCAGGGATGGCTGGGATACCTCCAGAGAGGAAATACAACAGTGTCTTGTTTGGAGGTATGGAAATCAAACAGCCAAAAAACCAGCATTCATTTGAAGTTGTTTGCGGTGTTGATGTGAAGAATGACAAGAAATACAAAAGGCATACTTGCCTGTTATTAGATTTAGATTTAAGTAACACAGAAAGTGTCTCTTAGACCATAAATGATTTTGTTTACACCACACTGATAGCAGTGAAGAGCTGGGCAGCCCCATCTCTGTCATTTGGAGACACTTGGGACAGGCAGCAGGAATGGGCTAACAGGAACCTTATGAAACTCAATAAAGACAAATTTTAAGTCCTGCCCATGGGAAAGAGTATTCCTTGCAACGATACAGCCTGGACACTGCCTGGTGGAGAGCAGCTCTGCTGGAAAGGCCCTGGGGAGCAGCTGAGCCTGAGCCAGCCCTGGCAGCAAAGGTGCCAACAGCTCCTGGGCTGCCTGAGCAGCAGCAGAGTCAGTGGATTAAGGGAAGTGATCACCAGTCCCTACTCAGCCCTTGTCAGGCCACATCTGGAGCTCTGCATGCAGTTGTGGTCCCCAGTCCAAGGGAAGGGGAGTTCAGTGGGGGGCTGTGCAGATGGAGAGTCCTGGGCTGCTCTGCAGCTACTGGGAGCCTTCCAGCACCTCTGGGGAGGTCATGGAGAGCCAGGCTCTTCACTGAGGGGCATGGTGGGAGAAGGAGAGGCTAAGGTATAAGTAGAAGCAGTGGAGGTTCAGACAGGAGATAGGAATGTTTTCACAATGAGGATGGTCAGTGGAACAGGCTGCCCAGAGCAGTTTTTAGTCTCCATCTTTAGAGATTGTTAAACCCCGACTGGGTGAAACCCTGAACAATCTGCTCTGACCTCACAGCTGACCCTAAGAGCAGGTAGTTGGAGTAGGTGACCTCCAGAGGTCCCTTTTAAGCTGAATTATCCTGTGATCTTGCTCAGTTTGCTCTACAGATTGTTACAGAAATACAGGCCTGCTGTTCCTTACTGTCAGACTGCCAGCTGGGGGTCAGGATCCTGCTGTGCTGGGCCTGGTGCAGTCACAAAAATGACTCTCCCTAAACAATTGATATGCACAAGATTGGAGATCAATCAGTAGGAAATACTGGAAATAGAAACTTGTGAGTCCCAGCCTTGCCTCCCCCTTGGGGGGGTGTAGTGCAGCACTGCTTCTAAATCTCATTAGTCCTATTAAAAGCAGCAGAGCTGCTGCCTTGCAGGGCCCAGAAACATTTGCTGTCAGTAGGACGCTGGTGTGGATGAGCTCCAGCAGGAGAAGGGAGGGAAATCCAGCAGCATATACGTCATGTTACACAGCAGAGACTCTTTTGGCTTCTTGCCATCCAGACAGTTGTGAGGAAACTGCTTTGAGAGTACGAAGATGTGAGAGTGACTGGGTTAATTTTACTTAGACCCTCTGGAACCTTTGCTTTTAGTGAGCTGAGGCCTCTAAAAAGTATTAAGAGTACTTATTTAGAAGCAGTATCAAGTAGGGATGGGACTGTTCACTGATTACCTGGCAGTCACAGCCAGTGAGGGTGCAGGCAAGGTGGCTGAATTAACCTGGTATCTGGCACATTTGGCTTCATCTCTTCTGCTATCTTTGATGGCAGATTTTCTTAATGAGCCATTTGATTTGCTAAAACAGCAGAATTTTTCTGCTTTTCTTTTTTTTCTGGATTATTTTTCTGCCAGACTGAGTTGAATTAACTCACTGCAGAGTTGACCAAGGCTGCAGAAGCAGGGGAAGATGGGCAAACCATTTTAGTTGTAGTCAGCTCCTGCCTCGGTCTATCTTGTCTGAATGCACCTTAAATGTTGATAGTGGAAAGTTTAATTGTACTTGTGATGTTAAGCAGAGGCTGTTGCAGTCTCCCTGCAGCCTGTATTCCTTCACTGCCCCCATCTGCCACAAGGAGCATAGGATTGGAAAGGCACTTGCAAGATCATCTTGTTGTTTCTCCCAGCTCAGGATTATATTCCTCTCTCCTTCATCTTTGCTTAGACTGCAACCTCTTTGGGGCAGAAACCTTCTCTGCCCACACAAGGCCCTGAGAGCACTGGGTTGCTGTGACCACTCAGCACCCACACATTTTCTGCCCTGTGATTCAGGAGCTGTATTTCAGCTGGGACCTGGGCCTTGTCTCCAGGGCTGTCTCTGTCCCCATGTCTTGGCTGGACCTTGGACCTACACTGGAGGGTGGGTGAGGGCACTGCCAGTGCCGTGGTCCCCCTCAGCCCCCAGCTTGTTCCCCCTGTGGAACAGCCCGTTTGCTGCAAGCTGGCTTGGAAATATTGGGCATGGATGGGTGTTTGTACAGTGCTAGAAACGCAGGGGAGAGAACTGCCTGCCACAAACAGCCACTGTGCCAGTCTGTGAGATTTACATGGGGGTTTTTTGAGCTCTGAGTTATCACAAGCAGCTGTTCTCGACAAGGTGTTCAGTATCAAGACTCTGCCTCCCTCAAAGTTGAAGGGAGCAGAACTTCTGGTCTCTCTCTCCTCTGCCTTTTAAATCTTTGATAGCTGAGTGATCTGAGACATATAACCCAGTTTTTCCTTTAGACAAGAACTGACAGCAAGGCATCTTTTGTCTGCTTGTTGAGAGTGTAGTGCAAATTATTAAGTCTGTAAAGCTAGAAATGGCAAGAGAAAAGAGGAATCAAAGATCACAGAAACTGGAGGCAGATTTCAAAGACTCTTGGAGTCTGCTGGATCACTTCCACCTATTAGGGTGCCTCACCAACAGCAGTGCTTAAGTTCTTCTTTCCATGATAAAAAGGAAAGAAAAACTAATTGTGACAGAATCAGGTTCAAACAATCAAAAAAGTCTTAAAAGAACTGTGACTATTAAAGACTGTGTTATCTCTACATTAAGAACAGAAAAGGTAGTCAGCTGGGGAAGCATTGGAAAATCATCATTCCATTATAACCAGTGAGTTCCAAACCCCTTCTCACCAGTGAAGTAACCAGTAAATCATCCAGTTTATGGCTCTTGCTTGGTCTGTCTGGGTATCTGGTCTGTCTGTATTTGCTGCCTCACTTAAATAACAGTGCAAGGTTGGTGTTTTGAGAGTGGCTTGGTTTCAGAGACAAAGCTGTTCTTTGGAGCTGCTGTTTTACATTTAACTTCATGCTTTTGAAGGAGATAGTCTGATAGGTCCAGAACAGGTTGACTGTCTTTGTATTTAAGACGAAGGCAGTAAGTCTGATGGTAATATACTTTTTTAATCTTTTTCTTTTAGGTCTGATTGGCTCAATCTTTTCCATCCTACAGTTCTTCTCCTCTCCCCTCACTGGTGCTGTGTCAGACTGCCTGGGCAGAAGGCCTGTTATCCTGATGACAGTGGTAAGTGTCCCGTGCTGATTTTAGTCACGGCATCTCAGTACGCAGTGGGAGGCACTAAGACCTTGTGGTTAGCACAGAAGTGGAACTGTGTGTGAATTGTGACAGTCACGATCCAATTCTAGAATTGAATGTCCTAGATCTGTTGGTTGCTGACTGTTTCTTGCCAAATCACATGGCCAGACCTCCAAATGGAGTGCTTAAGCTGAGCTTCTCAGATCCAGAACTGTACACAGAGGGCACCAAAATACTTAACCTGTCTCTGTGGCTTTCCAAAGTCCCTTTCCCCTGTGTATGGGAGTATGACTTCAGATGCTCTCTTCAGAAATGTTAGACTTAATCCCTGTATGTTTTAGCTCCCCAGGTGACTAAAGAGGGCTGATCATTTCATGGCCTGCTTCACAGAGCCTGGGAATTGTTGGTTAGGAAGGGCTATACAGCAGTGCAAGCTGTATTTCTTACAGACATGAACAATCTCCAAGATGTTTTCTCTGTTGCTGGTCAGAGTGGGGGTTTCTAATTGCACAGCAAGTGCATACATAGGTGGTGAACTTGGCTGTGGAGGATATACAAATACCCATATCCTGTAGGCTTGTGAGCAGTTAATTAAATAAACATTTGTGCTCACGATTGATTTTGAAATTTAAGGGCTAGAACTGTGAATTCTTCTTATTCTGAACTCAGGTTTCTCTTGACTTTGGAAACAAATGGAGTGGGATGTTCAGAAATGTCTTGTGCTCAGGACTGCTTTAACTTCCACTGAACTTTGCTCTTCTGATTTTGTTGGAAATGTCACAATTACATGAAGTTTGTATGGACTTGTTTCTACTTCTTTTACATCACTGTTCAGGACAGAGTGCAGTTTGAGTGTATTCAGCCATTTCTGTTGCACGAGTTTTGGAGCAGCCACTGAAAAAAATAAACAGAAAAATTAAATGTTTAGCTGGGAAATGTGCAGAAATTATATATCAGCTTTGCTTTGCTTTATAAAGAACCCTTTCTTGCTTCTGCAGATGGGTTTGATAGCATCATACTCACTCTGGGCTGCCTCTAGGACTTTTGGCGTTTTTCTTCTCTCCAGGATCATAGGTGGAATAAGCAAAGGGAATGTCAGCCTCTCCACTGCTATAATTGCTGACTTGCACTCTCCAAAAGCACGGAGCAAGGGCATGGTGAGTTACACTTGTGGGGTGCGTGTTTAGGTTTACCAGGTGACTTTTATTGATTTGAAGTCCTCAGTATGTCTTCCTCAGGTGTGTACTGACTGATCAAGTGAAAGCAGGACTTTTCATGCTCCCTTGCTTCTGAAAAGATGCCAGATCATATTGCTGAGAGCTCTTGGGCTTTGCTTGCCAATGACCTTCACCTACAAGTGAAACACAGATGCTCTGGAGGTGGAAAAACTCTCTTTAAGTGTTAGAGCTGTTGCTCTTGCTTAACTTTAATTCTTTTTATAATACCACTGAAATCAAAAGGTCTCATGTCCAGTTCCAGGACAATCTGTTTTTCTCCCCTTTCCAAACTGTGGGAGCACAGCAGCACAGCACAGGGTGCCCCCTGACTTCCTTGGATGCTGCACTGGTACAGGATCTGAGCTCAGCGGGTAAAGGATGTGACATTTGGCTGACTGAGCAGCAAGTAGTGTGAGCAGCTGCCCTCTCCACTTCCAGAAGGCAGTGGCCCAGATGGAAACACCCTGCAGGCTGAACTTGGCTTGTGAATTACCACTTATGTCTTTTAAAAACCTTGGGGGCCCAAACTTCTCTTAACAGATTGTTCTAAGCCACTACGTGGGACAGCTGCTTCTTGGGAGGGGAAAGCTTTAGATTTCACAGTAACAGCTCATGGATTTTCAAAGCAATTTGTTATAGTACTGGTTGAGCCAAAATATTTTTTATTTGAGGAGAGAGATAGCCATACAGCACTAGTAAATAAAATGGGTCAGGGCCTATTTTTAGGGCCTGAGAGTAAGTCACTTAGTACAAAGCATGGCTCACATCCATATGGCTTATATCCTCCTCTTTTCCAAAGCAGAGTGGCCATGTTTATTCTGCTTTCTGGGAAGCAAACAGCATCTGACTGATGCTGCTCCCAAACTGTGATGGGCCATTGCCTGTTCCTGCCACTTCCTTGACTGGACAGAAAATAAACCCAGTGATTTGGAAAGAAGGGATTTTTCACACCTTGTGCTCTTTGCTGTGCCTCCCTACACCACGGGGCTGATGGGGTGCTGGGTCTGATGGCATTTCTTTAAGGAAAATGTCAGGAAATCCAAATTGTTTCAGAACTGAGCTACCTGAATGGAAAAAAAAAAAAAAAAAAGGAAAAAAAATGGTGTCTAAAACTCCCTGTTTGTGTTCTCTGTATCCCTGCAGGCCATGATTGGTGTTGCTTTCTCCCTTGGTTTTACCCTGGGCCCCATGATCGGTGCTTACCTCGCCATGGAGACAGAGAAAGGAGAAGTCTTCTATCTCCGGTCAGCACTGTTAGCACTGCTGTTTGCTGTGGCTGATTTAGTGTTCATCTTCTTCCTACTTCCAGAGACACTTCCCAAGGAAAAACGGGTAAACGGACTATCAGTCTCACGATCTGTGGGGTTTTTTTTTTGTAAAAATGGGATTTGAGAATTGTTGAAATACTGGAAGCAATGGCTTAGCCAGTTTCTCAGAAATTGAGCTCATTCCTGGGATTGGGGTTATTATTCAGGCTGGTGTCAGAGTGGTTGCACGGTCATAGAATCATAGAATATTTGGGGTTGGAAGGGACCTTAAAGATCACTGGTTCCAACCCCCCTGGCATGGGCAGGATCACCTTCCACTAGACCAGGTTGATCAAAGCCTCATCCAGCCTGGCCTTGGGATGTTCCCATCTCCTAGCCCAGTGTAATATGAGAAATACAGTTAACATGGCTGCTTAATTGCTACTTTTGATGTGGTGGGTTTAAATGTCTCAAAACCTAACGCGAGCACGGGAGGGAGACAGTGAAATTTAAACTGCGATCACAAGGACTCCCTGGGGAGGAATTCCAGCTAATCATAAAAGTAAAAGCATCAGAGGCTGGAGCTGCTTTCATTTGGCCAGTGTATGTTGGAAAGTTTCTTAACTCTTATCTTGTCTTTGTTTGAATGACTGTGAGATGAGCTCAGTTGATTAGAGCATGGTGCTGATAACACCAGGTGTGGGTTTGATGCCCATGTGGGCCAGTCACTTAAGAGCTGGACATGATCCTTGTGGGTCCTGTCCAAGTCAGAAGATTTTGTGATTTCTGAATATTTTGAACGCTAAAGTAGCAAACTACCTATTTCTGAGCTGTGCTGTCTTCTACAGATAGAAAATACCTACATGTGCTAAAAATCAGCGATTATTTGGATTTTTGGGGCCAAAACTCCTGTAATCCCTGGTTTCTAAGCAGCACTCAGCTGTTGGAGTGTGCTTGGTCTCTGGGTGGCCAAACCCATTTGACACTGAGAACTGTTCAGGAAATTTAGTCTGCAATGTCCTGCCAGGGCACAACTTTGGACCTTCCCTGAGTGTTTCCCAGCAGGTTGTGTCCAGTGTGAAGTCAGTTGCTCACATTGTGTTCCCAAAGCACTACAGCTATTTTATTCCATGTGTCATCTGTTCCTCTTTCCTATTTGGCTGTTTTTAAGTGTTCTGGATAAAATCCTGTTCTTAGTTAGAGCTGCACACTCGGGGGTGGTCCAACATGTTGACGCAGGGAAGCGCTGTAGAGCGAATCTTTACTCTATAAACAATTCCCCCTTTGCTGTAGAGTGATTAAATGGCTCCAGTGCCCTTTAGGACTTTGTGATGACTTCATGTGTCCCTCCACCTTCCATTATCCTCTGGAGAGTTCTGATAAGCTGGTCTGTGTTAGCCAACAGGACTGGATTTTGGTAAGGAAAGAAGGGCTCTGTTGCTGCTCCCGGGGCTCTGTCCCTGGGCAGCAGTGGGACTGCATGAGGTGCTGCCCAGGGTCAGGTCCCAGTCACACAAAGCACATACAGGGTGTTTGGTTGCTGACAAAGGAGTTGTTTGTCTGGCTCTGGGGCCTCTTGTGATTGGTCTCAGGGTTGGTGCTCCTGTGCCATCTCTTTTCAGCTTGCAGTGGCCCCGTGTGATCCACGTGTTCCAGCATGTTTGGAATGGCACTCATTAGGCTGCTTTGCCCTCTTCTTTGGTAATTCCTCTCCCTTTCTGAGTGGGAGGGGAGCAGTTTCCTTGGCCTGTGGGTGGCAGAGGAAAGGCAGGTGTGTTGGCTGCCTTTCTGGAACTTGGCTGGGCTGAGCTGGAGCAGGTGCTCCCGCAGCATAGGAGCAGGATATGCTGGAAGGACAAAGCTGTAAAAAGAGGGGAAATGATAATGATAACTGGTAGGAGGATGTGCCAGTGGGATCAGACATCTGTTTCCTTGAGATTTGCTGTGTTCTGATTATACCCTTGTTTCTCTGTCAGTCCACTTTTCACAGGAGAGAAGTATTTCACATGGATTCATGTTGGAATTAACTTGTAGAAAGGGAAAGGTGGAGGGGCAGAGCGGGAACAATAATGAGTTTTCATCCAAAGAAATCAGAATTTTCACTATCCTCCTTCCTCTTTTCCTCAATTGTTCCATGAGTTGGCCAGATAAAGAGAGACCAGAGAACTGTACTTTTTACCTGTCAGACACTGCCCTTATGTGAGGTAGCCAAAACAGCTCCTGCTGTGGCCTGTTTGGGAGAAGGGAAGAATAGAAAGGTCTCTGGTGGAATCTGTCCCATTTAAGAGCTTTTGAGTTATTTTTTAGCTAAGCTAGTCATGGTCAAAGCTGCTGGTTGGAGGGAGGGTCTTACAACTCTTTTTTTCTGGTGTCCAGCTAAAGGACTGTGTGTAGGGCTATGCAGCATCACTAACAGACTTCTGGAAAGACAGAGCTATTTCTGGAAAGACAGAGCTGTGCTCTCTGCATACTGAACAGTGCCTCGTTTGCAGGGTAAGGCTGCAGCTTGGAAGGCTCAGGCTGCATTCCCAATTTGGACTCTGCCTTCAAGACGTGTTACTGAGTCTCTCTGCATTAGAAGAAAACAGAAATAAACAAAGACACTGAAAAAAAATCACCATTCAAGGTGACTTCTGGAGTGATCATGAAGTAAAATTGAGCAATTTGGGAGTAATAAATCATAAGCATGGAAATTAAATACAAGTTACATGTGGCAGATTTGGGACCTGTGAAGAATCTAAACTTCATGCAGCTGCTGACGTGGACTGAAATTGGCAATGTGTTCTTTGTTATTTGGGGATGATGAAGCTCTCTAGTCAGTTTTAGGAGTGTTTTCATTATCAATCAGTGGATGAAGTTACTTCTAGGCCGCTGTTTCTGTGGCAAAGAGAGGAGAAATTGAAAGAAATGTAGGTGTGCACACACAAACTGCCTATATTAAAGAAATCTAACACTTACCTATATATTTCATTAAACACTCCAGATTTTAAATGGATGCACCAAACTAAAATTAGCCTTGTTGTACATGGCAGCTTGGCATCCTGTGGATTATTATCCTAGGGATAATAACTCAAAATGGATACAAACTACAGGGGATTTTTATTACCAGCAAACGTGCTTGCAGAGGGTTGCTGGTGACCAGATTCTCTCTGCCACAGTGCAAACAAGCTCTGTGGTGCCAACAAGTGCAGGAACCAAGGATTGCTACAAGCCAGCTTCAGGAAATCCTCTTACAGATTTTTCAAAAGCACGGGCAAACTTCTTGGGCGTGTCTGTTTACTCCCCGCGGTACGTGCAGTGGGAGGGGAAAGAAATATCCCTGGACTTTATGGCTTTGTACAAGCCCAGCCTGGTGTATCGAACTGGCTGCTGCTGTGAGAGTAAAGGGCTGCAGAGCTCTGCTGTCAGATACTCAAAGTTCTTCAGAACAAGACAGGGGTCACGTTAATACCCTATTGAAGGCTGATTTGTTTACAGCTTTGTTAAATCCAGTCCATGTGAGTCCTCAGGTCATGCACTGAGATTAAGTTCCACTGATAATTGGACCTTTAATCTCTGCTGTCAAAGGGGTGATAGCTCCCTCCTTCCCTCCCGAGCTGGGATAGGAAGGAAGCTCATCAGATAAAGCCTGTGCAGTGCTTTGAAGGCGTGAAATACCGCCTGGGATTCTTCGGGATTCCTGAGCCTGTCTTATCTCTTCCTGTGACTGCCGTGCGAAGTGACAGGCTAAAATCTCCTACTTTAAAAAGGATGGTTTCCTTAAGAATTTAGACTTTATTTCTTTTAGTAGTTTCTTTACTTTTCTGTAATTTAGAATGAAAAATAAACAATTAAAAATTTAAATTCTCTGTAGAGGGAAGACTAAGCATCTCCTAAGTGCCTGTGGATATGGAGCAGGGAGAGTGCCACTAGGTGCATAATTAGGCTGAGATGTACAGAGTACAAGGCCCAGAAATGCTATAAAATAAATTTTCCTCTTTAAAAAGCCACACAGTGTGGCTGGGCAGAATCTCTCTGGAAATCTCTCTAAAATATCTCCAAGGAATGTCTCTAAAAATTATATTTTCCTTTTCTTCCCCAGGAGGTGTCACTGGCTGGCTAAAAGAGCAACCAGTACCAAAACAGATTGGTGTTTGACTCACTGCACATATTGGTCTCTGACCTGTAGCACAGGAACAAATCCTCAGCTTCCTCTGAGCTTGCAGGCAGATGTGCCATTATTTTCCCAGTAAATGCTCTTTGGACATGAGGGATGATGCAGAAGGTGAACCAAATAAAGCCACCTTTGAGGCTGTGGAGCACAAGCCTCTTCTGCCTTTTAAGAACCTGGGGAAGAATCTGTTTTCGTTCTTCAGTGAAAGGTGCAGTCAATGCTCCATCTTTCAGTGACAGTGCTGGAGCCAGTTCTGGGTAGAAAGTCTGGGTTGTTATTGGGAGCCACTCAAATCCCAATGCCAGGTGCCTTGTTTCATCTCAGATGATTTGTGGAGGTGTAGAAGCACACCTGACGTCACTGTCAGTTCCTTGCAGAGGTTATTAGAGTAGGTTTTTTAATGAACCTCTTTCTGCCTTTGATCAGGTCTCTTCTGTGACATCTGGATTTCAGGCAGCAGTCGACTTGCTCAGCCCTTTGGCTTTATTTCAGTTCTCTGCGGTCACCCGAGGAAAGGAATCCCCTTCCCAGGAGAGTAAGTATTACCTGGCTGTTTACAGTAACACCCTGTGCCTTTTTGTATGTGAAAACTTTAAGGGAAAACCTGACTCAAAGCGTGTCAGAAGCAGCACTCTGTTTGCTCAGTTAAAACCTACTTTGCTAACTCAGGAACAGGGAGTTGAAAGTTCCACTGGACCTTGGTGCTGTTATTCCCAAAAAAAGGTTTTGGAGGTTAGTGTGTAGTGGGCAGAACTCACGTTGTGGTGGCATGTCTTGTATGGATATTTAAAAAGAGCATCTGAGGTGAGAACTTTTCCCTGTGCACTTGATAAATGTTGCTCTATTATTGTGGTTATATTCTCGAGCTGTGTTTGAAAAAACACCACCATGGTTTTTTCCTCACCTCCTTGGTGTTTTTTTGTTTGTTTAGATCTTCAGAATCTCAAAATTTTGGGCCTGGCTTATTTCCTGTACCTCTTCCTGTTTTCTGGCTTGGAGTATACACTGAGTTTTCTCACCCACCAGAGATTCCACTTCAGCAGGTAAAGCACACTTGAAATACAAATGTTGTATATTTTGTCTAGGATGTTTTCCAAAATGTTGATTTAAGGTCTCTTCTTGTATTTTCAAGAGAGGCTTTATAACATTAGTAAAACCACTTAGAAAGCAACCCCTGTGTTCAGTGAAACCTGAGCTTTGAGGGGAGAATTTATGAAAATATAGGCACACCGTTTATCATGAAAGGAAATAATCTACAACCTCTAATAACTAGAGGAAATCAATACACAAAATTTAAATTAAAGCTCCTGATATATGTGTAGCTGGGCTAGTTGTTTTGATTATTGTAAAACCTTTTCTCTTCTTGCTCAGTGGAGTTTTTCAGTGTCAGGGCAAATCTCGAAACTCAAAGAGGCAAAGGATGGAGGGATGGCTGTGTGATTTTATTTGCTCATCAGAGTTCTGCATTGCATGTGGTGTACAGTCATGTCAAACACTAGAGAAGAGAACAGAATCCATTAACAGCAGCTCAGCTTGAAATACTTTTCCTGCCAGGTCATAGGAAGAATTCCAGCCAGGAACGTGAACTTGCAACTTGATCCCTGTGCGTGTCCCTTCCCTTTGAGCAATTCTCAGGGGGTTGTCTCATCTTTCCCTGCCTGTGTTTCATTACAGTTTGTGTCTTGAGTAGTACATGTGTGCCAAGGAGAGGTTTTAGAGGTTTTCTAGTGCACTGAACTTTCTCCTGCACTGTCCATTGAGGACAGGCCTCTTGAGCTCCACAGCTGAGTGCCAGCAGCACAGGCTGTGGGACAGCAACCTTGTCATGGAGGTGAGAGCTGTCAGCTGAGAGTGTGCACAGTTTAGTAGGTGAGAGAGGTGAAAAGGAAAACTGGGGAAATACTGAAGGGTGGAGGGGAGTGATGTCACCACGTTCCTGGTGCAGCACATGATCCCCTCCAGGCAGTGCCCAACCTGTGCCTTGGTGACCTCCATCAAACCCTGCAGGAGCTGCTCCTCGGAAACAATGACTCCTGTGCATCTGGCACACTTTATGTGGTGACTCTGTGGGCCCCCCTAGAAACTGAACTAACCTAAACTGCACCCCAGCAGTGTGAAGGGGCTGCAGCATTTGCCAGCACTTGTCCCATCCATCCACCAAGACTTGGAGGTGCCTCTCCTTGCTGTCTGCCTGCCTTGGAAAGCGATGTCAGCACAGCAAGAGCCTGCACTGCTGGTCAGAGCACCAGAAAGCATTTTCTCTTTCCCTGGTTCGGGGAAGGGTCCTCAGGGGCCCTGTGGATCCCAGGGTGGAATGCTCCGTGCGTGACTCCACAATGTGTGTTTCTGCCTCCCTTCCAGCATGCAGCAGGGCAAGATGTTTTTCTTTATTGGAATAACAATGGCTGTGATCCAGGGAGGCTACGCTCGCCGAATCAAGCCAGGAAATGAAATCAGAGCTGTAAAAAGGGTAAAAAACACAATATTTCTATTTCTTTTCCCCCCTAGAAACCTGATTTGTAAAGTCTGAGGTGCAGTGGAGGGTAGTTGGAGGCTATAACTGTATTTGTCGAATCAAATTTCTGTCTTATCTATCCAGCTAAATGACTTCTGAAGACCATGGGCGCTTACCAGTCTAACTAAACTTTGGAGCATTAGCCCATTTCTTACCATATCAGCAACAATATTACTGAAACTTTGTGTCCCTCATATTTAATTGCATTAAGGAATGAGAACAGATTGTCCATCTGTGCAAGCTACGTAAAATGCTGTGAAGATTATGCTTTGTTTCAGTGACTTCTCTTGCAGTGCAGACATTGAAACTACTAAAGCTGCTTCAGAGCTGACTCTCCTTCTGGGAAATGGTTTTCAGTCTGGCCATCTTGGTACTTGATGGGCTTTCCTTAGAGTGTATTTCACTGGTGAGCAGAGAGAAATAGATCCTTCTTCCAATATTTGATTTGTGATCATCAGTATTACACGTAACAATAGCATGTGCTAGTGTTCAGACTGAAGTTTCACTGATAAAAGTGTACTTTGCTTTGTTTTGCTTGGCTCTTTCTTCCTGGAGATGCTGCAGCTGCTGTACTGGGATGACAGGGAAGAGTTTCCTGCAGCTTCTACAGCTGTGGGAACAGTAGAGATGTCTTGTCCTTTACATTTGTGTGTGGAGCTCAACAAAGCAGGTTTCAGGTGTTTCTGGTGTTTCTGAACTGCTGGTGACTACTTGGCAAGAGGTTTGCTTAGGCTGTGAAAGCCTCCATCAGTGTATAATACATTGATGCCTGTGATGTCGGTGGTGGCAGGGTAAAAAATGATTTCCAAACTGCACTGCATTCCAGTGAATCAGCTTTTCTTAAAGTTATGTCTGCTCGTGAAACAGTCTCCACCCTGCTCCCTGGCAGGGGAAAGTTAATGGCACGTTGCTTGTGTCACATAGGAAGCATTTCCCTGTGAGGAACACTCCGTGTTCCTGCTGCTTTATCCTCCCCATCAGCTTTCTCCACGTGCTGGGCCAGCCTGCTGCGTTTGCTGGCTCTGCACTGCAGTTTGTGCACAATGATTTTTGCCCCACCGATTTTATACTCCTTCCTTTTCCCTGCCCTGAGAAGTGTCACCATCTCAGAATGGTTGTTTGGTTGGGCTGGGGGCTTCTCAAGAACACCCCGTGCCCTGTGCAGAGACCTGCTGGCCCTGGGCCCTTCTTGCCATGGATCTCAGTGGGTTTTGTGGGAGTTCCAGCTTTTGCTGAACTTATTCTGGCAATCTGTGAATCTGCAGCATGTGGCCAACGTGGCGTCTCAGCGCAGTGGTTACAGTAGCTCATTTATAACAGAATCTTCGAAATGAGGCACTGAGTGGCAGTGAATACCCTCCTTTATCAAACACACAGCAGATCTGGGCTGTCTTTTCTGCAGGAGCTCTGTAAGCGAGGGAGACATCACAGGGGAACTGAAGTCCAGCTCTTGGAGGAGATGAAGAATGGTTTTTGGGGAAAGGGGGGGGTGTTGAATTTCAGATGCCATTTGCAACCCCACCATTTTTCTTCATGACTACAGAAATACAGAATCTGAAAGCTAAAGACAGAATCAGCCAATACTGCTGAGAAAAAGCAGATGAGCCGTAGCCCTGCTGCACACAAGCTTTTTGTTCTCTTGTGCCAGCTCAGGAGATGAAGAGTTAAAGGTGGATTTCTGTCTGGGTCAACACAGAACAAGAGAAAAAATTCCCCCCAAAAGGGTGGATCTGTGATAGAGAGAACTTGCATGTGGTCTGCAGTCACGTGATGGTGAGAGGGAACAGAAAAGTGCCTTGTGCTGGTGTGTGGCCATCCAGGTGACTTCAAAATCCTTACTTGGGAAGAAAGGGCTTTCTGCTTCTAACTTCTGTGCTGTCCCATCAGCGGAAGGGAACTGGCAGGACCCCTAGAGTTGGGCTTTAACAAGCAGGGCTGAGATGTAACCGTGTGACTCATTCATTTTGCAGGCTATTATGTTGCTGATTCCAGCTTTCTTGTTAATTGGATGGGCTGCAAATGTGACCATGCTGAGTGTTGGACTGTTGCTGTACTCCTTCGGTGAGCTGATCAGAAGGCACTGCCAGCTAAGCACAAAGGATTTTTCTTCCCGTATTAATTCACCGTTAAAAAAGATGCACTTTTAATTCCAAACTATAAGTGGCAGAAAGCTGCTGTTTCTGTTGATGAAATATGGAAGAATCAGTGCCTGTTTTTTTTCTGGTGCTGTTTGTATCACAGGAAGTTGTCATGGTAATATTTGGAAGCATCCCTGGTGCTCCTGTTGTCTTGTCTCACTGGAGAGCTCTTGAGGGTGGTTTTTCCTCTCCTTTTTATCAGACCTAGAAGCAAAATATTCACTGAATAGCTCAGCTCAGCTCAGGAAAAGAAGGGAGACATCAGGTCTTTGTCTCTCCGTGGTGGCTCCGTTATTTCTTAGGCCACAGGCTGGACACCTGCACAGAGCTGGAGACCTGCACAGGTTGGGGTTCAGGCTGAGTGAGGGCCAGATGTTGAAGTCTTTAGATAAATGCTACTCTGCCAATCTAAGCTGTTATCCAGGGAAACGGTTATGAGTGAAGTTGGATCCATCTACTGCAGTTCCTGTCTGAGAAGAGATTCCAGGTGTTGCCAGTGCTGCCAACTATTGTTAAGGAGCTTCAAATATGATCAATTACAGAAGTAAAAGACTTCTCTTTTGCATGGTACAGCTTGATTTAAGAGCAAACTGTAAACCACAAACTGCATCTATTGAGTAGTTTGTTTTTCTGTGGCCAGCTGTGTGCTTGACAGGAGAGGAGTGAGAGGAGGTGTTCATTTTGTCTAACCATGTTTGAGTCTTCCCCAGGTCTCCTACTCTGACAGAAAACTCCATCTCTTCCCAGTTAAGCCAACTAGAAATGCCTCTGTGGGGGGTCCCTTCCCCTTCTCTTCCTCCCTCTGCCCCAGCAGTTGGGGCAGTTAAGGCAACATGTGCATTGTTCCTGCTCTCCAGCTGTCCTTCCCTTCCCAGAAACGATTCTGCTTTGTACGCTTAAGGCGCTTCCCTCTTGGCAGAAAAGGCTCCTATTTCAGTAAGAGGGCAGCGGTTGCCGAACAGCTCTTGGATTTTGTTTCCAAAAATTTTGTAACCTTTTCTTCTTGGACATGATTGTCTTATTTCCCAAGAGAGAACGTGGCTGCCTCTCTCATCCCTGAGTACAGTAAAGCCACGTGCACGGGGACAGTGTCACTCTGGGCACAGCCCCTTCATTGTCTGTTTGGAACTTGAGCGATTCCCTGCTCCACCTGATAAGACCAGAGAGCTTTGGAAAAGTACCAGTTGGCTGATCTGACCTGTCCATCCCTGTCCCCTGGGCTCACAGAGTGAGTTACTAATGTGAAACATCTGCTCAGAGCGCTCCCGGCTCTGGGCCCTTCGTGCAGGTTGGCTTTGAGGGGGTGTTTTCATTATTGGACTGCATTAAACCTGATGACTCAGTGTTGGTCGACTGCCCCAGAGCTCAGCATATTTCTCTGCAGTAGTAACGAGTTTGGGCCACATGTTTTTTTCACTGTTGCTCTTGTAACTGTTCTGAGCTCTGCTGTTCATTAACAGTCTCTTTTTGTGGGTTTTTCCAGCTGCAGCCATTGTTATCCCGTGTTTGTCAGCAGTGGTGTCAGGCTATGGTGAGTGTCTTTCCTGCTCTGACTGGCCACCCTTGGCCGCATCACTGACCTTTGTTTGGACTTGGCTTAAGTACAGAAGTGACCTCAAGTTTAGTGGAGCATCAACAGGATCACTCGTGGCTTTGGTCCACCTTGGATCTGAGTGCTGGACCCGTGGCTTGGGCTGCTGCTTGGCTTCATAAAAGGCACTTTCCCCCCATGCATTAACAAGGAGAGCAGGAATGCAAGTGTTCCCCCAGCTGCTGCTCCCTGTTGTACGTGTGTGACCCCAAAGCCACCCTGCAGGGTGAGGCTAAAGCCAGTCACATCCCTGCTGCTCCATCCCAGCACAGCCACCAATCCGTGGATGTAGTTCCACATCCACAAACAGCAGTGAGCAGGGAACAGCTTGGGTTCTCTGAAAGAGACACCAACCATCCCTGCCAGCAGTGAAAATCATCCCTTGGAAAAGACCTTCCGAGGGACCTTCTGAAACCTTCTGGCACTGGTTGCTGTGTGAGCTTGTAACGCAGCTGTGGCTGTGCTGCCATCCGTGGATGACACAGCTCTGGGTCAGCTGGCTGCCAGCACTGCAGTGCCTGCTGAGGTGGAAAACTAAGGCTGTGCTTATTAATGCCACGGATGTTGCTCTTATTTAACTTGCATTCACACTTCCGTGTTTCTTGTACACCTGTGCCTCCTCAGAAAATCTTGTGTGCAATGTAAAGCTTTTTTGTTTTCAGGGTTTTTTTTAGGTTTTTTTTTGGTGGGGTGGATAAGCATTAGTGACAAGCCCTGGTGTTTTTTAAACACAGCAGTCGTGATTGTCTTGGCTGGAGGGCAAATAAGCAGAGAGTGGGCAGTGGGTGTGAAGTGACAGGCAGGGAAGAACATGTGGAAAGTACCTCCAAAAGAAAAGGCTCCCAGACCTACAGCAGTGCCCTGCCCACACACTGTCCCTGTCCCAAACAAAACCTCCACACAGCCTAACACTATCCTCACACAGGCACTGCCAGCCAGAAGGGACGAGTCATGGGGATCCTGAGGAGCCTGGGAGCCCTGGCCAGAGCCCTGGGACCCATCCTGTCGGCTGCAGGTGAGTGTGGCCTCCTGCCCCCTCCTCCCTTTGGCTCCACACAGCCTGGGGTGGGAAGGGGAAGTGCCCAAGGAGCACAGGTACCCCCTGCATGGGGTTCAGTTCCCCTGAGCCATTAGGGCAGAGGGACAGAGGAAGGGGAAGCGGCCACACAGCAACTCAGAGCTTGAAGACTGAGCCAAAGCCAGAACCCATTTCCTGACTGCAGCCCTTTACAAAGCACGTGGTGCTCTGGCTCAGCCAACCAAGGATTCAGTAATTCTGTGTTCTCCCCACATTGTGAGAGCAGCAGCTTTGAAGCATTTACACATCTGCAGGGTCAAGGGCACTAACAAGAAAATCCCCTTTCCTTTGCAGTTTACTGGCTGGCTGGGGCTGAGATTTGCTTCACTGCCTGTGGAGTTTTGTTCCTTGTCCCCTTTGCTTTACTGGGGTCTATAAAAGAGCAGAAAAAGGAGGAGTAAGGAAGGAACCACAAAACTCTCACCAGCTTCCAGAGACTCCTACAAGACCTGAGTCTTGGCACCTGACCCTGCTGAGCAAATAGGAAGACTTCGATCTTCTGGAATGACCATTTGCATTTTCAGCAACAACACACAGCAGTTATGGCCTCCCAGCCAGGTGGGCTTTGCAAATAGAAAAACAAAACAAAACAAAACAAAAAACCTAACACCAAAAAAAACCCAACCAAACAGAAGAAAACAGACACACACCCCTCCCCCACAAACAACTGAGTAAGGCATTAAGATCATCAGAGAAGCAGAGACAGGCACAACAGCAACAGGCCTGGAGTTCTCCTCACTCACCAGGTGCTGTTCCCATGGTCCTGGAGCACACAGGGGGCTCTGTCCCCAATCGAAGCCTCTGCAGGGGCTCAGCTGGCACAGGAGGAACCCCCAGGCTGCTCTGACGGGCGGTTTCTGTACAGCAGGTACGAGAGCTCTGCACACGCTGCATCAACGCCTTCAAACGAGACGGTCAAACAAAAGCAAGAAGCACTACAGGCTTCCTGAGCCCCACTGGTATTTTGGCACAGGAGGGCTGTTTTTAATAAACAATTAAATCTGGAGAGATGTTTTATATTTCTAATACTGTGTGATGTTTTTGATGACCAAGCACTGTTCTTTTTGCATTATGAATAAACGGTTACATTGTACAAGCCTTATGGTCAGTTAATTACACTTGTTTACACCCATCTGAACTGAACATGCCCTTTTGGCTGAGCCAAAGTGGGTCCAGAACTTCACCCGAGGTGCCAAAGGCCTCCTTGAGGGAGCCAACCACAGTGCTGACCCCTCCACCAGGCTCTGCCTCCTGCTCAGCTGGGACACACAGGGCAGGGAGATCTATAGTAGCCAATTTGGGTAATATCTGAGTACGCAGATATTACTCAAAAAGAAAATTAACCTAATTAAACAGGCTACAGCTGTAGAATAAAACCATATAAGTTCTGAAAGCAGAGCATGATTTTGTTTTCAAGAGTTTTATTTGTGAGTAGAACTTAATGATACAAGAAAGAAAAACACAGGACTTTATTCTGCCCCAGTGTGTAACCATACCATACATGACTACATTTCATACTGTAAATACAAAGAACTAAAAGAACAAACTACAAAATTAGAAATTAAGAGTCATTGCATATGTGGTCAAGATAAATGGAGGGACCCCAGTAAAGAACTGAAACATACAGCAATTAATCATTTAGTTACGACCCTGCAATAAAACACAATTTAGCAAAATAAGTGTTGTTTGCTTCCTAGTGTACAAGGACATACAAGGTTAGAGTAGAAGCTGAAAGCCATTCGTGCCATGCAGTCCTGCCTGAGCTCTGCTGTTCCGGGGCTCCTGCCCAGCGCCCGACTGCTCCGTGCCACCCGCCCTCCACCCGTCCCACATCAGGCCCCCTCACATTTCTCACGGTACCAGGGACCACCTCGAAACCTCTCTCCTCACCTGAAGCTTTGACAGCTCTAATTCCACCTCCGGCTGTTGCCCCTCCACTGCCCGAAACCAGCCCGAGGCATCGGCACCTCCCAGCCCGACACAGGCCTTGTGCTGCTCACCCAGAGCTGCCTCCGGCCGCTCCACCCGCCCGGCCTTCCGCGCTTTCTGCTGCATGAAAGTAAGGCATTAGTTCTCTGCTATTTCACCAATTGCGACATTTAGTATTGTCCTAAAAGGTTACATCCATGGTCTGTTGTGCTACAGACACTTACTGTGAGTCAGTGTGTTGCCCTCACCCCCACGGGGTGTTGGGGTTTGCCGCTGTCAAACCCGGAATGCAAAGTCTAGAAACCAGAAATGGCCGCTGACCGCCGGCCTTCCTCTGGCCGAGGTGACGGCACTCGCTTTCCGGAGGATTCCGCAAGCTTGACCTACCTGATCTTAAACTACTTTTACAATTAGTGATAGACAGAAGCATGGCAATAACTGGGAAACAGTGAACTCAGTGGCGAGAGTGGTTTGCCATGCTACACATTTAACAAACATTTATAGCGAACGGTGAAAATACACCTGTAAGGTTACTTGGGATTTCTGTACTTTACCGCTGGCAACAACAACAAAAAGGTTCAGAGAAAAGCCAGCTTTGGTAAGTGAAAATAATTACTATAAAACAAGGTGAAATACTCAGTGTAATGCATTTACATTTTTATAAGTGGGAAGGAACGAACACAAAAGGCCGCACATGGGGTTCATGCACAGCAGGGCTGTGTGTGCACCAAAGGGATTTTTAAGAGGGTGAAAAAAAACGATGCTAAGGCCCAAAATACACCTGCCTGTGCTCCACACCACCAGCTGAAAAACTTCTGAAATACTTTCACATCAGTTACTTTTCAACCTTTTCTAACAGCCAAATCACCACATGACTCAGGGAGGCAAGAGTGAAAGACAGATTTCCCTTAAACTATAATTCACCAGAAAGAAAATAAACAAACCAAGATTGGGCTCTTTGAACGCACAATGTGAGCAGAACACACCACAGTCATTTCAGTCCTAGACAAAGATGATTTCACCAGCCAGTTACAAAGTAAAACAAAGTGAAAAACACCTTCATTTTGTTACAACAGTCAGAAGGGAGAGAGAGGAAGCAATGGAGGGCCTCAAAGTTTGGCCAAAACACGGCCTATACTCACAAGCTTGCAGAAGTTTACATGTCAGTTCAAGAATACACCCCCCTTGAGAACACCACTGCAAAAGCATCCTCTCTAAAAGTCAAAATTTAATAAGAAATTTACTTGTGACTTGGAACAGAATATTGGAAAAGAACGCTTCTAGTGGTAAGCAATGGGTGTTTTATTTTTAACTGTGAATTTTATATATTCTTTTGCAAAGCAGTGCAGGCTTTAAATTAAATATAGTGAATCAGTGCCTTCCACATGGAAGTCGTTTACATTTGATTACAAATTAGGGATCAGATCTGTGGCAGCTGCTGAACACACAGGATTAGCACCTTTTTGGACATTAGTTTCTGGTTATAACCTTAAACAATCAAGCCATAACTTGGGGGGCTGGTTGGATTACTTGTGGCATTCATTTACATAGTAAGACAAAACACTCAAGTACGATCTGGTACATTCTAGTGGTTAATGGATTTTAAAATATGACAGTGTTTCTGCAGTGGGTTGGCCTTTAGGAGTCACTCTTCTTTTTGCTCTTCTTCAGGAAGGAAGGAGTGCGAAACTTCTTTTTCTTTTTTGATGGGGACTTCCCTGGAGATTCATCACTACCTGCATCAGCTGCCGTCCCCTCCTCAGCTGTTGGTGTTGCTGGCTCTTCAGCGGGTTGGGACTGGGGTTCCTTATTTTCCACTGCAGGTGGTTCCGTTTGGCTTTTGGGCACATCTTGGTCACATCTCCCTTCCTCCTTTCCTAAGGGAGGGAAGCCGAGTGCTTCCGAAGGCTCATCAGGGGTGAGATCTGGGAGGGTTTGCTTGAAAGTTGCAGCATCACTGTCATCTCTGTAGGTCTGGTCCTGCCGTGTCTCTGGTGGGCGGACAGACAGGGACACAGTCAGTTTGGTAAGTGCCCCCGGAACGGGGAAAGCGAAGCGAGTGGATGGTGAGCAGGCTCTATAAAAAACTAATGTATTTACTTTGCATAAAAGCCTTTGTCATAGGGCTGCTCTCCTTCAGCTTTGGGCACGGAAGAAATAAGATATTCCAAAGTTCCCTGTGTTTTTAAGCTCCCAGCACAGAACAGATAAAGCTGAATTCCATCAGCACGAAAGTAACTGTTCAGATCTCTCTCCTGTTTCACTCATGACATTTGCAAGCGACACAAGATTTTAGTATTCCTGCAGTAAAGCAGGAATTAAATCCACAGTTTTCATTGGCATTGAATAGAGCCTTATGCAATTCCTTACCTTGATTCTTTTTTCTTTTGGTGGGATAAAACTAACTGCTGGTTTGCAGCGATCTGACACACTCAAATCCAAGAATTTCTATATTTTTGGCTTGCCAATTTTTAATTCCAATGTGGGGATTTTCACAATATTCTTCCCATGTGATCTAACCGATGCTGCTTCAAAATATGATTTCCCATGACAAAGGCTTCACCTTTTTTTTTGCAAGATATGAGTAAATATTATGGATTCCTCTACGTAAAATCTGTGTCATTTATCAAATTAAATGAGCTCAGCAGGTTACGCGACACAGCTTGTTTATTTAATGTGTGCGATATCTAACAGCAAAACTCACCCTGCAGAAAGGCACATCAGAAGTCCAGTGGTAACTGTAAGTCCAAAGGGGATCTGAACCACTCCTCTCTCAATTGTAACACTTTCCTCACTCACCGTGGTGCTTCAGGGAGGTTCTGTGTAAAGCTGCTCTTTGTGCCTGTACTCAACAAGGGGCACTTTGTGGAGTTCCCTGCCATGTTCCTCCCTGCTCCCAGCAGCGTCCCATGAGCTGTGTCAGATCCATCCCCACTGACGTTACGTAAGGGGGAATTTAGAACAAAATCCAGGCCATGCTCGTTATGAGGCACAAATGAAAGGCAACTATTTTTGCCTCTCTCAAAATCTTGTTTGTTTTAATTTGAAAAGACTGAAGGCTTTCACAAGAATTTACAGGAAATGCTTGATACTTTCCCATTTTTCCTATGAAAATGACAGTGTTCTTTTTACTTCTGCCAGATAGGATTAATAATCCTCTGATATATTTTAGAGGGCTCTGTTCTGTGAATACCTGCTAGGAAACAAACATGTTTTGCCTAGAGCACCATGAGCTTCTAATAGGTTAAATAAACACCACACAGTAGTATCCAGTGCCAAACACTCGGAATGCACAAGTTAGCAGTTTAAAAGTTATAATGCAGGCGGGATTTAAACCAGAGCGAGAAAGAGAAAGCAGTTATGTACAGTACAAGCTGAACTCGACCCTCCAGTTTAGCCTATGTATGTATGGGAGACACAAAGTCATAAGAAACACCAGCTACAATTCTTCACTGCCACTACACTGCTTTTGGATTTCATTTAACTTTTCAGGAATTAACTGAGAGCATTGCTGAGCTCTTTTCCCTGGGATCCAGTTGATAGGATGTGTGGGAATGGTTCAAAGCTGTACCAGGGGAGGTTCAGACCGGACTTCAGGAAGCATTTCTTTACTGAGAGGGTCGGTCAGACACTGGAACAGACTTCCCAGAGAGGTGGTCGATGCCCCAGGTCTGTCAGTGTTTTAGAGACATTTGCACAGTGCCCTCAATAACCTGCTTTACCTTTTGGTCAGCCCTGAATCGGGTCAGGCAGTGGGACTAGATGGTCACTTAAGTCCCTTCCAAGTAAAAATATTCTACTCGTTAGTTGGCTCAGTTTTTAGAACAGGCACCATACTGGACCATCAGTCAAGTTTATCTTTTTTTTTTTTTTTTTTGGAAGAAAGTTTTGAAGTTTTAAAAAAAGGGATTTGAAATTCCTTCAAAGTAAAGAATAGGAAGGTAAAGGCATTAAAAGAGCATTTGCCAGCTGGCCTGAGCATTGAATAAATATAAGTGGGTTTACAGCTCATTAATACAGGACTGCTATCCTTCCCATCATCCTTATTAAATAGATTACCATGATGCTGGAATCAGGCTAACATCTGTTTATCCAGCTCACTACGGGCAGTACTGTACCAGAATTAGAGAGATTTACAAAGTCCACATTCAATGGAGCCAGCACACAACATGTAAATGCTTTCCTACTCTACTGGATGGATTTCAGAACTAGAAAGGTTTAAAAAATATATATCCTGCTGCAAAACCTATTCACAGTTTAAGAATTCAGCAGTACCTGAACGTTTCTAAAGTTTTTTAAGAATAATCATCTCTACATCCATGTTCTCCCTTTATTTATATGCTGTGGCTCAAGTGTTTGTTTGAAGCATAACATCAATACTAGTGTGTTTACAGTTCACATTACTTATGAAAATAAAGGTTTATGGGGTTGGGTTTTTCCCTCAACACAAAGATGTGGACAAACATACCAACTAGGCTATCACTGAGTTAACACAAAACGCTTGACTGACTTCAACTACACTTAAATAGAAAGAATACGATGAATCAAAGTTGAGAAGAGGCCGTATACAGAGAACACTGTCCTTCTACAGAACCTCCCCCAATCAAAGCTGTCATGGTGTAAACTTCCAGTTACTCTCTAAAATAAGTTTGCTATGTTTGTCCTGGAAAACTTATACTAGAAGAGTTTGTGGAACACAATTCTCTGTTTGAAAGAAGTTTCCGGTTTTAGAACTTTATCAGTAACATCACGGGTGTCTACGATGTAGTTTGACTTTCATACCTATGACAAACACACTGACTTTCAGATATAACAGGACATACAGACACTTTTATTTCTCCAAAGCATAATCCGAAGGAGCCCTGCAGAGATAGCTGAAACAGCTGTAGAAGTTGCTGCCACCAAGTACTTGCTGCAGTTCCTTGGTTGGATTTTGAAATCCCCTGCAGCTAACAGAATATATGGAAATAGTTCCATATCCACTTCTGTGCAGAAGTCTGCTGGGTAAGTTTAAATCCATGTCAGTGGTGGCATTTTTGCACTGGAATAGATTAGGAACTCTTCCATTTCATTACCAGGCCCAAACTGTGTGGGCAGCAGCAAACTGTTGGGGCAGAAACTTCCAGGGCTGTTTCAGCTATATCTCACTTCAGAGACAGCTTCAGACTATTCCTTTTCAAACTGAGGAACTGGACACACAGATATGGAAACACGTAAGGTGACTTTCACAGTCTGTCTCAGAGGGGGAGTGTGCTTTAACATGAGATCTGCAGCTACCTGGAATTTCATGAAATTGAGCACTAAAGAAACCGACATCTCAACTGAAAAAACCTGCTTTTTTTAAATTAAAAAAAAAAAAAGAAAAAGCAAAAAAACAAAAGCCTCAGTAAACAAAGATGCAAGAGTGAAGCAAAGCACAAAAGCAGGTCAGAGTATGGAATGATACTTACTATGGTAACAGGTACTCTTTAGCATATCCATCTCCTGTTTGTAACGCAGCCACAAGAAGAAAAAAGCACAAGTAGAGAATCTATGCATTCATCACAGCCATCGTGTTACGTTAGAAGAATGGTTGCAACCATTCTTGTAGAAAACGGAATGAGATGAAGTAGTGAATGGCAGACTAACAGACAGGTGATATGTACAATGTAACAAGGTAAAGGAAACGAGACAATAATTGGATTACACCGTTTTGAGATGGTCATTTTATCCTTTTTCGAGTAAATTGTTGACTTTAGAAGCCCTGCTCTCATTTTAGTTAAAACTACGACATAAGGTGAGCAAATAATCAAATTTAGATTCAAATTGAGTTGGAAAAATATTTACTGAGGTGTAATCCAAGTACAATAATGTTTAAGAAATGTGCAATCAGTGAAGATTTACCAAAGCATCTAGATATGTGTCTGGTTCACCATCAGACACTATTTCATTTCACAAGAGTAATTCTCTCTCACAGAAAATGTACAAAAAGGTAAATCAGTTGAGAAACACCAAGAGATGACAAGGCAGTTCTGGAGAGATGAAAATTTGTCTTTGTATTAATGCACACTTCTTTATTATTGTAAACATAACTCCTGTTACACTCACAGTTCAGTGGAGTATACTTTCAGTAGTAGAACAATGAAATACAAGTAATAATTGACTGTTATTAGATACTGTTCATGTACTTTCATGCGTCAGTCACTAAGGATGCAGTTACTGGTCTCCCCTGCCCCCAAAGCAGAAGAACATACCTTCCTCTATTTTAATGGGCGTGCTGGGAGGAGTGCGAGCTGAAGTGTGATCAGGGGGGCTTCTCTCTTTCTGTGGCCTGCCATCTTCTGAAGGCTCTGCAGGTGTGGGCAAAGAGAGATCAAAAAGGCAAACAAAACCTCTCAGCATGTGACAAAACAAGTGTCCCTTTGCTCCATGCACTCAAGATACCGATACGTTTTTCTGAATCAGAATTCTGCCAGGATATTATATAATACCAAAACAAGCAAAAGAAAATTAAATGACAGTTTGATACTAACAAAACTGTTCAAGTCACAGTTGTGCTCTGTAGCTTTTTGGGATTTTTTTTTTTTTTTCCATTAAGAGGGTAAGAATAGTGTAACTGTCTACGAATTGATTTATCATGTTGTTCTAAAGGAAACTTGTAAGGAAAAACCACAAGGAAGATATAAACGAATATGGGGGAGGGGATATGCTATCAGGCCTGCACAAGATAATGTTCTTTTGCTTGCTTTGTATTGCTGAAACTCTAAGTAAACAAAATTGCGTCCCGAAAGAAAAGAAGACTGCACAGATAATCAGAAAAACATGCAGTAATTATATGATTCCAAACAGATTTCACAGTGGTTTGAGTATTTGTTATTAGTAAGAGGGTCCCCCTTGCTTCCAGCTTTAAACAGCCCTAGATCCAAAGGAAAAGATTAACAGAGCACACCATATATCGGGAACAACATCAAAACATTGCTCCCTACAGTTCACCTACACAATTAAAAGTGAAATCAGTCCCACAGATGAGAGTCAACTGACAGATTCTCCACATGGTGCAGGTAAAGAGGCTGTTCCCTGGATTGCAAGCCCAGCTGTACCACGTTAGTAATACCTGAGGCCTCAGCCAAAAGGTCAGGATCGGACCTCAGTGCTTTGATCACTGCAGTATGAAATTCCTTATGGGAGGACTTCTGCCCATCTGGCTCTTCTCTGTTTAGGTGTGGGATGACTTGCTGCGTGGTGTGACAAGAAACCCACGCAGCAGCAAACTGAGTGTTATCTAAGGACTTAGACAGCGATGATACGCCACGATCCTGTAAAGTCTTCGTATCTGTTCCTTGAAAGGTGTTTGATCTGCCTTTCAAATCCAGGGATTTTTTATCTGACGTGTTTTGCTCACTGATGGTTTGATTTCTAAGCACTGTACTCTGTTCCCCAGCTGGTGTCTGCCTCAGTAACACAGTCTCTCCATATTTTGACACCTTATCTAAGAAGGATGTGGCATTGTTACTGAGAGAATAAAGGCACGCAGTTAAACAGGCATGACAGGAGAGCATCCCACCCCACACCACCCAGCACTTCATTAACCCAACACAAACAATGGCTCCTACATTGCTGTCCCAAAAAAACAGGTGCAGGGAACACACACTGCAAGAGAAGGAGCACCTCTGGTTCCTGCATCACTCAAATCCAAAACCTCACATCAGATGAGTGTTTTAAGTATCATTCCTTAAAATTATACAGAAGCAAAGCAGGAGAGGCACCTCAGATGCAGCAACAAACTCTTTTTACAGCACAAATCCATCATAATTCTCTGATAATTTAGAAAGTCTGTTTTAGGGGAAGTGCCCAAGATGTTCCATTTCCAAACAGCAATCAAATGTTATTCTGTACCTTCCCCATTCAATGGATTCCTCAAATCCACAAATTTCAGTGAGTTAGAAACCTGCAGTGTTGCTGCTATAAAGCACCACCGTTCCCTGCCCTAGACCAGCTCTAGTGCCAGGGGAAATAAAGCAGAACAATCTGCAACACTTTGCAGTACCAGAACATTTTTCTGACTTAAGTTTCAGGCCTTCAACTTCCTAACAGCAGCAGTAACTGGCCCTGCTGTCCAGCTGGTCTGCTGGGATAATTTTAGAATGAGATCAATATGTTTGACAGAACACACCGTTAACACTTGGATGGCACATTCTATCTCCAACACGCTTTTCAAATCTCTCTAATTCACACTGGAAAAACTGAAACACGCAAAAGCTGGATAATTTATCCATGGCCTTTGCAGATAACCCACCTTCAAATCATTAATACAGTTGCTGTTATTATAGTCTGTTGCAGGAAACAATACACACAGAGAAACCAACCTTCTGGTCCCTTCTGCTTTCTCTCTACTTCTTTGCGATATTCTTCCAGTTCTCGGTCAGTGAGTTTATTGAAGGGATTTGGTCCTGTTGTGCTCACGATGACTTTTGGTTGATATTCTTTCTCAATTATTGCCTTTGATGCAGTCACCAGTTCTCCCTGGCAAAAGAAAATTAAGATACATCTGCAATCAAGCAGTAAGTTGCAGAACCCTGAGAAGTGCAGAGGCTACAAAGCAACCAAAAACAACACAAAGAGATCGTCTGAAAAATGCTACTTTTTTTCTCTTAAATTAAAAAAAAAGCTATTACAGATTTTTTTTTAATTTAATTTATTCACAGCAGGTTAATAAAAAGGAGAAAATAGGTCTCCACCAGGGAATATCAACCATTAAGGAGCAAATCAAACAGCAGCCAAACAGTCCAGCTGAATTATATATGAAGTCACAAAAGTATATCAAGTTTCTTTTTCTCCCCACAAAAGAAACATGATACCAGGCCCACCTGCATGGCAGTCTGGGCACAGAATACTTGTAAAAGGTCACAGGACTCAGTTTACAGGTATTTCTGTTTGTCATTTGTTTTATTGTTTTGTCTTTTATTGTTATTATTGTTGCTGTTGTTGTTGTTGTTTTGCTTTGAATTTATGTTTTGCTTTGTATTTTTTTAAACAATGGAAAAGCCATTTCTAGCAGCTAGTACATAACACCTAACAGATGTTATAGTAAAAAGCCATCTTGTATGTGTTCTGTATATACCAGATTAACAGTTTATTACAAGCCATTTTTAAGTCATTAAGGTTAACTGTAATTTTATACAAGTTAGCATATTTACATCTATAACATTTGTCATATAAGCCAGATAAAAAGTTAAACAAATAAAAATATAACATTAGCAATTCTAAGTACATTAAGTTCCACTGGACAAAAGCAGCTGCATCAGATTCTCCAATGTTAAGGGTTTTAGTTTTTCTTCTCTAACCATATAGTAAAGACTAAAGCCATTGGTTTTTCGTTGTCTTGGGTATGGAAGATGCTTGCCTGGAGATAGCTGCTCTATCTCTCAAGTGACTTGTCTAAGTATGTGTTTTTTTCCATTGGATATACAGAACTCTACTGATACTAGTCTGGAAATGTGGCCTGTGCCTGCTATCATGGTGATTCTTAAAGTGCCTTCATTGTTGGAAAGAGGTATTTGAATTCCATTACCAAACAGCTACAGGGTTACTGACTGACCCAGGTCATCTCCATATTCAAATGTTATTTGCACCAATATTTAAAGAAAGCATTTAGAAGCACAGTTTAAAAATATACAGTGCCTGAACAAACCATTCCATGTCCATTCTTCATGGACAAGCACAGGCTCTTCACTGCAAAACTGACGAAATTAGAATGTTTTGGATGTCAAGAGCTGCTCTGGACAAGCTGTCAGCACCAAGGAGGTGACAGACAAGAATGTTCAGATGTTATGAGGACAAGAGCAGTCAGATACTTCTGAAAGCCTCAGGAGAGATCTCCAGAAATCTGATCTAGAGCAATCCAGGGAGGTAAGAACAGCTGGTTGTTAGAATCTCTGCTACTCTTCAGGAAGCAAACACCAGCCAGAAGTACCAAAGAAGGAACAGCGTAACAAGTCTCCAGTGTAAGACTCTGAAAGGAACTGCAGGAGAGAAACATCTCTAAAATATTACAGATAATTTCTGTTTCTCCATAAAATAAAAGGAAACTTCATCTTAGATGCACAATGTCAGCAGAATGTCAAAATCTCAACTGTTTCCATGAAACACTGATTTGATGGCCACAGCTTTTCTTACATAATAATGCATTAAAAAAACCCACAGAAATATCAGTCTTTGTACAAATTCTAATTGTTTCAAAGAAAATTTAAAACAGCTCTAAAACTACAGGTCCCAGCTTTTAATGATGGCAGAAAACTGGTGCCCAAGGCAGTTTTGTATTTCCCTCTCTGCCTTTGGCCACCCTTCAGATTAAGGGTGTAGTTTTAACCCAAACTCAGCAGTGAGTAGCAGGACTTTGTAAAGCACTGATCCCAGGCAGAGTTTCTAGACTTTTCTGGGATTACAGAAGCCAACAGAGAAATCAGACACACAATACTGTGTGTATTTCGTTGGTATCCCTGGAATGTTTAAGGATCTTTGAACGTTGCAAGTTAAATCCAGAATGCCTGGGTAGAACAACTTCTAATGGAACAGAATGTTACTGATGCCTGTTATTTAACGATGACAAACAGCAAGAGAGGCAGTTTGCAGCGAGATGCCTTCTGCACTGGCATGATTGTTCTCCTCCTCAGGGAGTACCTTTGTTAACTGCTTGGAATAAAAGTAGCAAATCAAGCTTATCACATTTGCTAGATTAAAAAAAAAAAAAAAAATCAAACCAAACCAAAATGGAACCCACACACAAAACAACCCCAATCAATGCAAGCAGTATTTGTACTTGCTGAGTAGCTTTGACCCAAGGAGAAGCAATAATGAAAGTATCAGAGGCAAGGACAGTAAGTGAATTACGTATTATAAAGAAAAAAGCACTTGTGGTTCTTGGACCATAAAAGCATTAAAATTATACAAGAGACAAGAAAGGCAAACTTTTGATCTGCTAAAAGCTGATTCCAGATTAGCACATCCAGTTTCACTCAGTATCAATAAAATGGAAGTGGTTCACAGGCCACTAATGAAATTTATATCAATAGAGGCACTGAGTCTACATGGGAAATAAATTATAGTGATACGTTAGTAAGCTCTGCAACACAATTACTCTAAAGTACAAATCAAAGAAGCAGAGATATTTTACTTCACAGAATAGGCCACAAAACAGCATTCCAAGAATGCACATAAAAATATACTAAACAAAATGAAGTGTGGGACAGATAGAAAACAAGTATAAAGGACTAAAAAGACAGTACAGGACATATTTTAAATTGTCAAATGTGACATTAAAACAGACAAGATTTTGCAGAGCTATTAACCTGTCTATGCCACTTGGAGACTCCTATGAAAGTTCAAGAAATCTGAACAAGAAAATCGGTCTGGAATTACTTCCAGTATTAAAGAGCCTGTAGACAGGGAATAAATTCCCATAAAAAGACTCAAATTCTGTTTCAATACAAGATAACATGAAAAAAACTAATGTTACAGTGATTCCATCTGGATTATGCTGATACTACTATTATTTTGATGATGATTGTCTAGTAGTATTTTGATGACTATCTGAAGCCTGATTGTACATGTAAGCACCTGAATATCAGCAGCATTTTCTCCACTGTAAAAACTACTGGAGAGATTACATTAATGAACAGAATGCATTCTCACTCTGAAAAATTTTTGTAGGGGCACACACTCCCACAAAGATCCAAAGGGAAAGTAATTTACAGGTAATGATACACAACAGAGCTTTATATTAAACATGGACCTCATATTTCCTACATGGAAATTTTAGATGATCACATAATTTTGCAACTTCTACACCAAATCTTGCTTTTAGAGGAAAATTCAAAACTGAGCATTATTTAACAGGCAAGCATTTCACCTTGTTCTCAGGGAAAGATGACCAAATTGGCACCTCCTACATGCCAATTCTTCCCTCAATCACGTTGATAATAATTGTCCTAACACAATCTGACATTAATGCAGTGCCTTTATCCAAAACACCGAGATTTCTGAAGTACTGTTCATGCAGAAGCCGCCACTTAAACCCAGTGGGGTTGTCTGGGGCAGAATTGAGAGGCTCTTCATGAAGAACAAAGCCACAGAATTTCCTTTCTAAAGGAAGAGACATGAAACGGCTGAATTCCCTTCTTGAAAAATTCATGTGAATTTATTTTATTTTAGATCAGACTACAGGCTGGTCATTGGGTAAGAATGACCAGCATTCCCTGTTGTTCAGCTGAGACTGCAGCAGAAGCTCGGTTAACCCAGTCCAAACGGGAATAAGATTACACGATGCACAAGGAGCTTGTGTTACAACACGGCCAGGACTTCTCAGAACACAGACAAAGCAAGTGACAAGGCAGAATGGAGAGCTCACTGCTGCAGCCATGGGCACGGGGCACTCAAAGCAGGACATGCAAACTGTACACATGGGGGTTTTCTGTCTGAAATAGTGTGCATTAGTAGTTAATAAAAAGCTCAATGTCAACTGTAATAATAATAAAATTCTGAGCGTTACTGCAATTAGAGAAACTTTTTACTTGAACCGTAATTGTCAAAGAATTTGTCAACTGAGAACCTGTAATTATCTGGTACCTTTTAAGTCCGTAAGTCTTTGATGTACAGGACTCAAAAGTTTCATTGAAATTTTCAGGTGAGGTTTACATGGTCATCATAAGATCACTCACACTTCCTTTGTTCTGCAAAACGTGACAAGTTTTTGGCAGAATCTTTCTAGGAAATTTCTCTGGTGGGTTTTTTTTTTTTTTTTTTTGTTGCTATTGTTGTTGGGTTCCTTGGGTTTTCAGGTTTGGGTTGGGTTTTTTTTGGAGGGGGTTATTTGTTTGGTTTTGGGTTTTGTCTTTTGCCCCCAGATGGGAAACTATTAAGCATTGAGGTGACAATCCATATTAAAATAAAGTCTATGAAATAGGCCACTTCTATTTCATAATTACTCCTGCAATTTACCACTGTGATCTACTTTACACAGTATTTCAGGCAGAAAGCACTTTCACAACACCACAAAAATGGAAACAAATAATTTGGACATCTAAACCCTAACATGATACTATTAGGCAAAATCATATAACCAACAGACCATTTGCTGGTTCTTTGCCATCTACAAAAATTCAGGTAAACTATCTGAACAGTTTTATAGAAAAGTGATGCCATTGTTCAAATATAATACTTGAAATACATTACTGATGATAGAAACTGCCTGTGTTGTGATAACCAATGGATGACTATAAAAAATAATTTTTCACTTTGAAGGTATTACTAAACAGAGAATAAGAGGCAAACATGGCCTGGAAGAATTTGGCTTTATTTTATTTTTCATCTTGAATTTGGAAATGGCATTTTATTATTTTTCCTTTCAAAATATGGACAAAAACACACTGCAATCAAAATATGATCATTATTAAATCCTCAGTATGATCCAAGTATCTATAACACAAACTGGCTCATTACATTAGAAAGTGTTATAAAACCACCAGGTTTTCAACAATGGTGTAATTCAAAGTATTCTGAGCTTTTCTGCATGGGAAAGCTATTCTGATGAGGTGTTAGGCAAGACCTAAACCCAAGATTTAAGAGTCTTTCAGGTAAAATCCTGGAGCAGCAGAGGCACTGATGCTGATTTACACACTGTGCTTCCCTGTTAGATCAGCTCTAAGAAACATCTTTGAAACTGGGGAAAGAAGCACAGTGGAGGACACGTTGTTTGCAGTGTGCAGCTGCTCCTGTTCAGTCAGCCCCGAGGACTGACCCCAACATCCCCACATCTCTTGAATTTATTCTGTATTTAATGTATATTAGGTAAGCTCAAGCATGGTTACAGGTTTGAAAACCAATCGATTTTGGAAGTGTGGGGCATTACTTAGCAACACCAGTAGATAACTGCAGGAAGTTCTAAGGAAGCCAGATGTTTAGCAATGTGGGATCAGGAGCTGACAGTGCCTGTCAGCAGAACACACACTGAGTATGTGGTATCCTTGGAATTACACTGATGGAATCAGGCTGAGATAAAACTACCTCTAAACTGATCTCAGAGTAATTCAACACTAACAGCATGCACAAAGAAACACACTATATGCAGCACCTTAACATCAAAAGTGTTTCCTCACCAGCTTCTACAAATAAAAAAATCAAAATCCTTAAAAGACACTTTAACAGGGTAAAGTAACTGTTCGTATCATTGCATACACATAATTCTGAGATCCATCCTTTTCCACCTTTTTTCTTTTTCTAGCCAAGTCGTTAGCTAACAGAGGGAAAAGGTCAGGGTAAGGAGAGGTTAAATGAAGGGTGAACAACAGTATTGAGAGCAGTATGACAGGGCAGTACCTTTCTAACAGACAGAGATTTAGCGGGACTAAAGGCCTGCTCTGTGAGATCGAGCCCTTCAATAGATTCCGTACAGTCTGAGAGGGGAGCATCCTGCAACAGTAAATTGGGTAAACAGAGCAAACCGAGCCCGGGCTTGAAAACATCAACCGAAAGCATTGTGAGGCTTGCTAAAAACATGCAAAGAAACACTAACTGGTAGATGAAATTGCAAATGACAACGAACTGACATGCACGCAATATGACACCCAGCATGAATAATGATATGGTCATGGTAAGACTTGTCAAACTTTAAAAAGTATATCAGAAAATACTCATCAGGGGCAGTTAAAGCACTCACATACAATAAAGCTTTAAAGTTAGTCAGCTATACAGTGTAACTGTACAGCTCTAATTCTTACTTTACTTTGAGCTATGATTTATAGTCTTTTGTATATCCAGATATACTGCTTTTAAGTTTTATTGATGTGTAATAGCTTCTTTCCCAAACTGCTCTTCAAATAAAGTATTATGAAGCATGAAAAACTATATTTAACACGAAACACTACTGCCCCACAGTGAGCCTGCTGTGCCCAGTATTAATACCTCAAGATACACAAACTCAGAAAACAAAGTTGTCACAAAGCCCAATATTTTTGAACAAGAATCTAACCCATACAAAAAAGCCTTCTGAATTTCATGCATTACATTCAGCAAAAAAAACCAAAAAGCATCCTCCACAGGCATGCTTGGGCTACATGGCTGAAGCCTCTACATTTCTGACCCTGAGCACTCTCGCAAAGACAACGGTGTTACCTCTAAGACTTACCTTATAAACAGTTACTCTCTGTCAATTAGAGAATAATTTCATAGTGATATATTAGGTGAAAGCAGAGGATATCGTAGATTAAGCTAATGGTTTTAGGAGTTTTATACTCTCACCTGTACGAGACTCCTGTCCACAACTACCCCAGAAAGAACCTGTGATTGAGGGCCCGCGGTTTTAATGTCTTGCAAATTTTGCTCTCGGATCTGTAAAGGAAAGCAGCAGAACACAGTCCCGTGAACAGCAGAGAAAAGTTGACCACATTTTTGTGTCTGAAAAAGGGGTGAGTGAACCTGCCAACAGGCTGCAAACCAGTGTTGATTGCTATGGCCCTGCACATCAACTGAAGCTGAGCTCATAAACACCACTTGAAGGCGAGTGTTCAGGTTCCTGGCTGTTCCATCCCAATTTCTCAGAATTTAGTCTTTAAACATCACAGCAGGTGTTGTCCTTTGCTTTTTAGTACTAGCTCATGGTAAAACTCCACAGAGCATGTAACAGACACCTCCAGTGTGTGAAAAGTGAGCAGAGAAGCACGGAGGTCACACTTGTATAAGTTCATTGTATCTGACCAGTTACAGGTTTCTGCCATCAGCCACTCGTCACTGATATTACACCAGTTATCATCTTCCTACAGAACTCACAGCGAAACACTGCACAACATCCCATTTTTGGATCTAGTCAGGACCATATTCTCAAAAGGGCATGCAAATAATTTCTCTGTGAGAACACCAGAGTGTCAGTTAATGCAAACACACCCCTTTTATTGCATCCTAAATACTTCTCAGTTCTTTCCACACAGAACATGGGAATAGAAACTGGATCTTTAAACCTAGGTAATTTAAATTAGATATCCTACAGTGGCAAAGAATTCGTAACAACTGACTCAAAATATATTTCCAAAATATTCTAGTTCTTGTTTCAAGACAAAGGCAGAAAAGCATGCATCTCAAAAGGCCTCTACTTTACAACTAAAAAGGGCATTCTATTTATTAAAAAAAAATCACATGCATACAAATACACAAATAGGACATGCTATTAATACTTGGCATTTCAGAAAGCTTGGAAATCCGGAACCATTTGTATTTGTTTCTAATTTACTACCCTTCTCATCACTGGCAAAGCATGAAATTTGAAGTCTTACTTCTCTTAGTCATCTCATTCAAATTTTTTAATTAAACAGTATTTGTGTTTCAAACACCAAGAAACTGCTTGAAAATTTCACCTGAATTCTGATTTCAAGTGATTATTATTTTACAATGCCAAGTCAAGAAAAGCATAAGCTCTGACAGTCGTATACAAATTATTTTAGAACAAGTCAGTATTTCTGCTAGTACCCCTGCACACAGCCCTTCCTGTGACATAATGCTAACTCCCATGTTCCATATGGCCATCAGTTAGAGGCACCAAAACAATCCAGAACAAGTCAAGTATTCACAAGATACCAGGGCATATTTTATACTTTAAAGGAAATAAATTGAAAAACCTCAGTGCATTCAGTGCTTTCCCGTTGGTTAATGGTGACAAGAAGACCTGAAATTTGAAAACTGGAAAATTACCTGCAAGCTCATTTCAAAAAGATTAACCTGCAGTTCTAAAGGCAAAAAAAATAATGACTGCAACAATCACAGCATATTATAATATCATAAATTAAAATACAGAGAGAGATCCATAGACTACTTTGTCTGGGCCACAATTTCAACTGGTGAAATCAAAAGAGGAAAGAAAATAGGTCATTAAGGTAAAGCTATGATCTCAGGGAACAGAATTACTACCATAAACTCAGGGCTGGCTGTTTCAGAGGCACCCAGCAACTGGGCTAAGAAAAAGGAAAGTCTTCATGTTGTGGACAGAAATATCAGCTTTTCCCAAGATCAGTTCAGAACACCTAGGAATTGTTTCAGTATTTAGTTATAAAGGGACAGGACAACACCAGAGCTGTGTTACTGAACCCCCAAAATCTCACTATAGCCAAGTAAGTCAGTTCATTGCAAGTACACAACGTAATGGTAGCAAGGACCAAAACAAAGTTATTCTGCTTTTATTACAAACCTTGTTCCTCATTTCTTGGACCTCCTTGGGGTTGGTGTTCAATGGAACAAACAGGTTAGGGACAGCAGAGGTGGCAGTTCTATGTCCATCCTCTTTAGTCCACTGTAACATCAAGAACAGTTGCAGAATCAGAGCTGCTGTAATGGCTACGGACACTCAGAGCAGCAAATTCACATCACAGTTGATCATGCATTATACAGAGCAGAGAACTGAACCAATGATTGCATTCTTCTACTTGTTCCTAATAGGAGGTTGCTTTCTTCACTAGTAATATAAACTGTACCTTCAGATACATTTCTAAAGATCAGAATTGTTCTATTAAGCTAGTCAAAACAACAACAATCAAAGAGCCAGTTAACTTGCAAGTAACTTCCACCCAAAAGTTTGCTGCTACTACAGCCACGTGCAATTCAGAGACCAAAGGGTTTTCAGCTGGTTTTCTGTGCACTTGACCACACTGGCAGCTGCAGCGTTTCGTGTTTCTAAAAACCACCTACTTCTCCCTTTATGAATAGACATATTAATACAGGAGTAGGAAAATGTCAATATAATTACTTATTTGTAAGGACAATTTTATCTGGAATTCCACAGTGAGTTCATATTTGTTTAGCAAGGACACTATTCCTTACCCAAACAGAAGTACAGCAAGATCTAAGACATGAGCTCTAAAACCCCGTTATTGCCGTTTTCATTTTCTGCACTGGGTGTTTTTACAAAATAACGTGAGAGAGACAGAGAGATCATTGATTCAATCCTCTGGTACCCAACAAACATCAAAGCCAACTTAAAGCATAAGATGACAGAAGTATGAAAAGCAATGTGATGTCACTAACCAGGTTTAGTGAATGACTCCGTACTGTGAAGCAAGAGTGGGCATCACCAAAGTTTTGCATTAAAACAAGCTACTTCAGCAAAATGTTCTGTTACCAGAATTAGCTTCTGCACAAATAAATAGCTGTACCAGCACAGCAACCTACAGGAACAGTTTGGTGATGTCGAATATTTTATAACTCATAGCTCAGAAGGTTACAAAAATATCCCAAACACAAGCTTTAAGCGCTTCATGGGTTCTTCAGAGAAGGTTGCTTTATTTGATCCGTGCATTTAGTATGGGGCTCTGTTTAATTTGATGCACAACTAACTTTTTTATCTTGATACATTTACTTTACTTTTTGTGCCCTAATTTCCAATTGCTGTTGCATAGAAAATGCACCGAACAGTAAAGCAAGCCTGGTTTTAGAGCAAATGCTGTGCGTTTTTTCCTGAGTAACTTCAAGAAATAATAAGGTAGCCAGAAACTGTCAGACTTCGAAAAGCAACAGAATTTTAAAATGTTTTGCAACTGTAAAGTAAAGAATGGAATGAACATGGAGCTGTGAAATACTCACTGATGATTATCTTCTCAGATAAAAACAACTCCAGCTTTTTATCAAAGATAGTTTTTAGTCAAAACATATATATATATAAACAACCTCAATATAACAAGCTACTTTTTCTTCAGGTTAACAACAAACATTAAATAATTTAAATACACAAACCTCTTATACTGTATGAAATTCTCTATTGCTTCAGTATATCATTAAACCAGACTAGTTTCTGAGAAAGAAATTTTGCTTCAATTTTTCACTGGTAATTGCAAATATGATACACTGCCTACTTTGTGAGCTGAGACTGAAAAGCACAAACTACTCCAAACGTTTTGTTGTAAAACGAGTGTTTTA